>JAWZYV010013191.1:0-127179 GCA_038373885.1 Cheiracanthium punctorium | reverse complement strand
TTTCCTTTTTTTAAACTTATTTTTTAAAAACTAAAAAAAAAAATTGAAATAATTCTGGGAGGTTTTTTAATATATTATTTGTTTGAGTACTTCTGGCAAAAGGATGTTAATTATTTTATTTTAATCATTTTAAGCTGATTAAAAGCATTTGATAGTTAAAATAAAATATTAATGCTTTTTTACATTTTCAAAAGATTAAAGCAAGGTTTAAGAAAGAAAATTTTTAAAGAGACCTTTTTAAGTATGTTACAAAAAAAAATCTGATGTGTCCAACACATGACTTCCTTGCACGTCTATTAGATCAAAAATATTTTCGACGCACTTCCTCTAAACTTATTTCTTTGAAAGAGATAAAATATCAATAATAGTAAGATTTAGCGATTTCTAGCCAAATATTTCGATATCGCCAAGCTGAGTTCAATTTGAAAGATTTCCTTCTAACACTTTATTTGGCGATATTTCACCAAAAGCCGACAAACTTGAGATATTCTGCGAGATTTTGGGGATAGCCAAAGTAGTCATTGACCACAGACTTTCAATGAATTGAATGCATTCATACACCTCAATGTATTTAAAGTCATTTGGCAAACCCTGTAAATAAATTCTCAGTCGATTGCTGTCAAAAAAGATATTGAAAACAGTTAGATATTACAATAGTTCTAAATACCAAAGTTCAAAATTCTACGGGTTAAAGTTTTACAGTTATACAAAATACGAAATAATTTTTGGCGCCAAATTTGGCGATATTTCGGCGAAACTCGTCAATTTCGACGACATTTGGCGAGATTTTAAGCATGAACCAAACAATGACAGATTATCGCCAAATATGGCGATATTTCGCCAAAACTCGCCAAGAACGATGACAAATGGCGATACTTTGGGCATGGACCAAATAACTGAATATCGCCAAATTTGGCGATATTTCGCCAAAACTCGCCAAGGCCGAGGACAGACGACGAGATTTTGGGCATGTACCAAACAATGACCGTCTACAGTTGTATTATATTGAAGATGTCCATAGACATTAAAGTACTGAAATTCTTTTCGGTGGTTCTGTAAATAAACTCTCCAGTAGATTGGAACCAAAAATCAAGATGCACAACTAGATGTTACAACAATCTTATATATGAAATTTCATAATATTTTTTGAGATTTGAGAGTTAAATATGCACACACGTACACCAAAAGTCGCCAAGCTTGGCGACTTTTGGATAGTTCTTGAGGGAGTCACGTGACCGTGGTCGGACCATTACCTAACTTATGTGGTAGGACGGCATTGTGCTTGAAATGGATGAATGCCCCTAAAATTGCCATTGACCGTAATGTATTGGAAATCTTTTGAGTGTTCCTGTAGCTGAACTATAAATGATAAAGACACTTTTTTTTAATGGAGAAATTCATTTTCTAACTCTTTACAGCATATATCACTTCTGAGTCGTTTGAAATAGCCCAATACCTCTAAAAAACGCTTTGATGAATTTCGGCCCATAGAGCGTAATGTATTTCGAATCTTTTGGGTGGTTCTGTAGATAAACTATCCAGTCGAATGGAACCGAAAGGGGAGGTGCACAACTAGATGTTACAACGTTCCTAAATATAAAGTTTAAACATTCTACTCCTTATAGTTTTTGAGTTATGCGAGTTTAATGAATGTCGGCCCATTGAGCGTAATGTATTTCGAATGTTTTGGGCAGTCCTGTAGATAAACTATCCAGTCGAATGGAACCAAAAGGGGAGGTGCACAACTAGATTTTAGAAATATCCAAAATATGAAGTTTGGACATTCTACGCCTAATAGCTTTTGAGTTAGGCGAGTTTAATGAATATCGGCCCATAGAGCGTAATGTATTTCGAATCTTTTGGGCGGTCCTGTACATAAACTATCCATTCGATTATCACCAAAAGGGGAGGTGCACAACTAGATCATAGAACAATCCTAAATATCAAATCTCAACATTCTACGACCAATAATTTTTGAGATATGCGAGTTACATACATACGTACGTACGTACGTACGTACGTACAGACGGCATGGGAAAACTGGCCACAATAGACTCGCCGCTGGTCAAAATGAGTTGCAGATGCATTAATATGATCGTGCATGATAGCCTACGATGAGATGCATCGAAAAAATTTTTATAATTCAATTTAGAGGTAGTCAAAATCGGTTTTTTTGTCGAAATTTGGCCCCCAAAATTTTTCGGGATCACATTACTTCCTTATACTACGTACAAGGAAGTAATAAAAAATAAAGCTTTATGAAAAATAAATTATTTAAAATATGTTAAACTGTATTCCATACCTTTGGACAATTCTGTGAGTTAAAAAAAATATTAATTTATAACTGCTAAAAAACTTACATGTACTAATTATTTTTATTTAATAAAGTATAGTGCTTTTTAAAAATCTTATACTCACTTTTCATGAATGAGCAAACGTTAAATTAGAAGTGAAAGAGGAAGAACAAATATATTTCAGTGATTTGATATGGTGTTGTGCATTCCAACCATTGGATGTAATACAAAATTTGCATGACTATGTCATTTATTTTAGCAATCTTCTGTGTTCTGAATTCAATTTTCCCAATTTCTACAGTTATCAATTGATGGATGAGTTGAATTGTTTGATGCAATTCCAAATAATGTCTAATAGTAATAAAGGTATATATTCAGTAACTTTAAAAATCTTTACTTGGTAATCATTCAATAATTATTGCAGACAAAAGTTTTTAAATAAAATGATTTATATTATTAAATTTTATACATCCTGCACTGCAGAAATTTTATTATTTTTATTACATGCTAAACTAAGGTGACCAGATTTTTGTAGTCAGAATCGGGGACATGTCCCCGATTCTGACAACAAAACTGGGGACATTTATAATTAATGCAATAATTAACAGTAATTTAATTGAAAAACAATGCAATAATTAAAAATTGTCCCAGTTCCATTTTTACTTTCTGGGGACAATTTGAAAAACGTCCTGAAAATGGGGACTGTCTCCAGAAAACGGGGACGTTTGGTCACCTTATGCTAAACACATCTATCCTAATCCACTTACACTGACAGTCCTTTTCTGTTTAAAACTTTGTATCAATATAGGTGAAATATCATATATGAATGTGATCCAGTAATTGTGGTCCAATAGTGATAGTGTGATAAAATTGAGGAACAAAAATTAACAGTCCCTCTGCCTTCTCCTACGGCCTAACAAATCATGTCTGGCTAAAAATTTCTCAAACCTTCAATAAATGTACTATTCTTATAAATAATAAACATCTACATCACGTAATTTTGATAAGAAAAAAAAAAATTAAGCAGAAAATTCAAAATTACTTAGATTAAAACTTCTTTTTTTTTAAATCAAACTAGGGGCCAAAGCCCCCAGACTCGCTACGCTCGCTTTTCATATGAGGCATTCGGCCCCTAATCGGGCTTATTCGTAAAAAAGACATAATTTCAACAGAGAAAACCCGAAGATTGGATCAGATAGAATGTTACTGAGCTAAGCTACACATTGCTTAGTTCTTGCATCTTCATTGGTACATAAAAATTTAAACTTCACACTACAATAGACCCCCTACCCCTCATAACACGGAAGATATTTTGTTATGGGAATCCGTGTTGTACGGGTCCTGAGCTATACTCCACCTGGAGTGCGGATTCCGCTTATAATCGCTGGAAAAATTATTTGTACTCCTCAGAAACACAATAATATTTAATGTTGCCATTCAAAGGTTATACTAATTAGGAGCTAAAGTGTGATAAAATAAGAACATATGTTTCAGCTGTATTTTTAATAATGTAAAACCTATTGGACACCTTGCGAATTTCCCACCCATGGCGATTTTTCATTATTTGGAGACTTGCGTACATGTAAAGTTAATAAAAGCTACGGAACAGATAGAATAGCCCGCCACCAATGGCGACTTTTCATTATTTGGCGATTTACACATACTCACAACCTATATTTACTGTTCATTTAAGGTTACCGGAAAACCGTTATCCATACTTTCATTGACATAATCATTTGCAGATTGGCATACTTAACACTACGAATTATACCATCTCGTCGCTCTAGCAAATATCCAAAGTACTATAACTGCTATAATGGCATAGTTAACGCCAAATATTTCTACTGGTAGCAAATAATCCAGCTGGACGAGAACCGGCTTTAAAATAATCTGCATTTTAATTATTTTTCATTTTCAAGATATTAGTTATTCTGTTTTGGAAAAACGAATAATCGCTAATTATAAACTCCTGTTGTCTAAGCGAACTTACTATTTGAAAATTGATAACTTTGTGTAACACATTTTGAGTTACTTATTTCATATAGTTTTTATTTTGGTGTAAAATGGGCGTAATTCTAACTCATGTTTGTAAATTTCACGCGATTCTAGATACTTGGAAACGCTTTGTTGCAAAGGAATGAATGATTTTATACCAAATCTGGCAACCATTCTGTTTATTTTTTCAGTTTTTTATTAATATCTTCTAAAATAATTCGATTTTCGAAATTTAACTTAGCTCATCAGGTTCCTCGGAATTTTTTGAATTTGTGGGCACCTTAGTTGAAACTTAAATCCCCATGGTTTAGGAGGAAATAGGCCAACAAGCTTTGACAGCGCCAGCGGCCTTTACTTTTTTTTTAGAATAGAGAGATACCCAAATTAAATTTTATGCTGTTCTGGAAACTCGCGGAATCTTTTCGCAATCGAAAGATTTCGTTTTGTGTACACAGCTATTCTCATGTCCATGCAAGCAATTTATTTGTGAAAAAAAAAAATGATAATAAACTGTCTAATCTGGAAAATCTCTTTTAAACGAATTTGAATCCCAATTGTATGACGTCATATTAACTTGAAAAGGGTAATTTTGTCATGCAAATGATTTACTTTTTTCTCTCGGAAATAAAATGGTGCTGAAAATAGCGAAAAATCGCTTAAAAAGGAGGGAACGGGTAGATTTTCATATTTTTAAAGAAGCGCAGATTGTTTTCTATATTTTTATACGTGATCATGAAAATTTTCAAGCGGATCGTGCAAACGGTGAAGAAGTTATCAGGCTTTTTGTGTTAACTTTGTAAATTTCACGCGATTCTAGATACTTGGAAACGCTTTGTTGCAAAGGAATGAATGATTTTATGCCAAATCTGGCAACCATTCGGTTTATTTTTTCAGTTTTTTATTAATATCTTCTAAAATAATTCGATTTTCGAAATTTAAATCAGCTTAGCAGGTTCCTCGGAATTTTTCGAATCTGTGGGTACCTTAGTCGAAACTCAAATCCCTACGGTTTAGGAGGAGATAGGTCCAGAAGCTTTGACAGCGCCAGCAGCCTTTACTTTTTTTTAGAATAGAGAGAAACTTCAGTTATGTACAGATTTAATTCACATATTTATGTCATGTTTAGAGCAAAATATTATCAACAAATCATTTTTCCTATTTCACTTACACTTACTTCTACAGGATATTTTCTCCAAAAGAAAAGGGGGGAAACTAAAGACAAACTGGAAAAAATCTAACTATGCATTGTAAGTCAGAACACATATTACAACTCTACATGTTAAATTTTCGGGGATCAGATAGTTTCAAACCAGTTTCTAGATATGTTATCTACCTGTACATTCTTGTGGAACCCCAAAGTGCCCTTTTTGAAATTTCCCCCCAGGCGGCCCTTTTTTCTAGAGTCAACACAGTGAAATGTTCAATTTTATGCTCCAAAATCTTGTTAATTCTGATCCCAAATCTTAGTTTTCCTCGCGGAAGCTAAATTTTTTGTGCTCCCAAATGGAATTTTTCTGCTCCCAAATGGAGTTTTTCTGCTCCTGAGGTGCTCCCAAATGAAATTTTTTCTGCTCCCAAATCAAATGTTGGAGTTAACATCCCTGCATATACCTTAGTTAAATAATAGCACCGGAGTTCAAAATGGTGGCTTTCACAAAGGTTGCCATATATTCACAGAAAATCACCATGATTATAACATCTATACATTTATCACCTACTGGAGGAATGGGGTCCGAAAGTGGGAATCAACCCAGCATAACTTTTATTTATTTATTTTTCGGTTGCCAATAAATGTGTGTTCAATAATGGAGGGTCTTCAAATTCCTTAACTGATGCATTTATTGCTAATTTGTTCCCATTCATTTTCATGTAATTCCTTTTGGAGTTGAAACTTGTACCTGTTCAGCTCGCAAACGTGCGGCGATTTTTCAGGTTGATGAGAGTACGGGGCTTAAAGTAGGAATCAACATATGAAGCAAATAAAAATAAAAGCATAGAAGAAGAGCTGTTGCACAAGCCTGTTAAAATTCAGTATCGATGTGCTCTTTCTGAAAATACCAGAATAAAACCTATCTTTACACATACGCAGCTTCAATCAGATTATTTGATACCGTTTTAGCATGCGCGTACTCTCGCCGACCAATGAGTAACCTGAATAAAGCCTGTCTTTATAGATGGGAGTAGAATTTCATAAGATTCGATCGCTTCGATTACAGGAGTTTAAAATTTCAGATGATGTTTTTCCGAAATGATGCAAATAGCTGTATTCAGTTAAAATCAAGCAATGGAGAGACCTTACAGTGATAGTTAAAATCCTTGAAAGCCAATAGAATCTCTGTAAACAGTTTCAAAATAAATTATTTGGCTGCGTTAATTACGCATTTTAAGCAAGTACGCGTAAGTTTAAGCAAGCTAAAATAAAAAGCAGTGTTTTATTCGCAACCCTAATGCGAAATAATGATCCGTTGTATGTAAGTTTAGGTCGCCAAATTACGGAAGATCGCGGTAGATGGCAAATACACAAGCTGTTCAAAAAAAAAATAAAAAAAAATCGCCGCACAGTTGGCGAACTTCCAGACATGGGTCTGAGGAGTGATACAGCTGCAATGCAAAATATTGAAAGTGCAGCACAGTCTTTACATTTTTGAGATTATCTCTACGTCCTAAGTTTTTAGGCTCAAATATAAGTCTCAAAAATTGAGCCTAGCTTGACGATACCTTTCTAGATTTGGCTAGAAACTGAAAAACGCCTCAATTTATTTACCTACAACAATGGAGAAGTATAGTTAGAATGCGCTTGGCAAACGTAGTCAAATAGTTTTGGTAGGCGATTTTAATATATATTTCAAATCCAAGAAATTGTTTTATGGAACAGGGAAAGCAAATACAGTTTACTGATGGATTATGGTACACTTTCCAAACAGTATTTATAAAGGTGAAGTATGTTTAGAATATAATACCAGTGGTATAACGTTTAGCTCATTCTGCTGCCGTGCCACAGGTCCTAGGTTTGATTCTCAGGCTGGGCGAGGTTGACTCAGCCTTTCATTACTTGAGTGGGTTGGTAAAATGAATACCAAGCTTGCTGGAGTTAAAAACTGGGAGCATGTCTGCTGACCAAGTGGCTTTGTGGTAGGCGATTTTAATATAGATTTCAATTCTGAAAAGTATTTTATGGAACAAAGAAGACAAACACGGCACACTCATGCATAATGTTGCACATTCAAAACAATATTTATAAAGGTGAAGTACAGCTAAAATGTATTTGGCGAATATTGTAAAACAGTTTTAGTAGACGGCAATTTTAATATGGATTTCAATTCCAAAGAAGTGTTTTATGGAGTAAGGAAGAAAAATAGGGACACATGCATAATGATATGCTTTTTAATATATAGTGTTGTTCCTGGGGAACAAAACATCGTGAGGTCCAACATCTGCTTATCAGAGTTAAATTTGAAAAAAAAACAAAGCCATAAATAGGCTAAAATACGTTTATTAAAGAACAATTTCTACTTACAAGTCATCTAAGTAATTATGACATTTTTCAGGACACATAATATAAAACATTTCTACAGTCTCATGAGCAATCAATTACAAGGAAACATTTTTAAGTTAAAGACATTTGGCTAAATTCGAAACGAACTTTTATAATTTACATTTTTGCAAAGTTTACGCAACTAGCGTAATAAGCCGATACTATGGCCAAAAGATTTAGCTTAAAGTTTCATTTAACTAAAAATTTCTGCAATTCGCAGTCTAAATTAAATTAAACGTGGCTTACAACCGCTGGCTGAACTTCTCCCTATGCTCCCGGCTCCCTCGCAAACAACTGAGATTGAGAGCTTTTTATACAACGGTAGAAACTAGTAGAAAACGGCTGGCGGACATGGTGCCCAAACAGAGACTGCCGCGCACGGGAGCGAAGATATTTACATCTGGCGAAACGGTGAAACATTTGCATAACAATTTGTACGTGCCGAAAGAACGACTCGTGAGCTAGATCAGCACAGAAAAGAATATTAACTTCGGCCAGCAGCACAAGCGCTGCTCAACTTTGCCGATGAAACTTGTTTTGATTTTAAACAAAGCTCATATGGCCGTTCACAAAACCATACCGCTGCTTCATACAGAACAGCTATTAAATCTTTTTTGTGACGACGGGAGAACGGATTATTGTTTAGAAACTGGGGAAGAGGTTTTTATTTAAATTTTAGTTATGTTTTATTTATGCTATTGTAAACAAGGATTAAGTAATTAAAGTTAGAATAAATTAGTTTAAGTTTCATAATGATTGAAAATAAACACTCAAAAAAATGGTGTTAAAAGATAAAATAAATAAAAACTTTGTGAAAAAAAAAAAAGGTTACTTCAAGGTGTAACGATCGTTTCGGCCGAAAATTCGTTCGGTCTTCGTCAGACAAACTCTTCCGTCAAACAAAGCAGAGGGAACTGAAAAAGAAACAATCAAGCATGTTGCCACAAGGAAACAAGAAAAGGCAGAAAAAACCAAGGAGAGGGGAAAAGATTTTTTTTTTTTTTTTAATTTATATATATATATATATATATATATTTTTGTCCTTATATTCTTTTCTTTGTTTCCCTTCCCCACTCTCTTTTTTCCCCTCTCCTTGGTTTTTTCCACCTTTTCTTGTTTCCTTGTGGCAACATGCTTGATTGTTTATCTTTTTCAGTTCCCTCTGCTCTGTTTGACGAAGACCGAACGAATTTTTGATCGGAATGATCGTTATGCCTTGAAGTAACCTTTTATGTGTGTGTTTTTTTCACAAAGTTTTTATTTATTTTTTCATAATGATTATTCCCTACATATAGCACATTAGTGCGGATTTAAAATATGAAAGTTTTTCAGAATTTCTTTTTTCTTCATATTTTTCTATAGAAAATCCATTGTGGTTTATTAACCACATTGACCGCAGTTATAAACTCCTTTATTTTGGCACTTCATCTCTTATTTCTTTAAATTTTCTGTTTTCTGTCTGATCTTGGATCTTTACCACCGAGAGTAGTGTGAGAAAAGGTAAATAAAGCACAGAGCATGCGATCGCCATTTGGGGGATTAGATCTTTTGTCTCTTGCAGAATTCCGACATTTTTACTATTTTCCCTTCATAATGTTGGCGTTTACTTTCCTAAACCCGTATTGTCTCATGAAATGTTGCATGTAGCTCTTTCAATAGTTTAGATCAAAGAATGCCACGGCAGTCAAGATCACTCATGATGATTCACCTCATGTTCCGTGGTCGATGGCTTTACCCGAAATATGGTCTTCAACGAAATACTCAATTAGAATTTGTGAGTATAATCGAGCTCATTCGTTATTTAACATGTACTCTTCTTTCTTTACTCAATAAAGATAGTTAAAAACAAATTTTAAAGATTTCAATCATTTCACCACCATTGTACAGTTGCTAAAGTAAGAACTGGTGCGCAACTTTTTGTTTACTTTCTGTCACATGTCATGTCACGTCCAAGTTGCACTCTGATTTTTCCTGTCCATTTTGTCCAAGATCTTGGTAAGTTTTTGACCTTTCTCATGTTTTTTTTTTTTTTTTTTTAAACATCATAACAATGATGGTCAATAAAGTGACCGTCGAATTCGACGGGTTCCAGCTAGTTTTAGTAATGTGTATTAGGTTTTGGCAAAAGTGCTATAGCTGAATATAATCATACAAAAATGTGAATAAATAAATGCAGACAATTTGTTATTTCTTAGCTCACCATTTATACTGAACAATGTTTCTAAAAGTAAGCAGCATTGTTTCTTGAGGGGCTATAATAAAAGGAGCAAAGAATATTCTTCTACAATTCAGAATTGATGATACCAATAAAGAAAAAAACAAAGAATGGAGTAAGTGATAAAAAAAGATGTTTTTTAGAAAATCTGAGAACTTCCTGTTGGCACACAGACTATTTTGGTATGACATATCATACACATCACTTGAGTGGCAGCCATTTTGCACACATTCTACCATTGTATTTTTATAACAATTTCTGAGTTTATTGTTACGTTTTACACTGCGTATTGTTAAGTTTTACATTTTCTTACACTGTTTTTCTAACAGTGTAAAAAAAAATATCAACTGCAATTATGTAATATCAAAGTATAATATCCTGTGTTGCAAATTTGCTGAAGTTACTCCCAGGATGCAGTGATTGTCATGAGCAATTTGACCTTGACTGAATGGCAATGGATAGATGTTTTTGTGTCCTTTTAAAGAGCCATTGTAATGTAGACCCACTTAACAGATTAACTGAAAACATGACACAGTTGATATGATATAAATTTTATGCAAAATGTGAAAAATCAAAGCCGAATGTTTGTAACTCAATCTATTACCATTTTCAAACAACTTGAATTTAATGCTTTTTCTTGATATTTTTAATTAAATTTTTCTAACTGAAATATGCAACAAGAGGCTTGTTTACGTCACTCAAATATAGTGGTTGTTATGTTCATTTAAATGCTTTATAGGCATTCAACATAATAAGAATTCCGGAGGCTGAAGCCTCCTAATATTTTTCATACAAAGCTAAGTAACCCCAATAATTTCACTTAAAAAAAAAAATAATGTGTGTTTATGAGTGTGTGTTCGGGGGGAGAAGGGGGCTTAAACATTTTACAATCAAACAGGAACACAAAATGCTTTTTTTTCTGAAAATCAGATCTACAACAAGTTTGGAATATCAAGGTGTTTATCAAATCCCTAATTGTCGATTTGTTACTACAAGTGGGCTTTATTTAGCCTTTTCAAATTAGCTGCATGTTCCATATAAAAAAAAAAATATTAAACTGGGAGACACTTTTTGAAGTTTCGTCTGTCAACACTCGCATCGGGCAAGCTATAGATTATTCTCACTAAAAGAAAATATACAGTTATGGACAAACTACTTAGCTTTCGTTTAAAAAAAATCAAGTGTCTAGCATAATTTTTTGGTCAATTAAAAAATTAATTAGTAAATCCTGCATAATGATTTCGCGATTTGAAGAATGAAGGGAAAGTGAGATTTTTCTTTTCTGTCATGTGACATTGATTCCTGTCACTATGCGTTACAGAACTAAGCATGAGTGTAGTGAGGAGGGGTGGGTATAATCTTTGGTTAACTGCTAGGCTGGTCGTGAAGAAAAGCTTTTTTGCAAATGACGTGAAGTTTTGCAAGTGCATCTCCATAAAATCCAAATATAAAATTTATCATTTAATGATTTTTTTTAAACAATCTAACTTGAATTTTCAAAGAGTAAATATTAATTCCTATGAAACAAAATGGTGGCACACATCCATGCTTCTAAAGGACTAAATATTCAATTACTTGTTAAGTAAAAAGTTCAGAATTTATTGCTAAAGTAAATAAAGACTGATTGTTTATTCAAAATTATTTGTTCGAAAAGAATTATTTTTTTACATTCTAAATGGATTGGAATGTTTATACTCCAAGAGTGAATGCATGTTGGTATGTTTATAAGGTACAATTTAAGTTTTAAAGTATTTGAGCACACTATATGCAGTTTAATGAAATTATATTCACTCTAATTTGTTCAATTTTAATAAGCAGCTGATTTTTATATGGGGAGAACATTATTTGAACCTAAAGAATGTGTGTCACCAGATGTCATTTCCCAAAATTCCGAGTAAAATTACAAAACAATTAAAAAAAAACATTAAATAAAATTAATTACTTTCTAATTGATTAGTTAATTATTATTCTTTCAAAATTTATATAAACTTATAAACACATACTGTACATAAAATGTATTTACTTACACATTACATAATCGGCTTTCTAAAAAATTCACTGATACATACTTGGAAGTAATAATTAAACGCTCAATGTTTTTTGCTAACAAATAACACTGAGAGTACATTTTCAGAGAATTCTTTCACTTAGACATGTGGTTTGTAAGTGCTTTCAAACAGAACTAGAAAGTCTCTCAGGAGTCATAGACAGCAAAAAAATCCTCCCTTGTGGTCAAAAGACATATTTAAGGGTCAGTTTTTTTTATAGCACAGACTTCTACTGCGCAACTCTTGGAATTTAGAGAATACGCAGACTACAGAGAAGCAATACAAAACTATACACTGCACTCAGTGGCATAGCCAGAAATTTTTCATGGGGGGGGGGGGGGTTACGACTACTGCAACTCACATATATGTATATGTGTGTGTGATAAGGGAGTGAAGAATATACATTTTGTATGACAAAAGATTCCTCATGGGGGTTGTGACCCCCCCCTATCTCCCTCTTGGCTACGCCAATGACTGCACTGTATTGAAATGAAAGAGGGAAGATTTTAAATTTTAACAGGAAAGATTCATAACCAACTAACATGCTGCAATGGGCAGACTGGACTAAAGGGGTGCCAGAATGACAAATGTCGAATGTATTATTAATTTTTACTTCAATATTTAAAAGAAAGAACTACATTAGGCATTTCTATCAAATAGACTCAAAGTATAAAGAAATTATTGAAAAATATTTTTAAAAACACAATTTTCAAAAATGAAAATAATACAAATTTAATTTTGCACAAAACACCTATTTTTAAAATTAAAATCTACAAGGAAAATATTTACATTCAGAGATTTCATTATTTTATTTCAAATATGATGAAAACATATGTACAGCATTTTGTATGAAAAATTTACATAATTCATTCTCTTGTGCAAACATTTACAAACAATGTAAAAGAATGTTTTATGTTTTACACATGAAAGCAACTGAATTCACAACACATAAAATGTATTTCATACAGCCTTGTGGAATCAATAAAACATACTTAAGAGACAAATTCATAAAAATTCAAATAACCATTTTTTTTAAATTAAAAATAAATAAAAATGTAAAAGTATTCCTCATTAGAACTCTTGTCTCTGAAACTCCTGTTCTTGCCAAACAAAAATGTTGCACATTGCAGTGGCCATGGTGATGGGAAAAGAAAAAATTCAAAATAGCAATGAGATTCATATTTTTCAGCAGTTTCAATATTCAAATTTTGTGTGCACTTAAAAGAGAAGAAAAAAATGAGTATAATTAAAAAGAAAATGTAGAAATATTTTACTTGTTTTTACACTGACTGCGTATTTTTTGAGAGCATATTCAAGGATATCAATACACTGTGTTTTTTACTGAATTAATCTAATAGATTCTTTTAATGATTCCAGTAATATTATTAATTGGTAAGTAATATTATTTAATTATTTGTAAGTTAATTGTCACATGGTATGGTATGTTACTGTTTGGTTTTAATCTCTAACATCTTTTTCTATGTATATTAGATCTACAGGAAAGTTCTGCCCATTTTTTGAGAAAGGAAAAAAAAAGTACATTTTTCTATACACTTATTAATATTTTTATACAGAATAATTTCAGTTGTTACGTATGACCTATTGCTAGCATGATAACAGTTTGTAATTATTTCTAAAAATTGAATTATCCCTTTTTTTTTTAATGTTTCTTTTTATTAAGATCAAGAACATGTCTTTTTATTAATTTAACATGTTTCAAGTGGTTTAAACCATATATTGGCAACCTCTGGCCCACCTCGTCTTTTAAATACAGCCTGCAATCAAAAACCCTTTTAAATCATCAAAAATCCCACATAAATCCCAATTATTACAGCCCACGACCTCAAGTTTGGCCCGCAACTTTCTAAAGGTTACCCATATTTAGTTTATACTATAAGGTTTAATTAGAGGTCAAATAAATCAGAAACTGAAAAACTTTTTTTTTTTTTTAAAGAAAAGGAAAAAGAAATTTAATGCTATGCCCAAGTCTTTTTCTTTTTTTCCTGGAAAAGGATTGGTATGAATCTCTGCTTGGAGAGATTCTGCTTTCAAATTGTGGTTTCTACTTCTGGCTATGATTTGCCTGTTCAGCAATAAAATGGTCCTGTTGGCAAAGCAAAAATGACAAGTTTCTCAAATTTTGAGTACTTTTACAAAACTCTCTGATTTTACCATGATTTTCCTAATCTGCACCATCCTGACTTGATTAGAAGCTAATTGGCTAATTTCAATCAAGTTAATGGAAACCTGTCTTGTTTGTTTACTCGGGGGAGTTGCTTCATGGTGCAGTTGGATTCAGTATCTTAAACATAAAAGCACTCAGTGGTGAAGTACTTCGGGGGAGAATTAGGAAATTTAAGTTTTAAATAAAATGTAAACTTAATAGATAACAGTAGAAATTAAAAAACAAAAGGAGGGCAAAGAGTTAACATTAACATTTACACAAAATAGCTGCAATGAAAATACCCTGACAATAAGCACTGGATTCAGCAAGATAGTAAGTTGGTGGATATAAACCACAGTTGAAACCATCACAAAAGCAGTAGGTTGCAAATGAAAAGATGGTTTGCAAAAGCACTATCTACAGCAAGACTTCTATGTAATACTTTTAAAAATGTATTCTTAAGAGACTTGGTAATACAGTAGCCCCTCATTATATCACGCTTGTCGGGAGACAAGAAAAACGTGCGATATATCCAGGGGAACAATATAACCAGTGGAAAGAGTGGGGAAGCGTTACACGTGATATGATGAAATTTTATTTTTAAGATCACAAGCACTAAAACTATAATAAAATATAAGTACTGCAATAAAATATAATCAAACTTAAACAATAAACATAGAAGTTTATAGTTACACATATAGATTTAATACCTAATTCCTCTAGAAATATATTTCTGTCACTCTTCCACGGCCATCCTCAGTTCAGCTCATTCCTCTGTGGGAATGGCATCGTATTCTCTTGCTCCTTTTTTTCTCCCTACGGATCTTCTGTTGTATGACGTCACTCCAGACTCCATCAATGTTTGTGTGCATCATGTCATTAATGCTGCCCTCTGTAGTTACTATTAGTAGTTGTGACGTCATACGATAGAAGATCTGTGGGGAGAAAAAAGGAGCAACAGAATACAAGGCCATTCCCTCAGAGGAATCAGCTGGCCTGAGGATGGCCGTGGAAGAGCAGCAGAAATATATTTACGGAGGAATTAGGTATTAAATCTATATCTGTAACTATGGAATATCCTCCGTATTTCCTTTTAATCTTTTAACATAGAAGTTTAATTTACCTTTTTAAATTTGTGTACAAACACATATGTCATTTCCTGCTGAAGAAACTATTCAAAGTCATTCTGATTTGAATTTTTCTCTCATAACTTGTTTTTCAGCAAAGATTTGTGAGAGAAAATTAATTAATTCTATCTCTTTTATATGACTGGTTGCAAATGTACTGTATGCTTTTAATGTAAAGCAACAAAACAAAGTAGTACAGAAAAAAAATTGGGAGACAGACAAAAAGCACAATATATCTGAATGCACAATGTAATGAGGGGGTACTGTATTTCAGACACGAAATGCAGTAAGCAGTTCCAACACAAATAAATAAATAATGAAACAAACATACCTTTGTTCACTTTTTGTTATGTTTTACAAATATAATCTTTGTATTATTCTGCCAAACCGTAAATTAGCTATCTGCATAATATCAGCTGCAAGTTCCTCTACTTTGGTGTAACGAACTTTTGTAAAGTTGAAAATGTCATACATAAAGCCCATAACTTCTTCCTAAAACATATCATAAAAATTAATTATGATTTAGAAAAGATTATCAAGATAATGCTACAATATTTTCAGAAACAAAATATCTTTACAAAATTGATTGAAAGCACAACACTAAGACACAATACTGAAAAATAAAATAATCAGTTGGAATTGAAGATGGTCTTTCTCATTTTTCCCTTTTGTAATCAGCTTTCATACAGTTAAGATGCATAACTCTAATCTTTAATTCCTTGTACATGACTAAATATTAATAAGAAAAACGGATCTATCTAGTGTTTTTTATCATTCAAATTATGACTCTTTACATATATCTATCTATAGATGCATATTAGTATTAAATATACAGAGTGTCTCAAAAATACTGCAAAGTTTTAGGGGAGGTAGTGCACATCATGAGGATTAAGAACTACATAGCAACTCATGACTAAAAATACCAGAGGAATGTGATAGCAGAGGTAGATCTGAAAGGAATAAATGATTCAGTGAGAACATTTCTAAAGAAAGTTCCCATTGGGGTGGGGACAACCATAAAGCGGTTTCTGATCATGAACATGCCCAAGGACAGACGACTGCACAAACATGCATTTATTAAAACTTCTTAAAATTACAACGTGACCATGCAGGGCCAGGATTGGAGTTTTTTTACTCCTTCTGTTCTGTTCTGTCTTGTTTTCATGGATTATGGGGCTTCAGCTCCTCTGCTTTATAGCATTTTGTACCAACCCCAAATCCAGATTAGATTGATAATGGCAGTACCTGCCAAGTGTGTTCATTTCTACCGCAGACTCTAAAACAGTTCATTTCTACCTCATTCAGGAGCCAATAGATGGCAGCACTGTGGATCGTTAAACGGTCTTTGGTTGGTTCCAGGATCGAACTCACAACCTTTCGGCTGCAAGACTGACGCCTCTCCCAACTGGGCTGCCGCAGCCTGTTTTTCACTCCTTAGATTTATGATTTATAACATATCTACAGTATAATTTTATATCACTCTGTTGCAGTATTTATACATTAATGTTTTTAATATCATTAGTTTTACAAGTCTTTTCTTCACAGTTAGACATCTTGTCATTCTTAAATTATTACATCTTATTGTACTACAAATCAACAATTATTTCAGATTATATCTCATGATGTTATTGATTTATTATATTTTACATTATGTAAACAATTCCAATATTTTTGAAACACTCTTGCTCCACAAAAGCATACAAGAAAGAAGAAAAAAAAAATCTGAAAAGATTTTTTTAAATAGATAAGTATAGTAGTAGATAGTTCAAAAAGATAAATATTTAAATGTGTATGTTGAACACAATCAAAAATTGGAATAAATACTAAAATTCTGAGAAAAAAAAATTAACTTAAAATTTACTTTAATTCATCTTTATTCAAGAGCCAATTCTATGCTATGCACTACAGTCACAGTAAGTTTTTCTGCAAGACTAAATGAGGGCATAAACCAAAATTTAAAACAGGAACAATAACTAAAAAATCTGAACCAAAAGTGTTTTCATAAACTATAAGTGTGTTTGTACTATATAGAGGGAGAGAAACAACAGTCTCTGTATTTTTGATTAAAAAGAAATAAAAAAATAACCAAAATGTTCAATCGCTGAGTGCTTCTAGTTTACAAACCCAAACTGCGTAAAAGTGGACAAAATGATATTTTGCCCGGGATGTTTTTTCCCAGGATTTTTCTACCCCGGATGAAATAGGACAATCTTGCTAAAGGAACACACATAGAAATTTACTAATTGTGTAAACAATTTGAATGAGTTAGCTGCACTTAAGATAAAAGTATTTATGTATGCATTTTATTTTCTGTGTGATTTATGCAAATTTGCAATCAGATTTCTTCTTGGAAGCCTGGTATTATCTTTTACAGTCCTGTTATAACAAGATAATACAGCCACTCAGTATTTTTAAATATAGATGAAACGTTAAAAAAAATTGTATCATTTACCTTAAAATATAAACAAATATCTTTAAGTTTTTCATCAGGACCATAAAATCCCCATGCCAAAACAGGAATAAGATGTTCGGATACAAGATAAAAACGGCTAATGAATCCATTAGAATGCTGAAATATACATTAAATTATGGAATTACAAAGCTATAATACAAATACGGATTACAACCAGTGATTATCAAGCAAATACTTGCCCATTTTTAATACAAAATATAATTATCACGAAAAAGTGTACAATTCTAAAAAAAAAAAAAAAAAAAAAAAAAAGAAAAGAAAAAATATAAAGGAAAAGGGAAAAAAAAAAAAAAAAAAGAAAAGAAAAATCATGAATTAAAATCAAAAACAAATTTTTTACGTATTGTTTTCACTTACAGCTTCACAAGCAGAATTCTATGTACATGAATATACAGGGTGTCCAGCATGGTAATGGTGTCCAATGGCTATTTCCAAAATCGCTAGTCAGAGACACATAGTTCCAATTACAGAAATGCTTTAAATTATCTATTATACCAGAAACAATAAAAGCCAATAAATGAATTCCTATAAAAATTGCAAAATTTAAATTTTTATACGGTTCCCCAGTCCTACCAGTTATATTTAGAAAAAATTTTCTTTATACAGTTTCATGCACAATTAACAAAAATATGTCCTTCTACAACTAAAATCCACTGAGTTACAACTGCTTAAAGTTGGAGCACTTTTCAAGCAGCGAAATAGGGATTGTATACAAATGAATTTGAGAAAAATTAATGTACATGGTTTTGAACCTTGTAATATTTATTAGCAATTTCATTAACTATTTTAAAAATGTAGACTGCAATAAAGAAGATTAACATTTAACTATTTGAGTCCAATAAATTAACATAAAAAATATAGCTTACACTGAAAACAGAATTTTTTAAAAGAACTCGTGTTAGATAACTTAAAAAGCAAAGAAATAAAACACTTCATTAAACGTTAAATTAGAAAATGAAACATTTTAAATTACAAATATATGCTTTTAAGAAACTTGAAATAATACTATAAATTCTGTTAGTGTAACATTTGCTCAAAAGTAGCTTACTTCAGCTGCAATACAAATATGCACCCATGTAGAAAACTCTTCTTGTACATAGTACTCTGTGCTACACATCTGCATGCTACACATATACAATTTAGTAAATCTGACCCCAAATAGATTTTTATACAGCTTGACTATAACTTTCTGCTTAAAGATTAGTACTTTGAAATTAGTTTTGCTTCTTTCTCCGCATTATACCAGAAAATGAAATTAAAACCTATAATTTATAATTTCAATGTTTAATATGGCCCCTTAATGGTTTACCAATGGGGCATTTATAAACATGGAAAAGTGACTTAAGTCAAAATATTTGTTGCTTTATAACTCGGTAAATTTTGGTTGTAGAAGGACAATTCCCCCCCCCCCCCCCCCCATCAAATTGTATAAAGAAAAAAATTCTAACTATAACTGATAGCACCGGAGGACTGTCTAAAAATTTATCTAACATAATACATTATGCAATTTAGAACATTTTTACAACTGGAACTATGTGTCTCTGACTAACAGTTTAGAAAATAGCCATTGGGCATTGTTAGCACTGGACAACCTGTATATTCCTCCAGGTAACAGCTTAAATGAAATTGTACAGCTAGATAAGTACCCTTTTATGTGTGCTATTACCAGAGTTGGGCAGTATCGAAAATACATGTATTTGAAATACATTTGTATCTTGTATTTTGTATTTTCACATGCAAAAACAAAGTATATTGAAAATGTATTTTAAAACACATTTTCAAAATACAAAAAATACATTTTATATTCTAACATTAAATTAATTGTAAAACGACAGATTGCTCTGATAGCATGTGCGAATGAAAATCATAAAACTGGTCCAGAACTACATGTGTTATTGTAACTGAAGAAGTGTTCGGATCTTTAGAGATCTTTAATGGGTCTAGCCATATAAGTATTATGATTCAGCCCCCAATAGTAACCTGAAGCGAAACTTATATATTAATATCGACTTGATGTACCGATGCAAACCATATGTATTTTGCCTCCGCATTCCACTTTATTCTCAAGATATGGAAAATAATAAGCGCCCATATGGTTATCTTTCAAAGTGATATATCTCGTAAACTACGAGATATTCTAACAATTTTTTTTTTTAAATAATTGAGCTAGAGATATGAAACCAACGTGAGGTTTTAGGAAACCTTAAAGAGTATATTTTATATTTTTGGGGGATTTTCGAATAATTACAAATATTAATAAATAATAAATAAAAATATTATTAATTATTTTAATTTTCTTGACTTATAATCACCACAATAAAATATGTTGTAGTACTTGACTTGCTCTATTACTCATAAAAATTGCGTTTACGAAAAGTTGGTGCAACATTTTGGAAAAAAAAAAAAAATCGATTTTGAGAATATCATTCAAGGACATATGACATATAACTTACATTATTTGATGTATAAAAATTACTATAAAAGATTAAAGAAAATCAATTTTTAATTATTTTTTTAAAATTAACAATTTTTAATTATTTCTTTTATTAACTTTTTGGTATTGATTAAGCTATAAAAAAATCCTAATCATTATCACCGTTGTAAATAATTACTGTTGGAATATTTTATGTCTCAAATATCTTAGTTAATACCTCATCAGGATGTAAAATTTTGGATAAATACCATCTATATGATAAATAATAAATTACAACTTCCCACTTCACGGTTACCATTAGGACAATCTCATTAATAATGCTGAATGCTATCGTAATCAGTGCCATCAGAAATGTCATTGAATTTGCAAAAGAAAAGGCCTTTATTATTTTTATGCCAACATTAAGGCAATAAACTGTAGTGGAGTACAGAAGAATCTAATACATTTAGAACAATAAAAATTAGGTGTGGTTGAAACTGTACATGGTAACATTGCACAAAAATATATAAGCATGCATAACAATTATGGTAAAAGACTAAGGATGTAACGGATAGTGATTTTGCCGGGTACCGGATATCCGAAGCTCCTTTGGTTGCCAGATACGGATATCCGGTACTAAACATGTAAGTAGTTATCAAGTGTGTTTTTTCAATTTTTTTATATAATGACATCGGAACAATAAATTGCAAACATATTTCACACATCATTAAAGTATTTTTTAATAATTGACTTATAATTTACAAAAACTAAATAATCTTTACATATATGTACATAAAAAATGTTACTTAAAATGTAAAAGGTTAAAATATTCTTTTTATGTGTGGCACTACTGTGTACTACTGACAGAAGCAAATAAATTTTAACCATGACACATCTAAATACTAAAAGCTCTGCCCATAATGCTGCCAGGTTCAACTCATTGCCCCGGTGCATCTGTCGCCATGTTGAAATTTTGATAAAAATGACATTTTTATCTCTAACTAAAAGCAACATTTTTTTATACAGTTCGAAAGATCTCTAAAAAATTTACCTTTCTTAAACTTGTGGCTTCTTCCAAATCTAAATATCTAGTGAGATATCATGCCTTGAAAAAGTAAACACAGAATGGAAGCAAATGATTCATTCCCTGAATCTTAAAAAAAAAAATCAAGGAACATAATCTCTGGAGTAGATCGATTAGATGACATCATAAACGGTGACAAAAATACTCCTTTTGAGTGTTGCACTGCAAGGACAGTTTTTAACTGAAAAATTTTGATAGATTTTGGGCAAATTTATTCAGAATGTGTAAAATTCTGTTTGCACAACACTTAAACACCTATTCGTAGGAATTCTTTTTTAAGAAATTGGCAACACTCTTTGAGATGAGATTTCCCTGTTTAGAACAAGAACAAGGATTATTTAGGACAAAAAAAGCTAAGTGTATTATATAATTTTGATAATTATTAGTTTTTAGTGTTTTTGAAATGTTAACAGTGTGACATTTGTGAAAATGTATTTAATTGAGTATTTTAGATTGTTTGTCATTGTGTTTTGATTTGTCGTAAATCCATAACGTTAATGGTGTTCAAATGTAGTTAATTTCAACATCATTGAAATCATAGCTTTATTTAGGTTAATTTGGTGTCATTTATTTTGTTTTTGTCATAAATCTATAATTATGGATAGAAATGAGACTCCTCTGACTAGAAAACGACGTCTAGCAAGGGAACGACAGGCGCAGTGGAGGGTGAGACAAACTGCAGAAAAAAGGCAAGTATATAATGAAGTCGCTGCTGGATGTCTCAGACGAAGAAGATCAGGACAGACTTCAGGAGTTCTATACCAATCACTCAGTCTCCCTGACGATGAAGTAGAAGCATCTGTGGATCAATGACTGTTATTTGTCAGTTTTGTAAATCAAGGAACTTCTGTGGTGAGCGTCCTGCTGATGGAAAATTTACTTCCTACTGCCGTAAAGGAAAAGTCAAACTGCAAATGCCTGTTGATGTAAATGGGAATGTATTACATTATTCAGACTTTTTATGCAATTTAAAAAGTAATGCTGAAAATCCTTATTACTATAACTTTAGAACGCAAATTTGATCGTACAACAGTGCAGTTTTTTTTAAATCTATGGGAGCCAAATTAGTTGATGTTTAAAGTGCATGTCCAAATATTTCATCGCACCAGCCACCTTCAACCTGTTAATGGTGAATCTCTTCAATATGCTCAACTATATGTAATTGATATTACTCAAGCAACTGAAGTTAGAATTTCTAATCTTGCAAATGAGGCTTGCATTCCACATCTTTTATACCAAATTGACAAATTTTTGAGAGATCATAATCGACTTTGTGCTACTTATAAAATGCTATGTGAAGTTGAAGCCTATGGTGATAGTGAAAATACTCCTGTTGTAAATATGGTGTTCAGAAGAGATCATAGATCAGATCAACGGAAATACAATGAACCCAATTCTAATGAAATTGCTATGGTTTTTGTAAACAACAATGGGGAGCTTTCTTTTGGAGATATACGAGTGTATCCATTTAATCCAGAAAATCCACAGATGCCATTTATCAACATGAATATTCTGAACCCAAATCTGGATCCCATGACATACCCCTTACTGTTTCTCTATGGTGAACCAGGATAGCAACCTACCGTAAATGCCGGCGTATAACGCGCACCTATAATTTGAAACTTCATTTTTTAAATTTTTATGTATATCCTCCGTATAACGCGCACCCTTTACTTTGCAATCACAGACTTGCCCTATGGAATCCAGAAAGTCTTTTACTTTGGGATATGTTCAGATCGCATTTAATGGATAACACAAAGAAATTAATGAAAGAGTGTAACACAGACATGACAGTTATTCCAGGCGGATTAACGCCATTAGTTCAACCTTTAGATGTGTGTGTTAATAAACCATTCGAAGGAAATTTAAAACTATTTTGAAATACGTGGATGTTGGAAGGAGGTAAAACATTTACGAAAGTAGGTGAAATGCGTCATGCCAGTCTAGAAATAGTGTGTGAGTGGATAATACAAGCATGGGATGAAATTAAACCTGACATAATTAAAAGGTCATTTAAAAAATATAGTATATCTAACAATGTAGATGGAACGCATGATAACTATTTATTTATGGATCAGAGTAGCAGTGATAGTAAAGATTAAACTGAATTTGATCATGTGCCTGAAAATATAACGGAAGATGAATATGATGAACTTTTTATGCTGTCCAATAATGAAAATTGAAGTTCATAAGGTATGTTATTTCTTTTAAATAAACAACATTCAGGTACATGTAGAAATCTCATTTTTTTATGCTCATCTTTTCCTTATTTTTAAATTTATCATTTTTATAACCGGCGTATAACGCACACCCTTAAATTTCGACCCTATTTTTTGTATGAAAAGTGCACGTTATACGCCGGTATTTATGGTAATTGGAATTGAGAAGCGTACGAAGGAGCACTGGTAAATTGAAGAACTAATATCACCATGCTTCAATACAAAGCAGCACTCACAGCTGTCCATGATGAATTCAACCCAGTCACCAGTTCAGGAAAACTTACCCAGCAGTGGATTGTTTATTCTTATTTACAAGTTGAAGCAAATAATTTAAATTTCATACGGATTCATCTGCAGGATCTGAGGAAAGAACTTTACCAAGGTCTTGCTGATCATTTGGAAAATGCAAATGTTGGCATGTCAGCTGGAATCTCTGTTATTTTGCCATCATCTTTTGAAGGATCACCTAGAAACATGAGTAAACACTGTGCGGATGCTATGTCGATTTTTGCAAAATATGGTCCTGCAGATCTCTTCATTACATTTGCAGCAAGTCCTAAGTGGCCTGAAATAACAGAAAACTTGCAACCAGGTAAACAAGCATGTGATCGTCCTGATATAGTTGCAAGAGTTTTTAAACTGAACCTGAAATCTCTCATGGAAGATCTCACAGTTCATAGAGTATTGGGGAAATCAGTAGCACATGTTAACACGGTTGAGTTTCAAAAGCGAGGTCTTTCACATGTGCATATTTTAATTGTTCTACAAGCTGAAGACAAGTTTTCTGATGCAGTAAGCATTAATTATATTGTGTGTGCAGAGATTCCAACATCCACGGTTACATGAAATAGTGACAAGATGTATGATGCACAGACCTTGCGGCAATGACAACCCTCGAGCCCCTTGCATGGAAGATGGAAAGTGATAGAAAAAATTTTTGAAGGATTTCCAGGCACAGTCCAAGTTGAATATCGAAGGATATCCCATCTATCGTAGATGCCCAGGTGTTAGACTGCTTTAATTAGAAATAAATCTATGGACAACAAATATGTCATGCCTTACAACAGGTATTTGCTCTTGAAGTACAATGCACACATTAATGTAGAGGTTTGTACTTCTGTTCGAGCTGTGAAATACATATATAAGTATATTTACAAAGGTTTTGATTGTGCAAACATGGTACTAAAAGAAGGTGGACATAATCAGAATGAGATTGAAACTTACATTGATGCTAGATTCATCAGTGCACGAGAAGCAATGTGGAGACTACTTGAGAACAAAATGCATGATTGCTCGCCTGCAGTAATTAGGCTGCCAGTTTACCTGCCGAATCAACAGAAGATAACATTTGCTATTGGAAGCCTTGCAATCAGCCTGTGCAGGAAAAACAAAGAGTCTTGGTCTTACTTGAATCAAACTGAGCCAGATGCCCAATCCTTGCTTTACACTGACATTCCTCATAGCTATGTTTATTTTCAACAAAGTTGGAAGAAACGACAAAGAGGAGAGAACAAAATAGTAGCCAGAATGTACACAATTGGTTTAAAAGAAGAGGAGCAATTCTATTTGTGAATGCTGTTGCTTCATGTACCTGCAAGTTTTGAATTTTTGCGGACTGTGAGCAATATTGCTTATGATACCTTCAAAGAAGCCGCTTATCATTGTCATTTACTGGAATCTGATGAAGAATGGGAACATTCTTTGGAAGATGCATCCACTAATCAAATGCCAAAACAAATACTAAAAACTTTTTCATTCATCCTCTGCTACTGCAGCCCCACAAATGTTCCAAGCCTGTGGCATAAATTCAAGATTGAGATGTCGCTAGATTTTTTACATAACCACACTAAGGAATCTGCATTTAACTTTACTCTACATGAAATCAACTCAACACTGAAACAGCATGGATTGTCCTGTGTCTGTTTCCATTTTCCTGTCCCAACAGGTGAAGCGTATGAAGCACCTTTGTATGATATGCATCAAGAAAAAGAAGAAGCAGAAAGTAGAACAGCATCCCTCAATACTCGGCAACTTCATGCCTTTAATGAAATTATTGGAGCTGTGTACCTAAATGATGATAGCAGAAACAGATATTTTTTAGGGATGGACCGATACTATTGGCGCCGATACCTCCTATTTTTTTAGGTATTGGTACTTTCGATTCTAAAAGTATCGGGAAAGTATCGGTTTCTGTAGCTTTCATCCATTTTCACCGATACTTTTCAACCGATACTTCGCTTTTCAGAAGAAAACCATCAGGCGCAATACCATTCTAGAATCTTTATTTTGGTAATGAGACGAGAGGCATCGTTTCATTTGCACATTTGTTTGTGCAAGTGTTTTCGAACTTTGTTTTTTAAAAATTCTAATCATCGCTGAATGCATGTCGTATCACCAAGTGTGGTCGAAATTATGGATGAAGAATCATTAGATGACAGTTTAACAGGACAATCATCTATTCTTCTAAATTATTTTGATTTGGTGTCTAACACTAAATACGCTATCTGCAAGGATTGCAAAAACAAATGTCGAGAGGTAGGGTATAATTTTACTTCAGTTTTATAAATGTTTATTTTCTCACTGTGTGGACTCGAAAAAGAGTTCATTCATATAAATATATATATATATATACAGAATTGAATCTCCCTATAACAAACTCGCTCGGTTATAGCTAAAAAATTCACTATAGAGAAAATTTCGTTTTACAGAGATTAGAGATTTTTGCAGTTATTTCAGCAAATATTACAAACTTTTTAGTTAATTCAATTTTTAAAAGTATTAAATTATGACTTTCAATTAAAAATAAATTGGTATTTACTATAAATTTGCTAAACTTATGGTTTCTTACTTTTCATTGTATAAATGAAATGTTCAAAAGTAAAGACAATCCACAAATTTAGAGAATAAAATATGTAAACAACACAGGCACATATCAAAAAAAAAAAAAAAAAAAAAAAATGGGGGGGGGGGGGGGGTGTCCAAATAGTGAAAAAGGCAGAATTTCACACAAAAATACTGTATCATTACCATTTTAGTAACAAAAATCCAAATTTCAGGGGGGGGGGGGGTCTGGACCCCCTGGACCTCCCCCTAAATATGTCCTTGGTAATGCAGCGGTTCTCAACCTTTTGTCGTGCCTCCATTCTCACATTTTTCAGCATACATTCGGTGTTTTAATCTTTAACAATGAACATTTAGTCGAATTTTCTACAAAATAATGTTATCGGTAAAGTTTGAATGAACATTTTAAGTGAAAATGGATATATTTTTAGTAAAAATGAGAATAAATAAGATGATTTTTCAGAAGCATGCACCACAACTTGCTCTTTGGTTTTTCTCGCGCCCCCCTTGGGGGTCATGCCCCTTAGGTTGAGAAATGCTCATGTAATGCACTTATGTTTATTTTACTTCAAAATTCCGTTATTTTACATTGTTTTGCATTCTGTTATTTTAAATTTTCATAAAAATATTCACATTTTAGAAGACAATCTGTCAGCCGAGGATTGTTCTGTTTCTGTGTCAAGGTTGCCATGTTTCTGCTATGAGGATCTGTCTCTTAACACTTTCTTTTTAAGACAGTTTTTCGTTTGCTGTGGAATATTTAGAAAGAATTCTGCAGGGAGTTTAGAAAAAAATAAGTACTTCCTTAAAAACATAAGTACTTTTAATGAACTTATTCGTACTTAAAAAAGAAGCACTTTAAGAGGGCTTAAGAACAGTTTTTCAAAGTAAGCAGCTTTTAAGGTGCTATGCACCCTGAATAAACATTCCATCCAGTAAAATATCTGCATTGGACTCATCACAATAAAATTGTAATTGATAGTTTTGTTTATATATGCATAAAAATAGAGCAAGCAATAAATAAATTTACCATTAACATTCTCTTCTTTGCTTTTAGCACAGACCACACTGCAGTAGCTAAAGCCTTGGAAGAAAAGAAAAAATAGATAGTGTAGAAAAATAATACATAAATATTACCAACATAATGTATAGAAAAACATATATTCAAAATAAATCCTTTATGCAAAATCAATAATAATTACTCTCCAAACACATAGTTATCTTGTTATCAACTAATTTTATTTGTAATAAAACACTGTTATAAAATAAATAACAAAGCAATAACTGTTTAAAAGTTGGTGAAAAATCATGAACTAACTCACAATTTATATCTGTACTTGCGAATTGAGATGCAAAAAAAAAAAAAAAAAAATCCTTATTTCGTGATCTAGATTTTTAACTGTTTGGAACATATGATCACATAGCAGCATTAAATATTTTACTAATAATTTATGCTTTCAGTGGATTTTGAAAAAGAAAAATTTATTAAAAAGAAATGTTATTCCCCACCCCCAAGACCAAGGTACACAGCATCAAAAATATATTTTTGAAGTACTTTGAAAAACTCTGGAACAAACTTAGAGTAGGAACTCTGCAAGACTGAAAATAAAAGAGAATTGTCTGGTTTAAACTATGTTGGTTTAAATCACGGCTTAGACCAGATGTTTATTCTTTTTACTTCCTTGTACGTAGTAT
Organism: Cheiracanthium punctorium; assembly: GCA_038373885.1. NCBI lineage: Eukaryota > Metazoa > Arthropoda > Arachnida > Araneae > Cheiracanthiidae > Cheiracanthium > Cheiracanthium punctorium. The sequence continues at coordinate 99,076 of JAWZYV010013191.1, read as the reverse complement.
AAGGAAGTAATGTGATCCCGAAAAATTTTGGGGGGCAAATTTCGACAAAAAAAACTGATTTTGACTACCTCTAAATTTAATTTAAAGAATTTTTTCGATGCATCTCATCGTAGGCTAGCATGCACGATCATATTAACGCGTCTGCAACTCATTTTGACCAGAGGCGAGTCTATTGTGGTCAGTTTTTCCATGCCGTCTGTATGTACGTACGTACATATGTATGTAACGTGCATATCTCAAAAACTATTGGTCGTAGAATGTTGAGATTTGATATTTAGGATTGTTCTATGATCTAGTTGTGCACCTCCCCTTTTGGTTCCATTCGACTGCATAGTTTATCTACAGGACCTCCCAAAACATTCGAAATACATTACGCTCAATGGGCCGAAATTCATTAAACTCGCATATCTCAAAACACTATTAGGTGTAGAATGTTGAAACTTTATATTTAGGATTGTTGTAACATCTAGTTGTGCACCTCCCCTTTCGGTTCCATTCGACTGGATAGTTTATCTACAGAACCGCCTAAAAGATTCGAAATACATTACGCTCTATGGGTCGAAATTCATCAAAGCGTTTTTTAGAGGTATTGGGCTATTTCAAACGACTCAGAAGTGATATATGCTGTAAAGAGTTAGAAAATGAATCTCTCCATTTAAAAAAGTGTCTTTATCATTTACAGTTCTGCTACAGGAACACTCAAAAGATTTCCAATACATTACGGTCAATGACAATTTTAGGGGCATTCATCCATTTCAAGCACAATACCGTCCTACCACATAAGTTAGGTAATGGTCCGACCGCGGTCATGTGCCTCCCTCAAGAACTATGCCAAAAGTCGCCAAGCTTGGCGACTTTTGGTGTACGTGTGTGCATATTTAACTCTCAAATCTCAAAAACTATTATGAAATTTCATATATAAGAATGTTGTAACATCTAGTTGTGCATCTTGATTTTTGGTTCCAATCTACTGGAGAGTTTATTTACAGGACCACCGAAAAGAATTGTTGTCTTCCTCTCACAAGACAACTGCTCGTTATCACACAGTAATTACTCGGTGGTATTCTTGACTAATTTATTGTCATTATTTACATATATTTACAATAATCTTACTATAATTGCACTGCCGCACCGCAGTATTCATCATGCGTTGTTCCCAGAACAACGGTTCCACTCGTTCTCCGTCTTACATCACACTGCGCCGTTTCACGGCGTTTGCAGCGCTCTCTACAGGCTTATTACATTCGGCCTTTCCTGACAATACAATCTCCTGATTGTTGAATATTATTACATATCTAATAAAAGTTACTTACCTATGCATAGGAAAAATCAACATCACACAAAATATTAGCATTTACATTTAAAAATAATAATATATCTATACTTAAGAGTCCTTAAAGAGTTCAAAGTTCTTCATTATTGTCACTGCTAAATGTCACTCTGGAATAAGATATAAAAAGAATGTTCTTACCATAGGCACAGCTATAAAAAAAGTCTGTCAGTCTTTCGTACGAACTGTTCTGAAAGGGTTGCGTCTCGGTGCTCTTTTGGAGTCATCATCATCATCTAGGAGGCTTTGGTCATCATCACTGGACTCGTCGCGGTCGTCATCACTATCATTGTCACTGTCTAGAGACGATTCACTTCTCCATGGTTTCAGCTGGCTTACGTGAGCAGTTGTTGAATAGATATAACCTTTCTTCTTTGGTTCTAAATGTTCTACTCTATAGGTGTCGTTAGGAAGTACTTCAGTTATTGTTAGAGGTCCTCGATATTTTGGTTGAGTTTTTGTGGGTTCTCCTGTTGATTTTGGAGCTCGTTTCATCACCACAATTTCTCCTACTTCATATTTGGCGATTCGACACTTTTTCTTATCGTAGTACTGTTTCATTTTTGTTTGATTTTCTTCAATGTTTAGCCTTGCTTCATTTTGCACGACTTTTGGTTCTGTCCAAACTTCTTCGTCAGCTAATCTTCTGTGCAATCCGTCGTTAAAATGCGGCTTATAACCATGTAACATTTCAAATGGTGTTTTATTTGAAGTTTTATTTAAAGAATTATTTAAATACTTCTCTACGTCTTTGATTTTTTGCATCCCAGTCCTTTTGCTTCTCATCCTTCATAGACGTTGTAATAACACCCAGTATCGTTTTGTTCGCGCGTTCCACCATCCCGTTAGCTTGTGGATGTCGTGTCGAGTTTAATGTGTGCTTTATACCGTTGACTTTACAATATTCCTCGAATTCTTTCGATGTGAAACATGATCCTCTGTCACTTATTATTCGATCAGGTAATCCAAACTCGTTAACAAAGTCCTTCAATGCTTTCAGGACATAATTCGTTCGGGTGTTTCTACTAGGAACAAGCCGTACAAACCTAGTGAAGTTATCGATAATAACTAGCAGTTCTTGATTGCCTTTTGAACTTCGAACAAATGGACCTAAATGGTCAAGGTGGATAATAGAAAATGGCCTCTTACCAGGACTTATTGGATGAAGTAGGCCTTGTTGTTTCCCGGATGGTATCTTGTTTACCAGGCATTCGAAACACATTGCTATGTGTCGTTTGACATATCGTTTCATAGAAGGAAACCAATATAATTCCTTTATTTTTCCGATTGTCCTATCAGCTGCAAAATGTCCGAAGCAATCATGAAATTTCACTACTAAGCTTTTTCTCATAGACTTGGGAATGACATAAAGTAACTTTTCTTCACCTTTTACTTTAGTCTTACGAAATAATCTATTCTCTTTCAATACATAATCCTTCACTTTTCCTTTTTCGTCTTTTGTTCTTTCGCTACTTTTTTTCTTTAAGATTTCAATTATTTCTTTTAATTGCGAATCTGCTTGTTGTATCATCAAAATTTGCTCTTCTATCGTCAACGTCAAGTTCACTTCTAATCTATCTTCTACGATCGTTTCCAAGGTGTCCGCTTCTTCGTCAACGGGTGACCTACTCAAAGCATCAATGTGAACCATTTTCTCTCCCTTTCTATGCTTAATATTGAATTGATAATCTTGAATAAGATTCGACCATCTAGCGATTTGAGGATTTTTGGTCTTATTTGCATTGAGGTATACTAATGCTTCGCAGTCAGTAACTATAGTAAATTCTATTCCGATTAAATACTGTCTTAGCCGATCTAAAGTCCACACGATAGACATAAGTTCCAATTTACTAGAATGGTAACTCCTCTCGGCTTCAGTCGTTTTCTTACTTATACAGTATACTAAATGCCATTTCTTATCTTCACCTCTCTGTAAAAGCATTCCAGCAAGTCCTAACGAACTGGCATCACAGTGGACCTCGGTTTCAGAATCTGGATTATAATGTGCAAGAACGGGTTGTTTTGTCAGTTCCCTCTTAAGTACTTCAAATGCTTTCTTTTGTGCTTCTTCCCACTTAAAACGTTCTTTCTTACGCGTTAATTTCGTCAAAGGTTCAGCTTTCTCTGCATATTTCTTCACAAATCGTCTGAAAAAGCTAGTCAACCCAATGAATCTCCTTAAGTCGTGTACGTTTTTTGGTTCTGGAAATTCCTTAATAGCCATTATTTTTCTTAACCCTGGTTTGACACCGTCTTTATTCAAAATAAATCCCAAGAATTCGACTTCCCTCTTTCCAAAATCACATTTGGGTAGTTTTAAAGTTAAATTTGCATCCCTCAACCGATCAAATATTTCCTTTAATTTTGAAATCATTTCTCTCCAAGACTTTGCAGGAATTAATATGTCGTCTAAATAACATAAAACTTTTGTGTTCATTAATGGACCTAAAACATGCGACATTAGGCGCTGAAATTCGGCTGGAGCATTGGCTAATCCGAATACCATTCTCTCAAATTGTCCTGTTTCATCTGGTGTAGTGAAAGATGTTTTTGATTTTGCTTCTTCTGTTAATGGAATCTGCAAATAACCATGCGCAAGATCTAAAGTACAAAATAATTTGCAACCACTTAAATTTTCTAAAATATCATCGATTCGGGGTAAGGGGTACTTATCCTTTATAGTCTGACTATTCAACCTTCTATAATCTACCACCAAGCGCTGTTCCCCAGTTTTCTTCCTAACTAGCAATACAGGACTCGCGTAAGGGGATCTAGTTTCGGACACTATCCCGTTTTTCTTCCACTCTGCAACGATTTCTTTTATTGTATTTCGTTCTTCAGTACTTGTCTTATAAGGTGCTGCGAAAACTGGTTTACTACCTTCAACTTCCTTAATGTCCATTTTTGTCAAATTAGTGCACCCCAACTCACTCAAATCAAGTGCAAAACAGTCTCTATAATCATTTATTAAGTTAAGAATTTCAAGCTTTTCGTTATAATTCATTGACGAGTCAAATTTGATTTCCTCAAGTGTTATAGCTCTTTTACTATTCGGTACAGTGTATACTTCATTTTCTTTGACGCAAATGTTATCATTTAAGTTTTCATTTACTTCTCTCAATTCCCAATCTTCGGTTATGTCCAATACCCTTCCGACACATTGACCTTCCTTTAATTCGATATCAACATTCCCTATGTTCATAACTGGCACTAGTGTGGAATTATTTTTTATCTCTAACACCGAATCCGGACTTCCGTTTTTACCTTCAAACAAAACCATTCCTTGACTCATTTCGGAAGTTTTAGCCTGAACAAAGTTTATAGAGTTACTTTTAATTTCAATTGGATTGTCCGTGCGAAGTACAATTCTTTCATTCCTAACTTCATTCTCTAGTCTCGCAAACGGAATGCTATGAGAATACCACAAGTTAAAATGTTCACCAAACTTTCCGTATGAGATTCTCTTATCGTTCAAAATATCCCTTCCTAAAAGTAGGTCATAGGACTGTGCTGAATCATCAACGATAAATAAAGTAGCTTCCAGTGTTATATCGTCTATTTCCAAACAAACTCTTGCTTTACCCAAGGTCATCGTAGATGGCTGAAATATATTCCCAATACCGTACAGCTGGCGCCGGTCGGGAAGAACATTTAACTGTAATGATTTCGCCACAGAATTCTTCAACAGAGATAGACCACTCCCCGTGTCTAATAAACATTCTATCGGGCCTTCATTATTGATGCGCACTTTTTTGAGATAAATTGCTGAACTCGAAGTTTCAGAATGTGATGCTGTATAAGAGATGTTTTCTTTTTCTCTTTTCTGCTCCGACGAATTTTTAAAGACTTTTGCTTTCGGGCAATCACGAGCAAAATGGGTTCCGAAAGTTAAACAATTAAAACATTTAAATTCACCCTTTTCATTGAGAATATTAGAATTGCGTTTAGGTTTGGTATGTGTTTTAAAATCATTTGACTGATTGGAATGAAACGTGTTATTTCCATACTCGCTTTTGAATTGCCTGTTTGTTTTTGTCGTACAATCGCGATTCATGGTGTTTTCATTAGTCGAGCAATTTTTTGAATTATTTCTATAGTTTGAAAATCCTGTTGACATCTTCATTCCATAACGGACCGTTTCATATGCGTCAAGTTTTTCCGCTAAATCTTCGGGATTATTTAGTTTTGACCATTCGTCGATAAAATGTTCGCGTATCGCAAAAGGGACTTTCCTTTTTAATTGATCGGAAATGATCAAATTCTTTAGTTCTTCAAACGTAGAAATATCTAACCCATTTATCCATTCATGGAAATAATTTGAGAGTTCGAAGCAGTAATCTTTCCATGTACCTTGTGGTAATCTGACATGGTCAACAAATTTTTGCCTAAACTGTTCTGGGCTTAATTTAAATCTCCGTAATAATAACTGCTTAATATGCTTGTAATCGTTAGCTTTCTCTTCACTTTCGCGTGCTATTAATTGATTTATCTCGTAGGGTAACAGTCCTAACAACTGAGAAACCCAAAATTCTTCATCTAGTTCTATACGTCTAGCTTGACGCTCGAACAGAACTAGAAAATGACTGATATCACTAATTTTTGGATCATATTTATGCATTAAATAACGCATTTCTGTTACATTTTTATTTTCAATACTATTGGACACACTTCCATCCTTCTTACTTTGCGTTTCTAACCGCAATTTTTCTAGCTCAAAATTTTGCTGCTCTTTAAGTTTCACTTCGTTTTCTGAACTGATTCTATCATTAATAATTCTCTCTAGCAAAACTTTTACAAATTCCTCTTCATACTGCTTACTTTCAACAATAATACGTTTTAAATCAACGAGTTTAATATCGGCGGATACCTCTTCGCCCAATTCTGAAGCAATTTCAAGCAAATCAATTTTCCTACCTTTAGCTAGGTAAGCCATCTTAACATCCAAAAATATAATATATTCACGACTCAAAATTCAATCTTCGGCGATATTTTGGTCAAGTATTCTTTTCAAGTAAAACAAATATACTTTCTAACTCTTTAGAATAATCGAAATAATGTTTTAAACAACAGTTTAAATGAAAAGTTCTGTACTTACAGTTTGCATTCAGCTTATGAGGTCTCGCATCTAAGACACTAAATAGAATCTTATCCCACTTCTGAAATTTTTGTTGTCTTCCTCTCACAAGACAACTGCTCGTTATCACACAGTAATTACTCGGTGGTATTCTTGACTAATTTATTGTCATTATTTACATATATTTACAATAATCTTACTATAATTGCACTGCCGCACCGCAGTATTCATCATGCGTTGTTCCCAGAACAACGGTTCCACTCGTTCTCCGTCTTACATCACACTGCGCCGTTTCACGGCGTTTGCAGCGCTCTCTACAGGCTTATTACAGAATTTCAGTACTTTAATGTCTATGGGCATCTTCAATATAATACAATTGTAGACAGTCATTGTTTGGTCCATGCCCGAAATCTCGCCGTCTGTCCTCGACCTTGGCGAGTTTTGCCGAAATGTCGCCAAATTTGGCGATAGTCAGTCATTTGATCCATGCCCAAAGTATCGCCATTTGTCATCGTTCTTGGCGAGTTTTGGCAAAATATCGCCAAATTTGGCGATAATCTGTCATTGTTGGTCCATGCTTAAAATCTCGCCATTTGTCGTCTACATTGATGAGTTTCGCCGAAATATCGCCAAATTTGGCGCCAAAAATTATTTTGTATTTTATATAACTCTAAAACCTTTACCGTAGAATTTTGAACTTCTGTATTTAGAGCTATATTATAATATCTAACTATTTTCAATATCTTTTTTGATAGCAATCGACTAGGAATTTATTTACAGTGTGAGCCAAATGACTTTAAATACATTAAGGTGTATGGATGCATTCAATTCATTGAAAGTCTGTGGTCAATGACTACTTTGGCTATCCCCAAAATCTCGCAAACTATCTCAAGTTTGTCGGCTTTTGGTGAAATATCGCCAAATAAAGTGTCAGGAGGAAATCTTTCAAATTGAACTCAGCTTGGCGATATCGAAATATTTGGCTAGAAATCGCTAAACCTTACTATTGTTGATATTTTATCTCTTTCAAACAAATAAATTTAGAGGAAGTGCGTCGAAAATATTTTTGATCTAATGGACGTGCAAGGAAGTCATGTGTTGGACACATCAGATTTTTTTACTGATAGTAAGCTACACTATTCTTGAGTATTATAGGCTAAAATTCATGCATGTAGCGTAAATAGTTCCTTTACAGGAAAATTAAAAATAATTCTAATACATTACGCTCTCTGGGTATCTCTGTAACTACAGAACTGATTCTCAAACTTTTTCACTAATAGAAAGCTGCTCTATTCCTGATTAACATAGACTAAAATTCATGCATATAGCATAAATATTTCTTTTACAAAACAGTTCGCAAATACTGTCATAACTGTCTCTATTCGCCAAATGCCTGAAAAAAATCTAAATTTAGTAATTCTGTTCATATTCTCTTATTTTAAATGAAGTATACTAACATGCATTATACTTCATTTGAAACAAGTAAAAAGCAAATAATATTTAAATGCAGTTTCTTTTGTCGCAACCATATTTGTTATTCACACATGCTAGAACAAATAAATTTAGAGGAAGTGCGTAGAAAACATTTTTGATTTAATAGACGTGCAAGGAAGTCATGTGTTGGACACATCAGATTTTTTTAAACATTGGTTTAAACCAGGGTTTCCCAACCTTTTTACCCCCTTATACACACTTGAATATCTTTTTTCAATAGACCCCCTAATTTTTTTGATACCTAAAAGAACCACCATTGCATCAAGTTGAAGTATAGTTCAATAATTGAAAAAAACTAAATTTTATTTCTTTTACAGAATTAAATGCAACTGTAGCACATACAGTATGCCCGCTAAAGTCTGTTGTCACCCAAATCATTTATGAATAGCAAGATCTAAAGTCATAAAAGTGTCGTATAAGTACAGTAACATTGCCATGCACTACGGAGAAAAAGAAGAAAAAAGATTACAGTGCCACCTGGTTGGCTAAATTTGGAGTTAGCGTTCTTATCTTAAAAAAATGGTTCCAGATACGGGAAAAAAAGGAATTACAAAGTTGTTCAATATCACCAATTTATTAATAAAAGACATGTTAAAGTTAAAAATTGAAGTCCTAAACTGCAAGGCGTAAAAAGTATAACTGATATTTTCCCAGTATGTCACTAGTTATATTGAACAACTTCATGCAAAAATTGCAGAACAGCCTCTTTAGATATGTGAATTACATCGCAAAAGCAAATTTGTATTCTATTTATAAATAGTAAAATGGATATTATACTCTATCAATTCCTTAAAAATTAAATAAAAACTTTTCAAACAGAAACATTTATCATCGACTCCCAATAGACCCTAGAACACTTTAGACCCCCAAGGTCCACCTGGACCCTGTTGGGAATCACTGGCTTAAAATATTCTCTCAATCCCCCCCTTTTTTACACAATACAAAATCCTCTAAGATGCAAAAGAGATTTTATTAGATTCATAATGAGTCGATTTTGTATAGCTTTAAAAGCTTTTCTAAAATTAGAAATAAAATTAACTGGCAAATCAGTAATAAAAATTAAATTACTCCCTGAAATATTCCACTATATTATGATAGTATTTCTAACTATATATAATTTACTGAATTTTTCAATTTTCCTATTAGTTTCATTAAAATTGACAACCTTATTCAAAAATATTAAAAACATCCTAACTAATATTATAAATGCGAAAGTGAGTTTGTTTGTTTGTTTGTTTATGACGCTTTCACGCCTAAACCGCTGAATCGATTAGGATGCATTTTGGTTTAGATATAGAGGGGACCCTGGAGTTGGTTATAGGCTAATTAGAATTTTAGATTTTTAATTACTTTTTTAATTATTAATTAAAAACCGTTTTTACATTGCCATGGTTGGCGAGTTTCGCCCGTATCAAATGATTCATGTTTTGAGCTAACAAGAATGCTATTACTTCAATAAAGAAGCGCGCGTGCATCTGAAAAACATTAAATACCATGGAAATTAAGCCAGTTTTATGCCAAATCTACCTATCTGTAATAATAAAAATGAATGTTCACCAGACAAATCTACAGAAAGCAGAACTTTGAAAATTTGAGCATGCCTGGACCCATGACTTCGGTAAAGTGTACCTAAGGCTCGGAAATTTTAATTACTTTTCTAACTATTAATTAAAAACCGTTTTATCGCCCGCACAAAATGATTTATGCTTTTGAAATAAAGCAGAAATTCTATTTGCAAAATCACATGCATTTGAAAAACATAAATACAGGGATGTTAACTCCAACACTCGATTTGGGAGCATCCCGGGAACAGAAAAAATTTCATTTGGGAGCACCTCGGGAGCAGAAAAATTCCATTTGGGAGCAGAAAAATTCTATTTGGGAGCAGAAAAATTCCATTTGGGAGCACCTCGAGAGCACAAAAAAATAGTTTCCGAAAGGAAAACTAAGATTCGAGATCAGAATTAACATGATTTTGGAGCCTAAAATTGAAGATTTAGGAACACAATAAATGCATACAAGAAAAGCAAAGTTTGCGAGCAACCACCATTTGCTAAAAGCAAAACACTATTTGAAAGTACTTTAGGAAAGCTCTGGAAAAAAAAAAAGGGTGTATACAGGCTATGCTATCAGCAACTTGGTAAAAACAATACATATCAGGAGTCAGCAACCTTTCTGTGGTTAAGTCATTTTTTTCCTACTCAAGAACCATGAGTATGATTTGTATGCGGCTTGCGAGCCACAGGTTGCCAATCCCTGTCCCTTTTTTTTTTTTTTTCTTTTTCAGAATCATTTAGGGAATCTTCCTCTCGAAAAAGAGAGCACAAATAAAATGAAAACTAAATTTTAAAACAAAAGCTTCTATCTCATTCTTTGGTTCTATTACAAATCACAAGTAGTACTAAATGGAGATTTTTGAAAACCTAAATATTATACCTCTTATACAACAACACGTAATTGGTAAGCAGTATCGAAAACAAAATAAATTTGATGGTTAGAATAATTAAATGTGTGTACTTTTAATAGCATATGCTTTTGTATCAGTAATTTAACCTCATCTAATATTTACATATTCATCTGTAATACTTGAACACAATATACAAAGCAAATGTAAACAAAAAATATTTAATGACTGTTGAGAGAAATTAAGAATTATGGGAAGTTAAAAATTAAGATTATGAGAAATTAATAATGAGATTACAAATTAAGTATTATAAGTTATCTAGTTTTCTATTTATTCTTTTTTTTATTTTTATTAATTTCTTCTTGAGCTTTTTCATTTTCTTCTAATAGTTTTAATGTTTTTGCAAGTCTATGCTTCCCTTTCGTTAATAGAATCTGTCCACTTTCTATAACAGCCAGTGGCGGCTCGTGACCTGCTTCAGTGGTGGGGCCCAAAAAAAATAGTGCCAGTTCAAATCGGGAAAATACATATACATAGAGCTGTGGCGGATCGTTACCCATTTCAAAGGAGGGGGCTTTTTTTTTTTTAAAAGCTCGAAAAGGTAAAACATATGAATCGCTTTTGTAAACAGTGTGAATACATAAAAACTTTTCGAATAACAAGTTATGAAAGGCGTATTGATTTCTCCTTTAAGTTTTCATTTAAAGACAGCAGATTTATTTTGCACCAAAAAAACATTTCCCCCCATTTTTCTTTCTCAAAAAGGTACAATATCAATTAAAAAAAAAAAAAATGCATGTGTACATGTTGAAAAACGAATTGGTCCATAATGTTTCATCTCCAAATAGCAAATCGTGCCCCTTCATAAACAAAAAACGGTGACCGTTGCGATGACCGTAATTTATGGAAGAAACGCAGCACCCACGAAAATGAGCATAGTTAGCTAGAAAATCGTCAAAAACGCCGCAGCCGTGATCGTTGGTGTGTGTGTGTTGGGGGGGGGGGGGGGGGTTGATCGTGGTCAGAAGTCAATGCCAGATAAAATTCAATGTTTTCTAAAATAATTTCTTAATTAACAAAAAATAAATAAATAAAAAATATGTTGCATTACTTATTAGACCTAATTTATTAAAAAAGCTATTAAGTTGATCGGATATATTTCGGTAGAAATTGGATAAACGGTAAAAAAATCTCCTTTTTTCTCCCCCTTCCCATAGAATGTTTTAAAGTATTTGCCACTATTTTACGAAGCTTACAATTTCTATTTTCAAATAATCAGATATCAATGTTTATATTCACAAAGGTGAATTTATAGAAATAAAAAAAATAACTTCTAAAAACCTTCTTGCATCCGCACAAAGTTCGGACAGACTACCAGGTGCCATTAAAATGGAAACAGCAATCGATGTGTGAGAAGAGTCTCCAGTTAAAAGTAAACATTTCCCCTCCCCGCGGATGGCCAGCTGTTGATTACGTAATGAGCTTGCTTCAGCAAATTGTTGTTTTAAACTGAATCTTGTGTAACAACTCTTGATGATATTTATTTATTATTTTTTATATTTATAACATTGGGATTTATTTTAAAAGCACTCAGCATTTCTTGAGCATACCAATTAGTTGGGCGCAAAGCCGCACAGCGAAAAAAAAAAAAAATCTTTCAGATTAACTTTATTTATTTATTTTTTTTTTTTTTTTTTTGGGGGGGGGGGGGGGAAGGGTTAAACTCGCACCGTGCGTAACACTGACTAATTTTGGCTGAAATTCAGTATTTTAAGAACAATAGAGGTTCATGTGAAAAACGGGTGCATTTAATAGAGGGTAGTGCACTTTTGCGGTATTTTACAGAACTTTAACCCTTCAAAATATATATTCAAAACTTCCTTAAAATTTAATTATAGTTCTAAAATGTAGATGTAAAAGATTTACTTCTATTTTTTTTTTCTTTTTACTTAATTGAGGAGACATCGGTTGGATGTATGAAGCCATCCACTTCAGAGCACGGGACATGGACCCATCTTAGGGTGCTCTGACTTTCTCCAAAACTGGATCAAAGATCAAACCTCTTTTCTATGGGGGTAGGTTCGCATTCTGATTCGCTACACTGTGATCTGTGCATGCTAAAGAGTAAGTGTCGGTGGTGGCGCCATCTTTTGAGAAAATTATCACGAAACGAATTTTTCGATTTTTCGTTGAAGGTCGGCTTAAAAAAATTAAAAATATTGTAAACGCCGCACTTACTATTTTTTAACTTTTAAACTCATAAACGCCGCGGCGTTTCTTCCATAAATTACGGTACTTGTTTGCCTATCTGGCCGGCCCTGATTGAGGTGACTAACAAAGCCTGACTGGTCCGATCCGGGGCGGGTAGAATGGCTTCGGAATGCAGCTTTCGTACGCAGTTTGAATCTTGCTTTACTGCTAACTAGCTTTCCATACACGCTTTAAAAGATAAATGAGCGTGGCAAAAATTTAACAAAGAGTCAAAATGACGTATTCGGCGCAGACCGGCGCAAAAATCGGCTAAAAGCGCAGTTCGGCGCAATATTTGTGTTTCGGCGCACCCTGAAAGAGTCAAAATGACGTATTCGGCGCAGACCGGCGCAAAAATCGGCTAAAAGTGCAGAATTAACATCCCTGATAAATAAGTATGGAAATAAAGTTGATTTTATGCCAAATTAAAAAGCATAAATAAAGAAAAGTGTACTTACGTATTATCCCGGCGGTCCGCCAAGACGAGCGATTTTTTGCCGAGATAAATGCCGGGCACATGAAATTATTAATGGTTTTGAATACGATTGGCAACAGTTTGGCAACTCATTTGACGAAAAAACAGTTTGGCGGGAATGACCGCCGGGATAATAGGTAAGTACCAAGAAAAGTCCAGATGTGTTTCTTAAAGTTCGTAAATTTCCAAATCCTACAAATAATATAAATGTGTACGTTTATGTGTTTGGATGTTTTTGACTGAATCACACAAAAATGGTTGGAAAAATTTGTAATGAAGATAGCGTATGCCCTGATTAACATACAGGCAACCTTTCAAGCATATAGCATAAATAATTCTTTTACAAAGACACTCAAAATAATGCTAATGCATTGCGCTCTATGGAAATTTTGTAGCAACTAAACCGATTTTAAAACTTTCTTCACTGATTGAAAGTCCTAGTCCTATATGGTCCTAGGCTATAAGGTCCTAGGCATATATGGAGAATTCCTCTGAGAAGAATTTTCTAAGGGATCTTAGCCCGTATTTTCGCGAGGTTTTTGAAAAAAACACTGAAAACTGCGAGCGGCTAGGTCGACAGGCGCGACCGGTGTTTGAACCTGGCATCTCCCGCCTTCCAGGTTTGAGAGCAGACCCTCTTAGACACTGGGGGGACCCTGAGTGTTATAGGCTACCTTTTATGCATATATCACAAATAGTTATTTTACAGGGATACTCATAAGAATTACATTATGCTCTATGTGTATCTCTGTACGTACTGAACTGATTCCAAAACTTTTTTCACTGATAGTAAGCTACACTATTCTTGAGTATTATAGGCTAAAATTAATGCATGTAGCGCAAATAGTTCCTTTACAGGAACACTCAAAATAATTCTAATACATTTTTAGAAAGTGATTCCATCAACCTTTCAAGTTATTAGGCAAGTTGGAGTGTATAGGCTGATTAATTTTATTTTTTACCAACTATGCGAAAAATTCCAGAGCTGGGAATCGAACCCAGGACTGCCGCATAACGTGCGGGTGCTCTACCACTGAGCTACTCTGGGACGAGTAGCTCAGTGGTAGAGCACTCGTCTGCCACAACATTTTTAGATGTCTTTCTAAAAATGTATAATATCCGCGGCATAATGGAGTTGTCGCGAATTAATTGTTTCATCTGTTCTATCTGTGGTTTGCAGAGGAAGATGATAAATGCCAATGGCTCTAATGCGAGAAATTTCATCTGGGAATCGTCCCAGAGTAGCTCAGTGGTAGAGCACCAGCACGTTATGCGGCAGTCCTGGGTTCGATTCCCAGCTCTGGAATTTTTCGCATAGTTGGTAAAAAATAAAATTAATCAGCCTATACACTCCAACTTGCCTAATAATTCGAATACATTATGCTCTATGGGTATCTCTGTAAATATAGAACCGATTCTAAAACTTTTTCGCTAATAGAAAGCTGCACTATTCCTGATTAACATAGGCTAAAATTCATGCATATAGCATAAATATTTCTTTTACAAGAACACTCAAAACAGTTTGCAAATACTGTCGTAACTGTCTCTATTCGCCAAATGCCTGAAAAAAAAATCTAAATTTAGTAATTTTACATACTCTGTTATTTTAAATGAAGTATACTACCATGCATTATACTTCATTTAAAATAAGTAAAAAGCAAATAATATTTAAATGCAGTTTCTTTAGTCGCAAACATATTTGTTATTCACACATGCTTTGTTTCTCTCGGGACCTAATTCTAAAGCCGACGTGGACGAAGTCGCGGGTAGCCGCTAGTTTTGATATATTTTAAATGCATTTTATATTTATAACAAAATTATTTTAAAACAAAATTTTAATATGCTTATTAGGGGGATTCATATTACATGAAAAAAAAAAAAAAAGTTTTTCTTTTTCTTACTCTCAACCCCTAAAACTAATCTATTTCACTAGAAAACAGACCAGAATTTTTAAAATTTTTTAATTGATATTTAAGAGCCGCTACTGACTTTTGAAATTCGAGAAATGAAACAAAAGCAATGAATTTTTAAATGAGACTTCATTTCAATCAAAACACAGTTTTATGAATGAAAATACTAGATAACTGTTTTCAAAACTCGTCTATTTCTAAGTAGAAAAAGAAATGCTATATAAAATTTGACTTATTCACATTGGGGTTTTTCTGTCTGTGATTCTTAACTAACAACATGAAGTACTGGTTCTGTTCCTCATTGTTCATGTGCAATTTATTCTATTCTTCCATCAAATCAACACCCTGTTCAGATATATCATTAACAATGCTGATGTTTTATACAATTTCTTTATCCAAGCGGTAGTTTTCTACTTCCCATTCTTCCTTCTCCCTTTCTTCTTCAGGATTTCTTTTTAATAAACTGGCATAAAATGCAAGTCATGTTGAAAAATTCCTTTGTATTTGTTGTAGTGAAATCTTCGATATTTTAGTTAGTGATTGCATCACATTCCAAAGATGTCTTTTTAGAACTGTTTCCTGATGCTTCCCTCTTCATTGCTAAAATCATTTTATGTTTTGTTTCAGTAGGAACTAGTTTATCAAAAAGAGCTACAGCAACAACCTCTTCAGAAGGATACCAAAGATGATCGAACATCTGTTTTACAGCAACTTTAGCTAAAACTGTATTATATTTTATCGAACTAAACCGTCTTTCAAAAACATACATCTTATTTTATGGTGTAAGCTCCACAATAAAATTATCTTGAAAACAGTAGGCGCCATAGTTTACCTTTGCCATCTGGAAGCTTAGCAATGACTGGTCAACTTCTTTTCTAGATACCAGGATTGGTAGACGATATACTATTTCATGTCCCCTAATGTCCTCGAGCATCTTTCCATCCCAGCATAGTTTGTGGTTGAAATTCAGCTTTTATAGACTCATGAAGCTGCTTTCTAATATTCATTCTTTGTCGACGTATAGAAGAATAGCTAACATTATATTCTGACTCATTACAGCCCAGACTGTTGAGTGTAGAGGCCAAAAGAACAATTTTTTCCCAGTCACTCAAATTACCGACATCAAGACTAGTAG
The DNA here is from genome assembly GCA_038373885.1 of Cheiracanthium punctorium. Lineage (NCBI taxonomy): Eukaryota > Metazoa > Arthropoda > Arachnida > Araneae > Cheiracanthiidae > Cheiracanthium > Cheiracanthium punctorium. Next base: position 83,004 of record JAWZYV010013191.1, on the reverse strand, counting down.
CCTAAATTAAAATCTAGGATTGCTTTTCGTCCTTGTTTCCATGGTGACACGAAAAATCTTTTCTTCCTTGAAATATTTGGGTATTTTTGTGATAACATGGATTTTTCTTTGATGGGACTATTGCTTTTTGCCATAAAGCCATCACATCACCTGCAGTTAATGATGCTGATTCTTTATTCACTTTCTGCTGATTCTTTATTCATAATTTCTCAATTATTTCTTGTAAATAGATTTTTTAAAGGATACATTATTTTCGAATTAATTAGTGTACTTACTTTATAAAAAAAGAAGAAACAGGAGTACCTTGTAGGTACTGAAAGATATATCAGTTTGTTTGTCTTGTGTTATGGCAAGCTTACATGAGGGGCATCTGCCGTCAATCTTTGGGATGGGGTGGGGGGGTGAGTGCTTTGGTTGGAGGACTTTTTAAGGCATTTGATTGCAAAAGATATTTCAGAACAATGGTTTATTGGTTTACTGCTTAGTTATAAGATTGCAAATCTGTTTATATTAATGAATGTATATTATTTCCGTCTCAAAAGAAACGGAAGATGTGTCAGACATTTGCACTGCATTTCATTCTGCAGATTCCAGCCATATCCGCCTCCAAAAAATTTTTTTTAGTAATTAATGAAATAAAATACCTTTTCATCCCTGCAAAAGAATTTTATATAGTCTACCTTTATTATTTTAACCCCAAAGTTAATTTGTATTTCTTGTACTCTTTTATTCTCCCAATAATAGAATAAAAAGTTTAATTATTCAAACTAAGGCATTAAGATATATGTAAATTGTAACCCATCTAATTACATACGCATTTTAGCCAGTTATTTTTATACATTACCAGAATTTCATGTTTTAAAGAAATAAGTTCAAAATTAAGTATTTAGCTTTTCAAAAGCTTTGTTTTTTAACTTCAGAAATGTAAGTTTGAAAATTATCCTTCATCAAATTTCTAAAATTCACTCAAAAGACATCATTAAAATATAAATATTTAATGTAAAATATAATAAGCACATCTTTATACAAATAAAACAATTAAGTTTACCAAGGGTTGTACTATTTGGTTTTTGTATTATTTAAATAATTATTACTTATATGTATATATGAGTTTAATATTTATTTTACACGCCTTTCTAAAATAACATAAGAACATTATCTATTCCTTAAAATCATATTTACACCCCCCCTCTCCCTGCAAAAGAAAAAGAAAAAAAAAGATTTTAAAAAAAGTTTTAATTTTTTTTAAAACCCTGAAGTAAAATTATTTGAACATAAAATAACAAAGGGGAAAAAAGATCACAAAGTCTTACAGTTTCCTTGAATCCATTTGATAACCATCTATTTTGAATTACAGCAGTAACAGAAGATGGTGGGTTTTCTAGATCTTCAAAAGCATCTAACACTATGAAGTCCAAAACAACATCAAAAAATGAAAGACATTTAACCTATAACAAACAATTTATGATAAATAATAACCCCAGTTTTTGATATAAAAATTTATGTGCTTATAAATGCTCTTGCACAAAGAAACATGGCATACAAGATGGTGAGGGAGATGATAACTAGTACATGCGATCTGATTTTTATCTGATGATAGCATACATAGCTGCCCAGGTGGTGTATGAACCATTTTAACACACCTTGGGTCCCGGTATGAATACCTTGGCATGGCTTGGGCATGGATGTTAACTTGTTTGCCCCTTCATAGAGGGTAACGCTAGCTGCCCACTGGGTGGTCCCATAATAAAATGGCCACAATACCTTTGGGCAGTTGTAATGGACAATGGCTAATCGTCATTAGAAAAAAATGCCCATTAGCCATTGTCCATTACAACTGCCCGAAGGTGCCCATTTGAAAATAAAATAAAAATACATATAGGCTCTAAATAATTAAAACTTTGTAAAAACATGCATAAATGCTACTTATTGCATAGAAAACATGTTTTAGATGAACAAAATTTTGTCCGAGACATGTGTCCAGTGTATGAGCAGCATTTATGTGCATTTTTTATCAAGTTTTAATTATTTATTGTTTTAAAAACACCAGCTTCTTTAGGTGTTTTTTTTTTTTTTTTTTGTTTTTTTTTTTTTTTTGTCATAAACTCCATATTATATTTCACATGTCAACATACAGCAAAAAAATTTTATATAAATAAAGAAATTGATAGTTTTTCTTTGAAAGATAATAATTATAAATGTAACATACATATCTCCATAGCAAACAAGACATTAATAAAATTTACTTTAAACAAACTGAAACTACTGATCAAGAAAATAATGACATATTTTTTTCACTAAAAAGCAAAAACTATCAGGCAGCTAAAATAAACTTACACCGCGACTTAATAATTCCTCTTCCATAACAGGCCAGTTACTTTTATCTTCAGCAAAGGACACAATATCTTCATATGCTAAGATACAATCTTTAGGATCCTATGATGATATTTTAAGATGAAATTACATTTACTACATACATTTTAAGTACAATAAAAAACAATGGTTTAATTAATGATTCATATACTCCCGAAAAAATAAAATACCTTTTCACCATGGAGCATCAAACCCGTTAATATTCTGCTTCCGACATTCATAAAATAGGATGATATTTCTTCTTGTTCAAATAAAAGCTAAAATTAAGATGGATTAGAATTAAATTCGGCTGACGTAATATAATATAATAATATACATGAACTGTAGCATGCGAATTTTAAGACTAAGCAAGAATGTAGCAGAACACAGGAAAAAACCTGCAACAAGGAAAATCAAATTTTTCACACACACATACATCCACACATCCGAATATATAGTTACGCAGATCCCTGACTCGCTCTCTAACAATTCCGGTCCGACCACTTCAAAACAAAACTTTTACTGTCATTAACCCAAACAGATTAAAAAGTTATTGTCTAAAACTGTAATAAAATTCACATTATTTGTACAATTTGCTTGAAAATTTTCATAATCATGTATAAAAATATACACTGACCAACATTGAAAATGCAACACCCATAAGGAGTGGCCAGAAAGTGTTGAAACTTGGCAAGCAGAGAGAAACAGCAGTGAACAATAAGTGATCTTTATTTCAAAATGATATGAATAATACAGAAGGAGAGCAGCATCGTCTTAGTAGGTTGTCGGACCACCGTGGACAGCGATACACGAAGTAACACGTCCAGGTACTGAGTCAATGAGAGTACAGATGGCGTCCTGAGGAATGTTTCTCCATTCCCTGTCAACCATTTACCACAGTTCGTCTTCTAAACGGGCTAGTGGCAGGGTCTGCAAATGGCATCCAATCACATCCCAAATGTGTTCAATTGGCGACAGATCAGGAGAGTACAGTGGCCAGGGAAGCATCTGTACACCTTGCAGAACACGTTGGCTGATGCGAGCAGTGTGCGGTCGAGCGTTATCCTGCTGATAAAGGGTATTGGGAACCGTTCGAAGGTAGGAGAGTGTCACTGGCCGCAGCACATCATCCACATATCATTGAGCCATCATAGTGCCCTGAATACAAACTAGAGGTGACCCGAGTCATATGCAATTGCTCCCCAAACCATGATGCCAGGTTGCCGTGCAGTGGGGTGTTCTACAATTGCTGCCGGATTGGACCTGTATCCACATCGACGCCACACTCGTACGCTGCGACTATCACTGGAGAAACAGAAGCATGACTCATCTGAGAGCTCGATCCTGTGCCATTCTGTCGTCCACGTCACTCTAGCCTGGCACCATTGCAGTCGATGGCGTCTATTTTGTAGAGCCAATGGCAGTCTTCTTAACGGATGCCATGAGTGCAGGCCACTAGCAACCAATCGATGGGAAATGGCTCTGGTCGATATAGAAACATCCAAGGTGTCTTGAATATGCCACAGATGGAGGTTGAAGTAGCTTGCGGGGCCGCCACCACTAGTCGGTGGATGCGTCGATCCACACATGCTGACGTCACTCTGGTTGCACCGGCATCCCTTAAATGTGCCACATTTCCTTGTTCTAACCATCTTTGCCACAGCCGGTGTACAGTGGACACATCCAGGTGTGTGTCTGCCGAGATTTGCCGAATGGACCAACCTGCTCTTCTCAGACTGATCACCATGCCCCTCATAAAATCGTCGGTCTGCTGGAACTGCCTCTGTTGACGGCGGCCTGGCATTCTCTGGTTACACGTGTCCTCTGAGACAAGAATAAAATTTCTACGACAATTTCTCTAGTAGCAATACTTTCACAAAATTTGTCCGTTCTACCAGTTCCTTCCCATATATCTTTTTCCATGCGCACTGGTGAGCTGCCAATTTTACATCAGCAGCATAACTCGGCAAGGTGCAATTAGCCTGAAATTTGCATAACTTTCCGACTACTTCTTCTTGGTGTTACATTTTCAATGTCACGCCGTGTAGTATACAATCTATGCTCCTTTAAAAATCTGAAAATCCCCCCCCGCCCCGTTCCCTCATTTTTAAGCAATTTTTCGCTCTTTTCAGCTCCATTTTATTTATGAGAGTTATAAACGTTAATCATTTGCATGACAAAATGAGCTGTTTTAAATGAAAATGACATCATACAATTGGGATTCCAATTCATTTAAAATAGTTCTTCCAGATTACAAAGTTAAATTTTTTTTTTTCACAAATAAATGGTCTGCATGGATTTAAGAATGGCTATGTACACAAAACGAAATATCTCGAATGTGAAAAGTTGCCACACACTTCTAAAAGAGCATGAAATTCGATTTGGGTATATAATAAAAATTGAATATGGAGTTATTTATTTTAGGCAGACGAAGATTAAACATACTGAGCATAGACATATTTTTGTCAAATGTTTTTTCTGGCGCCCATTGAAATTGCCTCCACAGTTTGTATTTCAGAGGGTTTCAAAAGCTTACAATTTCAATACTAATCCAAAGTTTAAGAGAGATTACACATGTGCATTTTTAATTGATGTAACCAATTAACAACTAATTATACTATTGTTAAATGATTTTTTAAAGATAATTCATCAATAGTTAATTAATATCAGTGAATTAATTCATATCTATTCTCTTAGTATGACAGTAATTGAATTGAAATAAAAAGATTAAATTTTCCAAATGTGCCTTTTTTTGTTAATCATGTATCTGAAAACATTCAATGTGTCACAAATGAAATGATTGCTGAGATTTGGTTACTGAAAAAGGGGTTGCAATGTTTAACAGTTTAAAATCACTGCTCTAAAACATTCTATTAGGGAACAAAAATGTGAAAACTTTGAGAAGCACAATTTCAGTATTTAAATAAAAGAATTAGCCACAAAAATGAGAGAAATAATAAAAAAAAGTCATCCAAAAAGTAAAATTATGAGACAATTTTGGAATTTCAACTATAAGTTACTTTATAGTTTTTTAATGAATAATAACTTCAGTTTTTATTGGTTAATATGCACTATAACCATATAGCTACAAAAACATATTTTTAATACACACGCATACTCACTTGAAATGCAACTCGCACACAATGAACTTTTGACACAAACTCTCTGTCTGTTTGGCATCTTAACATATCTGTCCTAACAAGAGAAATGTCAATAACATTCAAATTTAAGAGTCAGTAACGGATTTTTTTCAATAAAATTTTAAATGCTAATCTTACAAAACAATCAACATAAAATGAACTTTAATACCACTCTTGCCATCACTGTTATTTAAATGTAAAGTTGGTTTGACAAAAGTTTATAAAATGAACAAGATATAAAAGCTACAATTACAAACTAATACAACTAACATCATGTCCAGGTGTTTTATCAGTTCAAACTATTTGACCAGTGTGGCACTTTTGAAAACTATTGATTTTATCACTATGCTTTTAAACAGGAAAAGTTTTCTAATGACAGGCAGTAAAAAGAACCATTTTTTAAAGAACTTTTTATGTTGATTAGGTTAGGAGGGGGAGTCTTTCTAAGGAGTCCTAGCCTATATTTATGCTAAGGTTTGGAGAAAACCATGGAAAACTCTGAATGCCTAGGTTGGTGAATGTGACCTGGGTTTGAACCAGGCACCTTTTGTTTCCCAGTTCAGAGCGCTAAGCGCTCACCTCTGTTAGGCTATTCAATTAATTTTTAGCAATTCAAAGTTTTTAGCATTTATCATAAAAAACTAAGGGCCAATACTTAAATTGCAAAGAAATAAACTAATTACAAAGCAAAAGAAATATTTTTATCATTCAGGACTGTACAAGAAAATGAATGAAATTTTATTTACATGGGGTTCGTACTATCCTCGAGTTTTCCAGGTGCTTTTCAAGAATTTCCAAGTTATCACAAAAAACATAAGTAGTGAGCAACTACTTTTTATTTATATGCCCCACTCTAAGGTAATGAAATTACGATAGCATTATGGTTTAAAATGTCCCCCTCAATTATAGCAATAACAATGGATTATATCTATATCAAACATGGTATTTGGCCATTGAATAGGGTGAAGGGTGTAAAACTAAAGAGAGAGGAGGGGGGGTAAATTTTCTTAAAATTCCAGAGTTGAAGCTGAATTTTCCAGGTTTTTAAAGGAAAATTACTTCCCCCCCCCCCATGAGATTTTCCTGAGTTTTAAGTCCATGAGTTTTCCCTGTTTTTCAGATTTCTCTGAGGGTGTATGAACCCCCTGTTACATCATCTTTTAACATCAGTTATTTGAGTGTTTTGGAAGCTAGACAAAGATCTTTCCTTTTTTTTTTTTTTTTTTTTTTTTTTAAAGTTTCAGTCAAAAATTTAGTTTTTAAATAAGTTTTACTAGCATTTCTTTCTCATTATTAATCGGTATAAATATCTGGCTAGAATTTTGTAAGATTACATAAATTCAAGACACATGATTATGTTTACATTGTTTTAAAAAGATACGTTTGATTATGGGCTGGATAGCAATAAGAAATACATAAGAACTAAGAGAAAGTAAATAAATAGTATTCATAAAACAAAACGGATGATAAAAATTATCTTCCAATTTTTTATATCATTAAATATTATGTTTTAAAAAAATGAATTTCTGTGCAAATAAGACTTTTCAATGATTGAACTTCATTTTCTGCCACTGAACTTTTTTATACATAGGGTTAACCCTAAAAAATTATTTCTTCCTATTTTTAAAAAACATATTTGGAAGTACAGTTCTAACATCAGCAGTTGTAAAGAGATACACTGATTAGTTAATTTGAGACACTCAGTATAGATATACACTGACCTTAAATTGGAAAAAAAAAAAAATGAATCCAGACCAAGCATATTGTTACCAAAATCGCCAAGTGGGTGTATTTTAAAGCAGTCCAATCAGCACAGTAAACAAAAATAACACTTTATTCACGGCTCGCAGCTCAATAGCTCAAAATAATACAAGAAACTTTAACATGCGCTAACTAAAATCATAAATAAGCACAACAATAACGCTATTCATTTCAAAGAATCAACCGTGCGCTTCAAAGTCTATTACTCAACTGAACTCCCCGGAGAGAAATCCTAGCGTTTTTATAGAGATGATGACGTCACCAGAATTGCCGAGAAACTTCTGGAACAATCTTATCAAATTGAAAAATGGTCTCGAGACATGAATTTTCTAGTAGCCACCATTTGTCACCAAATCCGTTGCCAAGTCGCCAAGACTGCAGGGTTACTTCCACAGGTTTACCATTACCTGAGGACTTCGCTATTATCCCTGTAAAACTAGTTTCACGACAGCGCATGCAATACGAGAGCAAATTAAGTTATTATTTCGCAACACTGCTCCCCTCTTTAAAAGAACTGACGACCCGGCAGTCTTATCACACAGCATTATGATCAGTAGCATCATATGGAGCTAAACGATTAATGTGGATGACTTTCGGTTTTGAATTGGGTGACTTCTGGACTCTGTAGATAATATCGTTCAATTTCTTGACAACTGTATAAGGTCCTTCCCAGTTCTGTTGCAACTTAGGACTCAGACCTCTCCTTCGTTTCGGGTTATACAGCCAAACTTGATCACCCTCCTTAAATTGGTGATTCGTTGCTTTGGCATTGTAATGAATCTTCATTCGGTCACTCGCCAAATTGATTCGCTCTCTGGCAAACGAATGAACTCTTTCTAATCATGCTTCTAAATTACTCATGTAGTCATTCCGTGAGGAGGGCATATCACATGGTTGTCCGAAAACAATATCACTGGGTAATCGAAGAGGACGGCCGAACAGCATATCTGATGGAGAATATTCGGTCGTCTCATGAACCGCACTTCTGTAAGCCAGGAGGAACAGTGGCAAATATGTATCCCAGTCGGTTTGATTCTTCGAAACAAATATTGAAAGATGATTCAAAATTGTTCGATTCTAGCTCTCGACCATGCCATCTGACTCGGGATGTAACGGTGTTGTTCGAGTCTGCTTGATTCCCAAATATTCGCAGAGCTCCGAAAATAGTGCTGAATTAAAATTTGTACCTTGATCCGAATGTAACATCATCGGCACTCTGTAATAAGAGATCCAGTTTCGAACGAGTTCTTCAGCTACCGTTGAAGCTTCCTGATTTGGGATAGCAATCGCTTCTGGCCATTTGGTAAAGTAATCCATCAGGACTAAGACGTATCGATTGCCTTTTGATGTTGTAGGCAGGGGTCCTGGGATATCTAAAGCCACTCTTTCGAAAGGCGCGCCAACGTTATAGCGCTGCAAACGACCCTTGGTTTTTATTTTAAGTCCTTTCCGGGCACTGCAATTGTGGCATTCGCTACACCATTTTTCAACATCGGCACGAAGTCGATCCCAATAAAATCGCTCCCTGGTTTTATTTAACGTCTTCATCACTCCAAAATGTCCTCCACTTGCACTATCATAAATCTCCCGCAGAACCTCTGGAATTCTACTACGTGGGAGAATTAATTGCCATCGGCTTGTTCTTCCGTCATCACTCTCCCATTTCCGATATAAAACACCGTCCGTAAGATGTAAAGAATCCCAAAGAGCCCAGTATCGCTTTGTAGCGGGACTCTCTGGCGCGATCTCTTGCCAAGACAGTCGATCCGCGGAATTTAGTTTCTTCTCCAAAATTGGCCTAATACTAGAATCTTCTAACTGTGCTCTCTGTACTTCACTCGAAGCCTGTTCCCAATGGCTATTTGTGAACAATAAATATCCCAACTCTTATGTGTATTTAATTTCTGACTTACCTGAATTGTGAAACCTTCCAACTTTAAAGGCCACAGTAAAAGGTCCAGATAAAGTTTCAACAACTTAAAGTTAATTAAATAAATTCCCAAAGGCAAACAGTTTAATTCAAATGCTAAATGAACTTAAAGGAACAACTTTATGTTAAATTTAAACCTCGCTTTAACTGTGGCTTGCGTCAACGATTGTTTAAGACGCACGGCACAGATCTCCAGTTCGTCAACAGCCGCCATCTTAGATGGGCATAATGGTTGGTTGGCGAAGTGAGTATCGCCCGGAGAAAACTGTTACAAGCTGTTCATCCAATCACCGATGCGCTCCAGAAGCTCGGTAAATGCCGTTCAAACGCGCAGCCGGGGAACAACTCAAGAGATGAGATGCGCTGTCGGCAGTGACAAATAAAAGGAGTAGCTTTCGCCGTAATCGTAGCAGTTAAGCAGACCGATAGCAGTTCGTGGCAGGTCGACAGCAGTCGAGGCAGTTAGGCTGATCATGGCAGATCGTCTCAGTTAAGCAGTTAAGCAGACCGATAGCAGCCCGTGGCAGGTCGACAGCAGATCGACGGCAGATCGTCGCAGTTAAGCAGATCATCGCTGTTAAGCAGTTACAGTCAGGCTGTATTGACAGTTGACAGACGTTATGGCGAGCGGTAATGCTCTTTAAGTTCCAGATATGTTATTTTTAGCCAGCCAAACATGCTTTTATTTAATCTTTAAAATGATAGTATGTTTTAATCAACATTTAATGCCTCTAATTTTTAACCTGTCTTTAAAGTGAAATAGAAGTTAGAATTTCTGTTTGAAGTGCTGTCATATAGAACTTAGTGTTTCATCGTAATTTTTACATATCTTAAGGATTGGAAGTTTTCCCGGTAGACTTGATCTCTTCAAGGTAAAGCAGCTTTTTTGAAATTGAAATCTAAACGGCTTTTGAAGTTGAAATTCATTAAACCATTTTTGCCAGTACTTATGAGTTTTTTTCAGACTGTGATATATTCCTGTGCCAAGCTGTGATAAAGCATAGCTGTGATATTTAATAGTTTTTTTAAAGCAATGAAATCCTGTTCTACAAGTAATTATGAAATTGCTGACTGTGATACATTTCTGTGCCAAGCTGTTATAAATAAAAGTAGATGTCTCTCAAATCAGTTGCTATCCTTGTTTCCATAACACTCTTCATTCATGGCCGTCCACTTCTCAACACTAATTTTGTTTCCTGGGTGTTGTCATTTCCAAATTTAACTTGGATTGTCGGCACTTGCGGGAACAATAAGGGTTATGGGCTTACGTTGTAGAGTGAAAGCCCATGACTGAAGATTTTGAATGGAAACCCCCAGTGCTGAGATGGAGGGGCAATTGTAAAATTTGAAGAAATTCTTTAAAGAAGTTCAAAGCTTACCATGAAATCTCCGGAAGTCTTCGATGCTTATCCTGAAATTTGAGATGATTCTGAATCTGAGTTCAATTTGAAGTTTAAAGTTGAAATTTTTGACGATTTTGAAGTTTAAAGTTGAAATTTTTGAAGTTTTTGAAGTTTAAAGCTGAAATCTTTAATGTTTTTGAAGTTTAATGCTGAAATTTTTGATGCTTTTGAAGTTTAAAAATTTAGAGTTTTTTTTAAGTCAACCCTTGGAAATTTTTTTGTCTTTGAAATTTGACATTTTTGAAGTTGAAATTTAGTACTTTTCGTTGAAACTTAGAATTTTTGAAAATCTTTGAAAATTTTTGAGAAAGATGGCTAATTCATCAGGGATCTCAACTTTCTACCAAACCGAGAAGTTAAATGCTACAAATTACTCCTCGTGGTGTGTTGATATGAAGTTCCTACTCTTGGAGAAAAATTGCTATGAAATTGTGTGCGGTAGGGAGAAAAACCCGGTGATCAAAGAGGGCGCTGTCACAGAAAAGGATGTGGAGGCATTTAACGTCCGAAAAAGGCTTGCATTATCTATGCTGTACCACAGTGATTTTCGACAAATTATGGGTGATTTAGATGACCCGTGTGAAGTTTGGGACCTGTTAAGAAAAAATTTCAAGCCCGACAACCGTAGTCATCACATGCAAATCTTCAGTGAATTGATGCAAAGTAGAATTCAGCCGAATGAGAACATCAACCTTTTTGCCTCACGGATCCAGAGCTTAGCCAACCAGCTCAAGGACAGTGGAAAATCTCTTGATGAAGTTTTTCTGTCATACCAGTTTCTTAGAAATCTACTGTCAAAATTTGATTCAATTGTCCAAAGTGTTCTACGATGGGACAGTGAAAGATTTGTGTTTAAAGACATCGTCTTGGAAGTTGTGGCTGAAGAGACTCTACTAAACCTCCGTGACTCCGATAGAAAGACGTCAACGAAGGAAGCCTTTAGTGTCCAGGGAAACCAGGCAAGGTGTTTCCGGTGCGGTCGTCTGGGACATTTCCAAAGGAACTGTCGTGTCCGTCCAAGGTCTCCTAGCCGTCCCACGAACAGATCTTACAGTCCGGGTGCGTGCAGACTCTCCAAGTCAACATCCAGCCCAGCAGAAACTGAGCGACAGAGGTCCCGAGGTAGACGCCAGAACCCAGGTAACCAGTCGAATAAGAACACTATCCCCAAGACCATTAAAGGTAACAATTTAAGTTTTTTTGTGGCAGAGGCCAATCTAAATTGTAATGTTGACAACCATACGTGGATATTAGATTCGGCCGCCAGCCACCATTTCTGTAATGATCGCAGCATCTTCTCTAATTTTGTGACTGTTGAGAATGAAAATATGGTGCTCGCTCTGGAGGATCTAGAGTTTCCAATTAATGGAAAGGGGGATGTAAAACTTAAATTCGGTAAAAATGAATGTATTTTGAAAAATGTCTTTTTCTCTCCAAAATTAAGGAGAAATTTACTATCAGGCCCCATGCTCGATCAGAACGGTTTTAAATTTGTAGGGGGAAATGGAAAGATTAAAGTCTTTAAGAAATTTTTTTTTGTATTTTCTGCTAAACTCGAACGTGGCTTGTACCACGTATACCCCAGTCCAGTTAAGCCAGCTTGTAATGCAATAAGCAAAAATAACCTGAGAGAACTCGAATCATGGCATGCACGTTTCGGTCATGCAGGTGTAGATTTCATCACAAAAACTAGTACTCTAAATGCTGTTAAAGGTTTGCCTAACCTAAAGAAACCCCCAGAATTTTCATGTGAACTTTGCAAATTAAATAAACACAGGCGGGTATCATTTAAGTCCGTTAGTGGGAGCAAAGTGAGAGGTCCATTAGATCTAATCTGTTTGGACGTTTGGGGTCCATCAAATGTGGTAGGCAAACGTGGGGAAAGGTACTATCTGTCAATTATTGATGAATTCTCTAAATACATGACCATTTATCCTATGAAGGAGAAATCAGACGTTTTTGACATATTTACTAGATATGTATCCCGTGCCGAAAGATCACTTGGGTTAAAAGTCAAAGCTGTAAAAACCGGCAATGGGGGTGAGTTTACCAGTAATTACTTTGAAGACTTATGCATTGAAAAGGGCATAAATCATGAACACACAAACATTTACACGCCCGAGCAAAATGGATCGGCTGAACGACTCAACCAAACTGTTGTAGACGGAGCTAGGACCATTCTCTCAGAAAGTGGTCTTGAAAAAAGCTTTTGGCCAGATGCCGTGTTATTCTTTGTTCATGTGTGGAACCGGCTATGCCATTCAGAACAGTCAAAAACCCCTATAGAGTTGTTTAAAGGAATTAAACCTTCAGTAAGACACCTTCGAAAGTTCGGATCAAAAGTTTACGTTGGCACTCCTCGACCCTTGAGAGGAAAGCTTGACCCGAAAGCCAAAGTAGGCATTTTAGTTGGGTACGCGTTTAGTACCAAAGGGTATAGAATTTGGATCCCGGAGGAGGAAAGGGTGATAGAAACCTGTAACGTGTCTTTTCCAAAAGTTTCAGAAAATGACAGTGGAGCAGTGCTGGCGCCCAAAGATGATTCTAGCTTTTCTCAAATTGGTGAAGAGAGTCGAGAATCGGTCGAAGACGAAAGTCTCCCGAGTTCCTCTCCCACACCCAGTTTAGAGTCAGATGAAGAATCTGATGCAGACGAAAGTATGGATGATAGTACAATTAGCTCTCCTACTTTTCGCGATGCGATTTGGGTAAGAACCGCCGTCCCTCGACCGGATGGATCCAGGACAGACATTTACTTTCATGAGGAGGGTCAGAAGCGTAAACTGAAAAGCTTAAACGAAATCCAAAAATACTGCGAACAGAATAACATATAAAGTATATATTGAAAAAAATTTATTATGTAACTTACTTCAGATTATAAACAAGTAATGTAGAGTACTTGCTAGAGTGTGGTTGATTAAATACTCCAAGTAATTTTTAATTTCAAACATTTATAATCAATCTCCACAAAAGCTGTCTTTTAACATGGTGCTACATGGAATCATCTGCGTCTGAGCGAGATGTCCCATTCTTTTGGCGGAGAAAATATAGATAGAAAATATAATAGACGTTGGATCAGAAGCTCGGACAGAAACTAACTCTTGTTTCGTAGTGTAGCAAGGTTCTAATTTTTATGTTTTCTATATAAATTTTTAGGTTTGGAGCACCTAAAGGGAATGTTCAAAAAACTTTTTTATGGAAAAAAAAAAACTTCTGGCCATTCGAAAAATTATGCCACCCAAACCATTACATCTATATGTATTCTTTTCAAAAAATTGATTTTTTGGGGTGAGTGGGGCACCTGAAGGGGATAACTTCAGAATTTTTTTTTTTTTTTTTAATATTCTCACCTGATCAGTTGGCAACTTTCGCGATGTAAGCCATAATATTAAAAAAAAAAATTTCAATTATACAATTATACAATGCCGTAGCAAAGGGGGGGTTTTAAGAGTCCCCCCCCCCCCTCCATTTTTTTCTCATAACATTTGCAGTGGTTTTTTGTTTTTTTTTTGAGTATTTCCATCTCTAAGTAGAACATTTTATTTGAAAACTAAAATATGCAGTAAAAGTTACCTAAGTAGCCTTATGGGAATGGAGCCGTCCTCATACTTTTTTGAAGCAGTTTGATATAAAGCCAATTCTTTAAAATCAATATTAAAATCAAAATCATCAAATTCTGACAAATCAGCAATCTAAAGTAAATCAAAGTTTTAAATAAATACAATTTTAACAGTAGCAATGTCCATATTTATGTCTAAGAACAAAATGCAAATTTTACAACATTCTAATTTTTATATATTTTATGTTCAGTAATATTTTTAATTAAGTAATAGCACCTAAAAAAAAAAAAAATACTGAGGTATTGATTGACTTCTTTGAAAGTTAGAAATTGCAGTGTTGCCATTTTTGCAATGATTATATATTCTCAGCCTTTGGATTAATTATATAAATATTTCATAGTATTTTTTGTAGATAATGAATGTAATGTTTAAAATGAATCTGGATTTTGATGTAACCCAGACAGCACATAAGCTTAAATCAAGCTTGGCATTGACTTGAATTTGATGTATTAATACAAGCTTGACATTTCAATCCATTAGCTTGATTACTGCGCTGATGGCGCCATCTGTCGCTGTAGGCGAGAAGGAGAATGGGCATTGAAAAGTCTAAGAAGAAGGAATGAATGGAATAAGCCCCTCTGAAGTGTAACACGAGGGGAGTTTTAGTTTTATTTATATCTAATTAACATTAGTAATTCCATTAACTAATTAATTAGCCCTAAAATAAATTTTAATATAATTAACACAATTTAGTTAGTTAATATACTTCACTTTATGGGTGGTAGAATGAAGCGGTTTCCGGCCGCTGCAAAATAATTTATCATCAGTCATAAATGTACTTGACCATAGAATTAAAAAAAAAAAAAGATTCTATATTTCCAAATATGGAAATTCTTCAAAATAAAATACAATTATAATACGAAATTGATATCAAAATCAGCCGTTTGTCTTGATTTTGAAAGTTTTAAAACATGTGCTACTATTAAGTTTATATTATGTTTATTTCCCTATTAGTAGAGTCTCTAAATCACACATAACATTATTTTAATTTTCATGCATCCCATGGAAAAATAAAAGAAACAAATAAGACATCGCCCACTTATCAATCTGGCGAGAAAACGGCGTGATAAGTCACTTCAAACTTTAGTCATAGCTGCGTGAGGCTCAGTGGCTGAACCGATAGCGTGCTCGCCTGCCAACCCAAAGGTCCGGGGTTCTATTCTAGACGCGAACACTTTATGGAAACAGATTAAATTAAATTGAAATTTCAGCATAGAGGGGAAAATGCGTGCAAAGTAAAATATGTGGAGCGAGTTCGCCGACCGGCGCCCAGTGTATTTAGGAAATTTTTTTTAAGGAAAATTTTTTAAGCTTGAAATTAAGCTTGCTATGTCAAGCTTGATTCAAGCTTGAAATGTCAAGCTTAATGCAAGCTGGGCAAGTGTAAACTAGAACACTTGATTCAAGCTTGCATTAAGCTTACACGCTTGAAATTTTCAAGCTTAATTCAAGTTTACTGACTTGATAAATCAAGCTTGCTGCAAGTTTGCTGTGCTGTCTGGGTAAAACTAATAAATGAATCAAACAAACTGTCTATTTGATTATTTAAAATATCATCAGGTTGAATTTAAAAAAAAAATTACAAGACTTTCATAATGCAATGAACTCTGTTATAACTTCTAAAAATATGTTGAATTTTTATTACTTAATATATATATAAGAAAATCATTTGTGTATTTTCCCACTGCTTACGTCAATGTTAATTTTAAAAAAATCAAAGAAATTTGGGAATTTTTGAAGTATAACCAAAACTATCTGAAAGCATTTTTAAAATGGAAGAGAGAGAAATTTATTAAACTCACTCAACAAAATATGTGTTTTGTTCTAAATCTACATATAATCATACATTTTTAACCAAACCAACAAAATTTATTTGATCCTTATTTTTAAACTTTAGACAGTAAAATGAGTTTAGCATTATAAAAACACAACTTTTTTCATACAACCCAAAATTTATGTAATTAAGATAATGTTATTTAATACTTATCAATTTCATTTTATACAACAGTTGAACAGAGTTAAATAATATGCCAAAAAAGGAATGGTGGTGGCAAACTTAGTTAATTATTTAGTTCAATATAATTTCCCCATTCTATTTATAACAGCCATTTTCTAGATATTCACACAAAGTGGAATGTCATTTTAAAAAAAAGCATTTCACTTAAATAAAAGTATCTTATATAGTAAGAAACAGGACAGAACATAAGTCACCTCAGCTTGAGCAGAAACAAAGCTATCCACAGATGATACACTGGTTACAGTTCTTCTTTCAGATTCAGCAGCTCTTTCATGGCGAGACGAAATAATAGATTGTGTTTCAGATCGAAATAGAACAGAATTAGAATCTAAGAATAACTGACTACAAGACTCTTGCAATTTGTACCCCTTTTCTAAAATTTGCTCCAGCATATGTGTGAACTTTCCATCCTCAGCATCCTACCAAAGCAACAATTTTATATTGTATTTAGCAATTAATCCACAGCAAAATATCACACAATGATGAAAGTAAAAAATAAAGAAACTGACACAGATCAGAAACTAATTTTTCTATTTCTTTCTCAAGTAATACTACTTCTTTATTCTTAGGAAGCATAATTATTATTATTTTGAATGCCTGTATATTGGGTGAATTTGGATCAAGAATTACATATCTTAAAGGGACAATACCACAAATTTTTGTTTGAATCTGTGATTGCTTAGACATTAAGCAGTGGTGGATTTAAAGGAAGTGAGGCTTTAGGTATCAAACATATTCTTTTAAATATGTTGAATTTTCTGAATTTTCACATTTTTTTAATGTATTCCTTCTCTGATTAGAGCATGTTCTCAAACATATTACAAACACTCCCCACTTTAGAATTTAAAATAAATCTAGGGCTATTAATCCATATTTTTTAACTTACCTTTTTATATTACCATCTGTTGCTCATCTTAAAAAGAGTTATAGCAAATGTAATTTCTAAACATGGATTATTATGTAAATAGCATAAATAGGATGTGGCCTATTTCTTATTTCTGAGATTAAAGAATGTTTCAATGAGAAGAAATAATCATTTTCAGAAGTATCTTTATTAACATTAAAGTTGTAAAAATCTAGTTGTTTAGCAAAAACTTATTAGAACTTGATTGTCACAAACTGAAGGGGTTTAATTTTAAATACTAGAGCTGTAGCAAACTGTATGCATTCGTTACTGAGATGCGGATAATCACTCAGAATCGAAGTAACTAATTGCTACTTTCGAATATGAGCCGTTACTGCTTCCGGATCGACCAGCTTTGAAGTTGGAATACAGACTGCCAGGCGTGCTTTGAAGAGGGAAAATGAGTTCCGGTAATCGAGTACTAATATGTTTCATTATTTGTTACTGGATACCAGAAGTAGTATAGGCTCGTGGTTTGAAGGGGAAAATGAGTCTTGGTATTTGAGTAGCAGTATGTTTCGCTATTCGTTGCTGACTAGTAAGGGGGTTGCACTACCTTACTAGTCACTGCGCCCTGCCAAATTGATCTAGAGTCAACACTAGGGGTGAGATTCAAGTGAAACGCACGCGATCGAGTTCGAATCGAACATTTTTCAGTCCCCAGAATGCTTCCAATGAGCAAACCTATCACGCTGTCACATGATCAAAACACAATTGTTTTGTTTCAGTTGAATAAGAAACATTGATATATTTTGAAGTTTCCCCTGTTCGACGCGGAAAACGTTCGAATTGTGTTTCACTTGAATCTCGCCCTAGGTCATAAGAAGTTGGCTTTTGTTCAAATTCCAAAACTGATTGCATATAGCTCAGAATGGTTGCCATCACCTCAGAGTTTCTCACTCCAGGTTCAAAATTAGAGTGATCTATTGTTGCCATAACTGCTGAAATTGTTTAAAAAACAGTCCGGTAGGTCCACTGGATATTGATGGCCCCATGCATTGCATGAATACCACAGAAGGCACAATTTCTATAATGTGGTGCTAGGAAACAAAATACAAAAGTTGTTTTCTAGCTTTTGTTCTGATGTCAAATATGCTCCAGTATTACTGGCTGTCGCATCGTAGTACATACCCCGTATAAGGTCTCACAGTTTTCTAGCACTTCTGCAATAATATTTGCCATACAATTCCTGCCTCTCACTGAAATTTAGGAACACCCAACAGTTGATCTTCAATGTTTGGTCCTGATGCTATTACTGGTAGGTGATCCTCCTTTGCTTTTCCAGATAAATTTTGAATTAGTTTTCCATACCGATGCACTATCAATCAAAGGGACAACAGCCATATATTGAAAGGATTTTTGTCTCCATCCTTTCAATATGTGGCTGTACTAATGACTAGTTCAGAGTGAGTAGTTTGCCTTTGAAGAGTGACTAAGTGTAAAATCTTCCACGTTTTGACCCATATTTTCTACTGTAGCAGCTACTATCAAAGTGGCTTTTCTGTTACTTATACTAGCACACAGTGATCGCGATAACGCCTCTAGATGCGTATTACACGCTTTAGAAATTCAGAATACGCCTTAAAAATTTCGGAATGCGTATTTTTATGCATTGCTTTTCCATATAAAATTAGGTATATTTTGATAAATAATTATTGCTGAATTTAAATTTAAAAAATCCAATTATTGCACTAGTTTTGGTTGAACTGACATTTATGTACCTAGACGTATAATCAGTTATTATTTATGTGTCAAATGCAATTTAATTATGTATTTGAGTATTTAGCATAATTGTTCTTTGCTTTAATTACTCCTTTGGAAAAAAAAATACTCTCTCCAAAAAGGTTAAGGAGTATTTTTACTCTTCTGAAAAAATCCTAGATCAATCATTGCTAGCACATCTGGATTGGAAGCTACTTTCGCTATGATAGCTGTGGGCATACTTATTCTGGTGTTCACCATGGGGTTTTGAGTAAGGTTGCGCTCCCAATGCACAGTTGCAAAGAAAACCAGGACAAGTGAGAAAATCTTATTTCTTAAACTGATCAGCCATTGTTTACTTCCACTCGACTTACAGAGTCGTTAAACATTTGAAATTATACCCTTTTGAGTGTCGCATTATTTCGGGTTAGTGTATTGTACGCTATTCTTCATCTGTCTATTTTGCCAATTTTCAACAGAATCGATTGTGCTGAGCGACCTCTAAATATTATTCGCTGAAACTGATATTTTGCATACATTATATTTATGAGTACTGTAAAAAAATTGGAGGGTGAGAACAAAGAAATTTGAAAAAAAAAGTTTTTTTTTGAAGCACCCTAATGTACATGCATGCCTGCTAATACAGTTTAAAAATCAACACATAAGTAAATACTATATATTTTCTAATGAAGGAGAGTAAACAGTTTCATAATTATCATACATTCTTAAAACATAGTTTGTAAAAAAAAGACTGCTTATTTCAGTACTAATTCTTACAGTTAAAGCAAGAATATCACCAGGCGGAGGCCGGTACGCAGATAAAGCATCTTCCCAATATGCAATAGCAGTTTCAAGAGCTTCCATACCTAAAGCAAAAATTAATTAAAATGAATGTTCAACATAATTTTTAAAATGATAACATAAGTATGCCTTTAACCGCATTTGATAAAATTGTTTAAAAAGGAATTCCACAAATTTTAAAATACTTTTTTTAAAAACAGCCAAAATTAAAAAGTTCCATTAAGAAATATTTCATTTTTAATTTGATATTTAATATTATTTTCAAATCCTTTCAGTAAGTTCTTATTAATGACACCAAAAGAACCTACATACTAAATTTTACCAAAATAGGTCATGACATTTTTTACATTAGTGTGCTCCTCTTGGAATCCAATTTTAGTTTGAAGATTTTTACAGAATTTTTTTTTTTTCCAAATTCTTTAACATAAAAAAAAACCTACTTCCAAATTTTACCAAAATAGGTTGTGCTGTTTTTTTATATTAGTATGTTACTTTGAAAATCGAATTTTTAGTTTGAATACTTACATACAAAATCCAATTTTTAGTATTTAAAAAAAAAAAAAAAATCTGCTTCATTGAAACTTTGAATGTTTTCATTTTACAAACAGAGTTAAGATCTCATTTTAAAGTGCATATACAAGAAGTTCCTCGCACTATTTTGACATGTCACATATTTTGGAGGAAAAGTGCACAGGTGGCATTCAGAACATCAAAGAATTCTGTATGGAATATACTCAATTCTAAATAAATATTACAGTGATTATCTCTCAAACTGAGGATGGTTAAAACATAGCAATTTAAATTAGAAAGGTCAGTCAAATGAAGAGCAGCTTTCAGACATGGCAAGATATTTACAAGAGTGTAGCTGTATACACATGAGAATACAAAATTTAATTTTTACATGGACCCTCCTTTCCTGCCATTTATATTTAGCAAATTATTGCCCTGTATCTAAGTGGTAAAAAATGTTTCTGGGTGGAACAGTTTTTCAGATATTTAGTTAAAAATGATGACTTATGTCACATTACATGTTGTATTGACATCTGTTTTGCGCAATAAAATCTTTACTTTAGGGGACAAATAGTGAGTAGATAAAAGTTAAATAATGACTGAAAAAGGCAACTAAAAAAGTTCAAACTTGTTAACATTAACAGGTTTAGCTTTACTTGCGATGATTAGTGCAGCATTATGAAAATATTGAAAAGTTAGTCTTTTAGGGGTCATCCACTAATGATGTCTAACTTCCGGAGAAGGGGTTTCAATATATAATGAAGAATGACAGAGAAAGCACTGTGTGTTAACATGTTGTAAAACAACTAAAATAGGATTATAATAATAAAGATACTGCTTTCAACTAGCAAATGAAAAACACAGACATGGTATAGACTCACAGAAAAAAAGGCTGAACTTTTCACGACCTCCCCACACCCCCGAAAAAAAATTATCAGGTAATTGGTCACATCAATTTTACCATAATTAAAAATTAATGTTAATTCAAATTACTAACATTAAATAAGAAAATTAATGGAATATTAATACAATACGTTAATTTGAAAGTGCTTAAAGGCAGACAAAATTATTGCACTTATTTGAAAAACAGAGTTGCAAAATATTTTCCATGGAAATATGTTGTCTGCTATGTAGATGAAGTATGGTGACAAAGAATTATTAAAAAGAAGGTTTGTTTCTTTGTTTGTGTGATTATGGCAATGCTACGCAAGGGCAATCTGCCAAGGAAGGGTGGTGCCTTTGTAGGAGGACTTTCTAAGGGGTTCTAATGTGTATTCACGTTATATCTGGAGAAAACCCACCAAAACTCCAGACCGTTATATGGACAGTCGCACAATGGGACCCAAACTCCCAAACCCGGGACCTCCACATTTCACCGTCTACCATTTTCAGTGACATAACCACTGTGCAGTGGTAAGCCATTAAAATGAAGATTTGTAGACATACTTCAAGTGCAATTATACACAAACTGTACATAAACAAAGCACTATCTCAGGGCAATACGTACATTAAAACAATTCTTGAAAAGATGCAAAATACTTAAATATGTGTCTGCAGAGAAATATACTGCAAATCTATATACATAAAACAAAGTCGGGTTTGTTCCAACACTTATAACTCAAGAATGGTTGGACAGATTTTAATGATCTCGGATTCGTTGAATTCGTCTTCGCCCCGAATAGCAGAATAACTATTAAAATCTTCGAAATTCCAATTAGAATTTTTTTAATTTTTCCTCACCTAATTCGTAATAACGGCGGCAATTATGTTTGCAGCAAAACGGCATTTATATCATCGGATAGAGGAGGAAATTTTCTTTTAAAAACAGTTTTTTCTGAATATGTAGCATAATTTGCAGATTTTTAGGAATTTTTTTACTAAAAATGAGTTTGGTGTATCTTTTACGGCAGTTAAACCTTGATGTCATAAATTTAAAAAAGTGTGAAATTTGTATATTCTGCAACACTAACGTCCTATTCGCAATTAAAGCGATTCTAAATAGCTCCTCGAGATTACACAGCTTGATGTTTTACACGAGACATAACCATGGAAGATTTACAAAGTATCGCTATATTGGATACATGGAAATTAAAATTGATACAGCTTGAATATTAAATAGTTCTAACATTCTTTAAATAGTTAAAAATTAGTGTGGCAAATGAAAATAAACATTTATGTTATACTAGCTGACCCAGCGAATTTTGTACTGACTAACAGTCAATGAATGTAGTGATAACTTTTAACTAAACTTAAGTTATGATTTTAATTAACGTCCCTCCACTCTCGCCAACCTAAAAATCGCTGCACTTTGGCGAGCTTCGCAATCATGGGTCTCTAAGAGTTATGCACACGTTTTAACGAAAGTGAACAAATTAGCGATAAACGCACCATTTAAGTGATTCGAAGTCGCGTAATTATTAAAACTATATTAATTGGCAACCTAAAAGTTTTATAATCTCTCTATATAATGTAAGATATCCTGACTGACTAATGATCATCACCCAGCCAAATTTACCGCAGATACAGACATGAAATTTTAGGAGCTCATAGCTTTTGTGCCCAAAGCGTCAAATGACGCTTTGGGCACAAAAGGAGGAAACGATTTTGAATATTCGAATTTCGCAGAAAGCGATTTTTGAATATTCGAACGCAGACGGCGGTGACAACCATAAATGTTCTTTTTGTTAGAAAAAAAAAAACGCTATTTCTTTACTTACCTTTTATTTCCATGACATTTTATCTCTAAATTTGCTAAAGTGAAAAAACGAAACTTTTGTAAACTCCTTTAAAAGTTTTCTAAGTGAAAACGTAAGTTCGTTAGCATTTGAAAATGGTGGTGTAAACATCGTCATATCTTTAACGCCGTAATAAAAAGTTTACATTTCTCGCCGATAGATGGCGCTGTTCCTAATTTGCATAAAATAAGAACTCTTTTTTCCCCCTATGCAAATATCCATCGTAGTCCCGCACTAACTGGCAGGTATAAAAAGAGCATCACAAGTTAACCGGTCAGACAGAGAGTGTTCTTGATCTGCTATGTTGTGTGTGTAATCAACCGATGTGATTCAAGTAGAGCCGGATCAGGGATCCGTGCTGCGGTACCCAGATGATTCAATATGATGTGATGTGTTTTGTGAATCAGAATAAGATCGCCGCTGGCGACTTATCTTCGAGAAAGCTTATTTTTATTTGTGCCACTAATCGGATGTTGCTTAAGTATTGTGTCTTCACCATGTGCACTGTGTAAACCTACCATAATCATCTTGTTTCAATAAACTACAGAAAAAAGGTACCTAATTTGTCTTTCTTATTTAAACGCATATTCAAAACCAAAGATTTCTACTGTGCAACTCAACTTAAATGAGTTTCAACTCTGCCTAGAATCTACAAAAACTTATTTTACAGATAAAATCCAGTGACTATTCAATTTCAGCCAAAGACTTTTAATTTGTTTGTTGAATAGCTTAATTTATAATACAATATAATCAGTTAAGTAGTTTCCTTTTCACGGTTATGGGCCCTCAAGCCCAAGTTTAAATGTGTTTTGAATATGTCGAGTGTATTTATAATGTGTTTTGTTTTTAAAGTGTTTTTAACGTATACAAACAGATTTTAAGTGCCTTAAAATTATAAGAGGGCGGGCCTGTAGTGTTTTTAATCTTTTCTTGTAAATTGTGTTGTGTCCTAACTTCCCAAAATGGAAGCTTCAATTACCCAAATAGAAAAATTGTCTGCCGACAATTATGAGTCTTGGCAGGAAGACGTAAGGGTATTGTTGATGGATAGGAATTGTTGGGAAATAGTCAGTGGTGTAGAAAAAAGACCCCCTGAAACTGACGCTAAGGAATTAAGGGATTACAAGATTAGATACGGGCGTGCTTATAGCACGATATTTTTGAACATTTCAAATGAATATAAGCCTCTTATTTCTGGCACTTATGACCCCAAAGAAGTTTGGGAAAAATTAAATAAACACTTTAAACCTGAATCTAGAGCTCGTGCTATGAGACTCACAGATGACTTTTTTTCATGTAGATTGAACGAAGGGGAGGAAATAGGCTTATTTGCAGCCAGGTTGAGGATGATAGTTAAGCAATTAAAAGACGCTAACGCTCCCCCAGCTGACTGGTATCAGTCATTTCAATTGCTAAGGTACTTACCCTCGGAGTATCAGGGAATTGTTCAAACAATTTACCGCTGGCCTGACGAAACATTTAAGTTCGATTTAGTTTTAGCCGAACTTTTGGCTGAAGAGGCCAGACTAAAGCAAAGTGTAGGGGATCAAGCTACCGTCGCAATGTCTAGTCAAGTGAAACGTGTTCCACCTAAGAATAGTGTAAAGAAAGACACTAGAAAGTGCTATAGGTGTGGTAGAATCGGACATTTAATTGCTAGCTGTAGGATCCCTCCCCCTAGTAATCGTAAAAATAACAAACGACAACCCAAGAATCATATGATAGAAGCCCACACAAGTGAGGATTTAAATGATTCTTCATGGATTTTTGATACAGGGGCTAGTGCTTATTTTTGTCGGG
Organism: Cheiracanthium punctorium; assembly: GCA_038373885.1. Lineage (NCBI taxonomy): Eukaryota > Metazoa > Arthropoda > Arachnida > Araneae > Cheiracanthiidae > Cheiracanthium > Cheiracanthium punctorium. The sequence continues at coordinate 58,330 of JAWZYV010013191.1, read as the reverse complement.
ATAAAAGACTTTTTAAAAACTTTGAACCAATTAAAAACCGGTCGATGTCGGTCGCCATAAACGGCATTGATTGTTCCATAGAGGGAAGGGGAACAGTCGAGTTAAAATTTCAAGGTGGTAAAGTTTTAAAAACATTAAAAAACATCCTCTATTCCTCTAAATTAAGGAGAAATCTCCTGTCAGGTCCTGCATTGGACACTGAGGGCATTGCATTTAGAGGGGGAAATAACAAAGTAGAGGTATTTTCACGTGACCGACAAAAACTATTTACAGCACACAAGAAACGTGGTCTGTACCATGTTTACCCTACAATAACTAATAAAAAGAAAGCAGAAGCTAATTTTTCTTCAAAAGGTGACAATCAGAACTTAGAACTTTGGCATAGCCGTTTTTGTCATATTAATTGTAACGCTATAATTGAAACGAGTAAGGGAAAGGTATTTGGCCTACCCGTTTTTAAATTTAAGCCGTATAAACCCTGTCATGTTTGTAAAATAGCAAAAACTAGAAGAAAGAGCTTTAAAAGTATTCCCAAGATTCGATCGAACAAACCCCTCCAACTTTTGTACATGGATGTATGTGGACCTTTACCTAACCCATCCATATCGGGACATAGATTCTTTTTAACGATAACAGATGACTACTCAAGAAAAGTCACTGTTTATCCTATGAAGCAGAAATCTGAAGTCTTCGAAAATTTTAAGAGGTACCAAAAACGTGCAGAACGGTTTTTAAACAGAAAAATTATCAATATCAGAACTGACAATGGCATGGAATTCTGCCATAATGAATTTAAGAAGTTTTTGGAGGAGGAGGGCATTAAAGCTGAAAGAACCAATGATTATACGCCGGAACAGAACGGTGTAAGTGAGAGATTTAATTACACGGCCTTGGACGCTGTAAAAGCTATGTTACACTCCAGTAAACTGGGAAATGGTTTTTGGTCGGAAGCATTGTTATGTTTCACATACACCTGGAACAGGGTATGTCACGCAAACCAATCTAAAACACCATTTGAGCTATTTTGTGGTCGCAAACCTTCAGTAAAGCATATACGAACTTTTGGATCAAAAGCGTTCGTAGGTGTACCACGTCAATTACGAAGTAAGCTCGAAATGAGGGCAAAACAAGGCATACTAGTTGGGTACGCAATGTTTACCCGTGGCTATAGAGTATGGCTACCGAGTGACAGAAAAGTCGTTGAAACAAGTAACGTAACGTTTGATGAAAATTTACCCACTCGTGAGAGCAGCGGAGTCGTGCTGGAACCCATTACAGCGGAAGAAAGTTCCGATGAGGAAAGGGAACCAGAAACAGAAGATTACGAGAAACCGAGCACATCCGAAGAAAAATTTGAAATAAGTAGCGGTGAATCCGATGAGGAGGAGGGAGAAGAAACAATTCGTTTTTCTACGTCTAAAGACCGAGTAGCACCACCTAAAGATGTAGTTTGGATGAGAAAAGCCGTCCCTAGGTCAGACGGGTCCAGAAATGATATATACTACGGTATATCAGGAAGCAATATAAGATTACGATCCTGTAGAGAGGTCGAGGCATATTGCAAGAAACATGGACTTAAGTATGATCCTGAAAAATTTAGTTTTAAAGGTAAAGATACCTACACCGGCATTGTGAAAGACGAAACGAATTTTAACCAGTTCCTGACTAGAGGATATAGTAATTCCAAACTCATATTTTCAAGCAATAGATTCTCAAGATTCAGAAGAGTGGAAGAAAGCTATGACTGCAGAAATGAATGTTATGCACGAAAGAGAAGTGTGGAAACTTGTACCCGTACCTCAAAATGTAAGAGTAATAGGCAATAGATGGGTATTCACAGTAAAACACGACTCAAAAGGTAAAATAGTACGATACAAAGCTAGACTGGTCGCCCAAGGATTCGGTCAAAGAAAAGGTGAAAACTACGACCAAGTTTTTAGTCCAGTGGTCAATTTTTCGGTAATAAGATTATTTTTCTCTTTCTTAGTTGGACATTTTCATTGGTTTCATATGCAAGTAGACATAAATTCTGCATACCTATACGCCTCAGTAAAAGAAGATATTTATATGAAGCAGCCCAAAGGATTCGAAGAGGAAGGTAAAGAAAACTACGTCTGTAAGCTCAACAGAGCTATTTACGGCTTAAAGCAGAGTGGACGTGAATGGTTCAATGAAATACACGGAATTCTAAGTGAGTTAAATTTTAATAAGCTAGAGTGGGCTAATTGTGTCTACATTTATGAAAATAGTTTAGTTTTACTACTGTATGTTGACGACATGGTGTTTATATCTAAAACCAAAGAAAAAATAGAGAAGGTAATTAAACTTTTAGAAGATAAAGTAGATCTAAAGAAGTTGGGTAGAACGAAGAAACTACTCGGGGTACAATTTGTTGAAAATAGGGAAGGACTATTTATTCACCAGTAAGATTACATCAATAAAATTTATGAGCGGTTTAAGAAGTATCAGATACCATTAGTTTCATTGCCAATCGCAACTGGAATTGTAATGTCAAAGACGCAAAGTCCTAGTAACGATGCTGAGACTAAGGAAATGGAAAAACTGCCCTACCGTAATATTTTGGGATGTTTATCGTTCTTGGCTAGTAGAACCAGACCTGATATATCTTACGCTGTAAATATCCTTTCTCAATTTCAATCTAATCCCGGCCATCATCATTGGAACCAATTAGTAAAACTACTGGGATATGTAAAGTCAACATCGAAGTTAAAGCTAAAACTTTCCAACATTAATGAGATTTCAATAAACTGTTATTCTGATGCCGATTTCGCCTCCAATAGAGATGATCGTGTGTCGATGGGAGGTCACATCTTAATGTTAGACAAAACCCCAATCTCGTGGCGAACTTTTAAGCAGAAATGTGTAGCCTTGTCATCTATGGAATCTGAGTTTATTGCCCTGACAGAGGCATCAAAAGAACTGTTATGGATGTATAGAATCCTAGATGAACTAAAAGGTTTAGACATTCTTCCAGAAAATTTAAAAGTTACCTTATTTTGTGACAATCGTGCAGCTATCGACTTTTCAAATTCTCCTATAGAGAACAATCGCACCAAACACATACATGTAAAATACCATTTCTTAAGAAGCCTCGTTTTAGAAAAATTGTTTAAATTGGAATATATTAACACTAAACAAAACCCCGCAGACATTTTCACAAAACCCTTACCCAAAATCAGCCTGTCCACTTTCAATGACAGAATTTTTAGTTAAGTGTGAAAGACCTACTCCCGTTTGTGGGAACCTAGGCAATTTTTTTTCTCCTATAAGCCCTTCGGCTTGAGACCTTTTTTGAGGGGAAAGGGGGGAAATTTTTTGAAATTTTTGATGAAAAAAAAAAAAAAAAAAAAAGAAAAGAAAAGAAAAATGAACTCTATGTAATTGTGTTTGTCCTATTATGTCTGTCTGACATCTTTACAGTCGAGGGAGTAAAGTTCCCCACGGAGTGCGATATTCTTAGCTCTGGTCTTTCTCTGAAGTTTTCGAGCAGCCTCAAAAGCGTCTCGCGAGGTGAAACTGTAATTTGCCAGAGAATCCTGAGGTGATTGGTTAGTTCTAAGAGTAGAGTATTTTCGTCCCAATCACAGGAGATGTTAAAGTTTTATTTCAGTAAGTCCCATTTTTGCTAGTGGAAGCTCCTATATGTCCACCCTAGTCTGTAAGGTGTTGTGTCAGGCATATAATGTGTTAACCTATAACACAAACTTTTTTTTCAAATTTTTTCGGGATGCATCCCAGCTCGATCTCAGTTGGATTTCAATTCGAGCTTTTTTTTTCAAATTTAATTCGTATTTTTTCATTGCAATGTACTGTACTGTATTATATTGAATGAACTTTGCAAAATGTGAGTATTTTCTAAAGTGCACTGAACGTATATCAAGAGTAATTTTGAAGTATGAATATTTTTATGATTAGAAATGTGTTTATTAATGTCCTAGCATATGTGTTTATTAATGTTCTAGCATAAGTGTTTATATTTGAATGCATTTATATAGTAATTTCTAGTAAGTTGAAAATTTTTTGAAATGAGGTAATTTTTGAAATGTGTACTAACCATGCTGGCCAGCAACAACTGTATATAGTGTTCCTACTAACCTTTAGTGAATTTTGAAGCATTTTTTCATGCATCATGTTTAACTTAATTTTTCGTTAAAGAGGAAAGGTTACCTCTAATTTTCGTTTACTTTGAATCTGCCAGTTTCCTAAATGTCATGGAAGGCGGGCCCTTGTTAGAAAAAAAAAAAACGCTATTTCTTTACTTACCTTTTATTTCCATGACATTTTATCTCTAAATTTGCTAAAGTGAAAAAACGAAACTTTTGTAAACTCCTTTAAAAGTTTTCTAAGTGAAAACGTAAGTTCGTTAGCATTTGAAAATGGCGGTGTAAACATCGTCATATCTTTAACGCCGTAATAAAAAGTTTACATTTCTCGCCGATAGATGGCGCTGTTCCTAATTTGCATAAAATAAGAACTCTTTTTTCCCCCTATGCAAATATCCATCGTAGTCCCGCACTAACTGGCAGGTATAAAAAGAGCATCACAAGTTAACCGGTCAGACAGAGAGTGTTCTCGATCTGCTATGTTGTGTGTGTAATCAACCGATGTGATTCAAGTAGAGCCGGATCAGGGATCCGTGCTGCGGTACCCAGATGATTCAATATGATGTGATGTGTTTTGTGAATCAGAATAAGATCGCCGCTGGCGACTTATCTTCGAGAAAGCTTATTTTTATTTGTGCCACTAATCGGATGTTGCTTAAGTATTGTGTCTTCACCATGTGCACTGTGTAAACCTACCATAATCATCTTGTTTCAATAAACTACAGAAAAAAGGTACCTAATTTGTCTTTCTTATTTAAACGCATATTCAAAACCAAAGATTTCTACTGTGCAACTCAACTTAAATGAGTTTCAACTCTGCCTAGAATCTACAAAAACTTATTTTACAGATAAAATCCAGTGACTATTCAATTTCAGCCAAAGACTTTTAATTTGTTTGTTGAATAGCTTAATTTATAATACAATATAATCAGTTAAGTAGTTTCCTTTTCACTTTTCACGTTTCCCTTCATATCTAAGGGGGTAAAAGTGTTAGCCGTGAAATTCTTGCTTTAAAATGTGACTAACAGAAATACCTAAAAGTCATTTTCAGGATTTTTTTAGAATTTGCACCCAAACGAACGAAAAGGACTAAAACGTTCTTTAACTTTTTGGTCCTTTTACCATTTCTTTTCACATTTCCCTTCATATCTCAGTGGAAAAAAAGAGACAGTCATATAATTATTGCTTTAAAATATAACTAACACAAATATATAAAAATACATTTCAGGGTTTTTTAGAATTTGCACCCTAACGGGCGTAATGGGCCAAAACGTTCTTTAATATTCTTTCCACATTTTCCTTCATATATCGGAGGAAAAAAGAGACAGCCATAAAATTCCGGCTTAAAAGTATAGTGAACACAAATGCTTAAAATTCATTTTCAGGGTTCTTTAGAATGCCCATCAAAACGGGGATAAGGGGCCAAAATGTTATTTTCGAATTTGCCATAGAACTCTTGCTTTAAAATGTAGCAAACACGAATGCCTAACAATAATTTTCAGAGTGATTTAGAATTCACACCGAAGCAGGTGTAAGGGGCCGAAACGTTTTTTGACGTTCTTTTCACCTTTCCCTTCATGTATCAGAGGAAGACGAGATAGCTTAAAATTCTTGCTTAAAAATATAGTGAACACAAATGCCTTAAAATCATTTCCAGGATTTTCTAGAATTCTCATCAAAACGGGCATAAGGCTTTAAACGTTGTTTCCAAATTTGCCATCATATCTAAAAGGGATATAGATAGACATAAAATTCTTGCTTTAAAATGCAGCGAACACGAATGTATAACAGTCATTTTCAGGGTTTTATAAAGTTCGTGTACAAACTGGTGTGAGGGGCCAAAAAGTTACTTTCATATTTGTCTACATACATTGAAGGGAAATGAACATAGCCATAAAAATCTTGCACTAAAATGAAACGAACACTAATTCATAAAAATCTTTTTCAAGGTTTTTTAAAAGTCAACTTTAATAAAGGACAGTTGACAAAAAAGTGTTTTACATGTATTTTTTAGCTTTTGGTGCTGTTAATTCCAGACAAAGATTGTTGTCTACCGGGTGAAAGGCTGAATCATGTTTCAAGGGCTGCCAGATTAAATGTGAAAAGTCTCCAAGGTTTGCCATTTTTGGTGATTTATGGCGAAGTTTGGTATAAAAGAAATGAGTCCTCGAAATGATATGTTCCGTCTTTGTCGAGTGTTCCACCAGTGGCCGAGCACTTAGCACGCTGAACTGGGAGACGGAAGATTCCTGCTTCAAAACAAAATCGCGTCCGCCGACCTAACCGTTCAGAGTTTCCGTGGTTTCCTCCAAAACTTAGCGTAATTGCGGGTTAGGACCCCTTAGAAAGACTACCATGTGAGGCACCCTCCCCCCCCATCAGAGCCAACGTTTAGCTAATTGGCCATAACCCCACAACACAACCATCTATGTCGAGAAATTGCCTAACACTACTGTTTATTTAATTGGAATATTAGTGTCTATATTCGTGTAAATAAAGGTGAAGTATAGTTAGAATATTTCTGACGGGAATTTTAAAACAGTTTTAATAGGCGGTTTTAACGTAGATTTCAATTTTGAAGAACAAGACAAATACGCGGAGAATATGATGCACATCCCAAACAGTATTTAAGAAAATCAAGTATAGTTAGAATATGGCTGACGAATACTGTAAAATACATTTTGTAGCGATAAAATATATAACCTAAGTATTTTTAATATATATTTATTTATTTTCCATTTGTAATTGATGGTTTATCAATATCCATTCCGGGCGAAGAACGGGTGCTTCAGCTAGTATTTTCATAAAATGTTAAAAACACTCTTTAAAAATAACATAAAACTACTACAATAAACCGACTACCTCCCCCCCCCCCCACATGATTTTTGCAATTTACTACCTTCAAAACACACAAAATTTACACTATTAATCAGAATAGAATCAAATCTAATCACAAACAACTCAAAAACCCTCACATATTTATTCATATTAAACGTAAAAATTGTACGGGAATTCTGTAAATTGGGAGCAAACCCATAAAACAAATAAAATTAGCCATCCTTCTTAAAACCTTAAAATTTTTTATTTTTTTATCCCAAATTCACAAAAAATAACAACATACTAAAAACCTTACATAATTATGAAAACATAGGCCATAAATATTCTCAACTATATACCGGTGTACCGTAAAGCAAGGAATAAACATTTAAATAAATAAAAGCACCACATACCTCAAATTTTATTCATTAACAACATGCGTTTATCACAAAATAAATCCATCACAAGTATTCAAAATAGCATAATAACTAGGGATCGACCGATAGTATTGGCGCCGATACTCCCTATTTTTGTAGGTATCGGTTCTTTCATATTTCAAAAGTATCAGGAAAGCATCGGTTCCTGATACATTCATCCATTTTTACCGATACTTTTCAACCAATACTTAGCTTTTCAGAAGAAAAAACACGCAGCCGCAATATCACTCAAGAATCTATTCTAGGGATGAGATTAGAGGCATTTCATTGGCATATTTGTTTGTGCGGCTGTTTTCGAACCATGTTTTTATTTTTCTTTTGTTTTTTTCTAACCATCACTAAATATGGATGTACCATCATCAAGTGTAGAAGAAAGTACGGATGACGAAATAAATGACAGTGGAACAGTGCCGTCGTCCATTCTCTTAAAATATTTCGATTTGGAGCCTAGCAGTAAATATGCGATCTGTAGCGAATTCAAAAAGCAGATTCGAGAGGTAGGCTATAATTTTACTTCAGTTTTATAAACTTTTATTTCCTCTCAATCTAGATTCAAAAAAGGAGACATTCATTCATATATATATATATATATATATAAACATAAATTTTATGGGGGGGGGGGGGGGGGAGGAGCATGTCTTCTGAATTGGCATTAAATTTTTGTTTAAAACTGGATTAAAATTTTTATTTTAAAAATTGACTCAAGGACATCTGATTTGGCTTCGGAATGATATCGATATCAAAACTGATGGGGGAGACTGCCCTTGACATTGTTTGATATTTCAGAGGATCACAGCCTTTAAAATTATGGAAAAATCGATACTGATATTTAAGAGTGACCCCTAATTTGAATAATAATTTATTATTCGAATATAACAAATATTAATAGAATAATTTATTTTAAATCGGCCCTTCAAAATTTTCATATTGTGATTTTGTGTCAGAAATTAAATAGAAACTAGCCTTAAGACTCGCTTACACCCTTTCGAAAAAGTATTTGAGTGTAAGTCCCATGCCAGTTTCATATTTAAAATTTTGCTCCCTGTAAAAACGAGTCATGTCTCACACACCAATAAGTTCTATAATTTCTTTTAAATTTGTGTTTTTTACAAAATTTAATTAGTTATTCATAAAACGAAAGTAATAAATATGGCTATTACTCAAATACATTTTTGAATGGTTGCATGATCTGGTGGTAAATGCTTTTTTAAAAGTTCGCTGCTTAAGACACCCCCATCGTGAAGACTTTCCATAACACAAAATGCTTATTGTAAATACTGAATAATGTACAGATAAAAACAATATGGTAATTTAGATAAAAGCAGTCTTAGCCAAATGTGAAACCGTAATTGATATTAATAAAGTAATAAACTATAAAAAACTAATGATTTAATTAATTTATTGTTTTAGGAATAATTTCATTGAACTAACTACCATGTTAGAAGTGGGCATCCTCAAACTTTTTCTTTTAAGACTACATCACCAAGGACGTATTTAAGGGGGACCCCCCTCTCAAAATTTTGATTTTTGTTACTAAAATGAAAAATGATAATGATATAGTCTTTTCAAAAATGAATCGAAGTGAGAAATTCTGCCTTTTTTACCATTTAGAACCCCTCTTTTCCCAGTTTTTCTGGATACAAGGCTGTACATCGCTGCTTTCTGGCACTATCCTGAGAATGTACACATGGCGATTTTCGCAGAATGGCCAGAAAATAACTTATGTTTCCATGGACATAGGCATAACAGTAGGATGGCAGGACGGGAAAGATATCACAGGTACCCGGCCGGAGCCGCCCCTCTCCCCCCAACGCGAGACTGTTGAAAGCTCATTACATTTACTGAAAAAAATATATATTAATAATTTTAATTCTATTCAATTAATTTAAGTTACTGACTGAAGTACATAAATTTAACATACAAAAAATATGTATGGAATTTAAAGGTATCAGTGAGAAAAAGTAATAGCTCTGTTTTGTAACTTGCAGTAATAAAGGGGGCCCAAGTAATGAATTCGCTACAGGCAGCAATAATGTAGTTATGCCACTGTTTACGGACATGCTTTTTTCCTTAAGATTTCGAGGCTGGCAATCGCAAACTGATCAACTAAGTCTTATATTTTTAATATTTTCTTTTTATTTAGCATTCTTATTTAAGATAACTCACTACCTTTAAAAGACAATTTACGGTCAAAAATCGGATTTTCTTTTTCTTTTTTACAGGAACATGGTTAAAAAACAGTTAAGAGCATGGAGTTTTCTTTTTTTTTTTTTTTTCCCTTTTTACAGCAGCTTTTCATAGATATTAAAAAATTCAAAATTGCAAACTTTTAGGACTGTTTGTGTGGATTTAGGAATTTGTATGTAGTTATAATCAATATGCGGATAGGAATAGTTAGTTTATACTTTTTTGTCTGTTTTAAAAATTTGCTATATTAAGAAATATCGAAATCATTCTTTTCTAGGTTTTAGATATCTGTGTGTAAAGTAGAAATTTGAATTCTTGAATTTTTTTACAGAGAAATACTCCGTGGGAATTTTTAGATTTATGGCAAACCTTTGCACTAAAAAAACACTCTTTTATTTATTTATTCACTTTTTTTTGGAGAGCGGGGGGGGGGGGAGAGAGAGAGAGAGAAGGGGGGCAATTATTTTTTCCGAAACTAATAAAGATTTATCAAGGGTTTGAAATTTTTAGAAAATTTGATTTCAAACACATAAATCTTACTATAAAATTTAATAAAATGAGTTATTTTATATTGCTATAATTTTCTCTTTGATCTGTCCCGACTTAGAAAAAGTAATTTTTTTTAGACATTTTTTGTAATTGTTTCATTTCTTAAATAAAATTAATTTTGCAAATATGATAGAATATTATTGCATGTGTGATAGTGCAATAAGCATTCCATTTGTGTACTTCATGATTTTTGAATGAAAAAAAAAAAAAAAAAAAAAAAAAAAACCTTCTTTTACGATAGTGATCTTTTGATGCCAAATTCGCTCTGATTCATTACAATATGTGTGTTGTCAATCGTATTCATGAAACAGTTTGGAGTTTTTGCTTATAAATTTTGTGCGTAATAAGGGTTTTTTTTTCATTTTGTTTTGTTTGATGTTAAAAATAAATTTTACTTATTAAAAAAGTCTTGTGCTCAGTGTAAAATTAGAATTTAACTATACACGACTAATTCAAAAATATGACGGATTGCAATTTCTAAAGATAGTCTGACAACCTAGACAAGGTAAGTTCTCTAAAAACACTGGTAGGTGAACTTTTTGACGGGGTTCTAATGCATATTCAAGATACATCTGGAGAAAACCACCCAAAACTTTAGACCATCGACAGCCACGCGAGGAGAAAGAATCCCAAACCTGCACACTTCAGACATTTCCCTATGTTCAGCGTTTTACAAATTTGGCCATTGGTTGGCATGTTTTAATAGAAAAATAAGGACTATAAATACTTTACACTCACTTCAATGTATTCACTGCTTTTTCTTTTTAATGCTTTCTACTGGGTTCAAATTTTTATTTATGAGCTCATCATGGTGTTATTCATTTTAACGAGAACTGCACTCTTGTTGCAAATCTGCCTACAGACATAGATTTAAATGGCATTAAATCCTGTAAAGTATCAGTATCGGCCGATACAATAACTGTAAAGTATCGGTATTGGCTATTTCTAAAAACGGATTTATAGATAAAGTATTGATATCAGTTATCGGCAAAAATGTGGTATCGGTCGATCCCTAATAATAACAATGCACACTCGATACATATTCTTCACAACAAATATTTTCAAATTTTTGTCGAATTTCACTTGATAAAGAATTAAGAAACAACTCATCATAAAATGAGGCAGAAATTTCACTTCTCAAAAATAACCAATATAAAAAACAAAACTTCAGCACAAGCAGACGACCAGATGACACGACTTCTAATCGCGGGGAATTCAAGTTCAGTTAGTTAGCCAGTTAAATTCCTTGAAATTTGTTCAACCAATCACATAATTCCTTTGAACAGCATAATTTCTCATGACATCATAAAACAACACAACTCCGCAGAAGGGTTGCCGAATAGCTAATCTTGACTGGCAACGCTGTCATGCCTGTTTACTACATATGGTAAGCTTTGCCGATGCATCTCAATTAGCGATCGACACCAGCTTACAGTATTATTCCCGTATTTTGCAACTGTAAATTTCATTTTGACGATGAAGACTTTAAAAGCAGAGTTGACATTTTTTAAACCTAACTTATTTCCCAATATTGCAACATTACCCACAGAGCCGAATAAAGCACCTGGCGGCCTTTTTCGAGCGTTACTATTTGACATTTTTATTCTTATTTATCAGCAATCACCATTTCCCCCCCCCCCCTACAAGGATAAACGCAGACCATTTTTAGCCCATTTTGCGGGCCATCACAAAAATAAATTTGATGGGCCCCTTCACAAAAATACCATCAATTTCAAGAGCACATTGATCATAAAAATATGATAAATTGAAACGGCCTTTTCATAAAACAACATGAAAGAAATTTAATTTTTCAAATAAATGTAATTGATTAAAATGTCTTTTTGCGAACATTTCATCTTTTATAAATATACTAATACCTGTTTATAGTTTATACTCATAAACAAAACAAAATTTTTTGAAACTGCACCAATGTGGAACAGTTTGGCAACTGAAATAGTAGTTAGGTGCCACTGACGCCTAGATTTTTCTTCCTAATTTCTAATCCTGGAGGTGGGGGTTTGGCACTGGGGGTGTTACCCCCAGTGCCAAACTCCTTTATGGCTACCAAGAAAGGTGCATTAAAATTAATGTTTGTCCTGGGGGTAACATGCTGAGGTGGGAACCAAAATTAACTTTTGCACTGGGTGACGTAAACTCTTTTTGCACTGGTACCAGATTACACATTTTTTATCCTTCTTTTTGAACATCTTTGATGTTAAAAATAAAAGCACACAAGATATTAATAGTTGATGATTTATTTTAGTAGATTTAAAGTTACAGTATCTTTTCCAGTAGATGTGGAATATTTATTATAAAGAAATTATCATCTTAATGACAAGTGGGTAATTCCATGAGAATGTATACCCAAGTGTTGATTTTTACTTTGTAAAGAAGCATAAAATCATTAATGCTATTTTAATAAATATATATTAAATTTTTTATTAAAGATTAAAAGTATACTAGACAGTAAAAGAAATAAAAAATTGTGTTTTTATATGAACAAACTTGTGTTTTTAGATTGAATATTTGTAGATGTTGTGTAAGTCACACATTATCTGTCGTGTCAGTCACAAGCAGATACCTCAAATAAAATATTTAAAAATTTTATTGAACTCGAATTTGATTCTTATTATTGTTGTATGCACTATTACATGCCAGTTTCAAATTTTAAGAACTAAATCTAGAGCAGAATTTTTAATATAAGTGAAAGCAAGTCTAAACCAGTTTCTTTTTGCGTCGTGCCAGTCACAAACAGTTATTTTATTTTTTTAAACATTAAAAATCACACAAATTTTTATTGAAAACATAATACATAAGTGTATTTACTTTACTCTTCTATGATTCGTTACTGAAAGTTTAAATTTATTCTTAATTTACACTTTTGAACAAAAGTGAAACATACGGAAAATCTCAAATCTCGTGTTAAGTCACACACGGAATTACATAAGTACTTAAGTGTTAGATTCAAAGAAATTTGTAAAGATGCTCACAAACATACATGACATTGTCATAATACTAGATTAAATATGACAAATGTAGATAAAAGCTATTTTTCAAAACTATGCAAAATGAAAGATATCACCTGCCAGACCTATCATTATCAAAAACTTATTAAACTGGTGGAAAATAACTAGTTTTTTTTCATAGAATTATCGGTGAAAGATGGGGGGGGGGGGGGAAACAGTGCATCGATCAACACTCACACTCTTTTGATTTGTTTGATATTGAAAATAGCAACTGCCATTACTTTTACTAGAAATTAACAAATATGCATTAAGAAAACGATTTTGTATTATAGTTAAATAGGCCTTAATGTCAAATGTAGCTGTCAAAAGGTGGCAAACATAAATGTACAGTACATACGTCATTTGTAATAAAATTACAGATTCCTCACTTTTGAGACATTTGATATGAATGTTTAAACTTCTAACTTGTGATATCTCAAAAAATATTTGAATCATAAACATGATTTTTTTTCTGCTTTCCTTCTTATAGGTAATGTAAAAGTTTTTCTAAATATGGGATAAGAAAGGACCTAAAAAAATTAAATTTTGTATATAATATGCATACAGTGCCTTGGAAAATAAAATGAATTCCATATATGAAAGCTATTATTTGCTTGAATGAATTTTGCAAATGGAACTATATATATCTATGAGTGTATTTAAGATATAATCATTATAACATCTATTCTGAATCATACTGCTCACTTGGTGACCATTGGGGGGGAAAAAATCCATATCTCCATAGGCGCCGACTTCATGGGGCTTGAAGGGGCTTCAGCCCCCCCAATATTTTTATTCAGGGGCTGAGCCCCTTCAAAAACTTCACTCCAACTTTTTTGTGTCAAATCATATTTCTTCCTCCAAATCGGTTAAACTTAAGAATCCTAAAAATAGAGAATGTATCGCTAGCTTCTTCTGTCTCCCACTCCGCTTTTTCTTTCACAGGGATTCAGGAATTACGTTGGGCGCCTGTAATACCGTAAGGCACGGATGTCAACCTTCTTTATCAAGAGCGCAAGCACAAACAAATGACCATCAGATAGCTAGGCAAAAAGAAACGGGTGTTTTCCCCCACAAGAACCCTTCAGATTTTACACCGTGACACAATTGATGATGGAATTGCTTTCTAGTAGGGAGAGGACTGCGTTTTATTTAGGAGGGTCGTTCTCATGTAATGTAATCTTTCTTTTTTAAATCAATACAGCAAAAGCTTTCACTTTTGTTCTATTGTGAGATACAGACTCTTCTGTAGACGTCTGACCATAAGGGAGATTTTCCCATTGTGCAAAACTGCAAACGATTGTGACATTCCCATTTCCCAGCAGTATTAAGTTTCAATGCTAATAATAAACCGTTTAAATGTGACTTAAAAACAATTCAAGGCAGAAAATTGATACTCAAATTTAAGTTTGAAGATTTTAAATCATGAAGAACCTTGTGAGATAGATGAAAAATTGATGTTTAATACAGTTTCGGATATAGACAGTATTCATTTCTTTATACGCTTTATCAAAACTTAACTAATATCGTACGCTTAACGTTTCTGATTTAGCTACAGTTCAGAGCTAAATAAAAAATGATTTCATAAAAATCTTCGAGCAGCACAACTTCTGGATTATATTTTATAATTGCTTGCTCTTATCTTCTCTCTTTACATATAAAACTCTATCCCCCATCAAGGGCGTAATCAGAGGTGGGGGGGGGAGGGCTACGCGGGCTGAGCACTACTTAGCTGTCTCCCAGCCCCCCCTACGATTTTCAAAAATTTTTGTTAGTTTACACATAAATACGAAAATTTAGAAACGAACATTTGAAAACCATGAAATCTTTAAGAAGACTCGTTGTTTTAGGCGAATTTCGGTTCATTATTTTGCTGCTCTTGGCTGCATATGGTGCCAGTGGCGGTTCCAGAGGGGGGTCACAGTGGTCATGGGCCTAGATTAACCATCTCGCCAAGAAAGAAGGAAGAAAAAAAACGAGGGCCCAAGCCGAGCTTGGACAAGGCCCAAAATTCAGAGAGGCCTTGATCATGTGCATACATATCATATTGTGTTGCTGAAAGAGAATTCCTCTTTAGAAAACCATTAGTCTCTGACTAATTTACTTTATTTTATAACAACACTAAAGTATGCACACAATATTCTGACTATGTGCTCAGTCGTTGTTCCTTGGCAGAAAAATATGCAGCCGTTTTGTAAATATGTGCATTCATCCATAGAGGGCAAAGGAAAGGGGAGTCACAACGAGCATGATTAACGTAAGGGTGAATGGGGTAGTTGCCTCGAACCCACAATGAAAGAAAACGATCAAAATCAAAAAATAGTTTTAGAAAAATGTGTTAATTGGGCGTGTGATACATGTACTCGTATTCGACCCCCACCTCCACCCCACACTTGCAAATAGCCTCCCTCTTCTGTAAAAGCACTCTATGAAGCACCTATGTTTGTAAATTATTATTTATGGAATATCAAACTAGCGTAACTGCTACAAAACCATAAAAATTATAGAGGAGGAAGGAGGGGGCTTCATGGGGAAAGAGGGACTATACCTAAACAGGGCCGGATTACCCATTAGGCTGAGTAGGCTTTCACCTGTGGGCTCCTACCATTTTAGAGGCCTGCGTTAAAATTTAGAAGGGAAAAAAATATAATCAAACATTATTAAAGCTATTTTAGTGTTAATATTTATACAGTATATGTATATGTAACTCTGAGAAAATAATTCTGATTCATTATTGACTTCGTACACAAGAAACACTTTTTGGCATTGTACACTTCTTAATTGAAATTTGAATGAATATGTGCTAGAAAGTTTGAAGCTGACTATTTAGCTTGAATTTTTATGTGCACATTTCAGTGATACCTTGCATTAGATGGATGTATATTTTGCAAATTCAATAAGGAGAACTTTTAGCACTATGTTTACACGAACGGGCTATGGTAATCATAAGAAGGCTTATAAACAAAATACCCTTCGTACCCCAGTCATCACAATCATATTTTATACAACTATTTTCCGTTCTGAATAAAAATTAATTTTCGTATATTGTTGCACAAATATCATCAGAATAAATTTCAAATAACATAATGCGTTATGGTTTTAGTTTATAAAATGAATACTATGTATCCATTTAGCCAAAGCGTCTCTGACTTACCAATTGCTAGTGTGCTAGTTTAATTTGTTTTGATAATTGTTAAGGTAATCTGGAACAATTTTCCAAATAGAAGGGTGATTTAGAGTGCAGTGGAGTTTTTATATATGTTTTAAAAATAATATGGCGTAGACTATGATTTCGAATTAGATTTCATTCATTTTGTTTCCATTTTTCATATTATTGAGTATTCTTAAAAATTGTCTGTAAATATCTACAATAATTCAGAGTGATAATTTTGGCATTGTATATCTGTTTCTGTGTTATTCCACTTTTAAATTTAAAGCACGATTATATTTTATACAACTTTTCTCCGTACTGAATAAAAATAAATTTTCATATATTGTTGCACAAATATCATCAAAATATGTTTCAAATAGCATAATTCATTATGGTTTTAGTTTATAAAATGATTACTATGTGTCCATTTTGCCAGGAGCGTCTCTGATTTGCCAATTGCTTATGTGCTGGTTTAATTGTTTTCATAATTGTTAAGGTAATCTGGAACGGTTTTCCAAAAAGAAGTGTGATTTAAAGTGCAATGCAGATTTTATATGTCGAGTTTTCTATGCCAAGTTCCACACGAAGCCCCCCCCCCCCCCGGCCTAGATCCCTCGCGCAGATAGTTGGCCATAACACCACATTTCAACATTTCTTTTCATTTTTAATGTTATTGAAAGATTATATGAGTATTCTTAGTTTAATGTAAAATGAAAGTTTTCAGTATTAAAATGTTTATAAAGACCTAAAATAGTGTAGACTCTGAATTTTGATATATTCTCGCACTAGGATTTCTTTGTTAAATCATTTTTAAATGTTAACAAGGATGATATTATTGAAAAATTAATTTTTTTCCTGCTGTGAAAATACTATGAGAATGAATTTAAAAGTATATTTTATTTATTTATTTGTTTTTACAATTCAAATCACGGAAATCCGTTTAAAATGTATGTGTCGAAGAGAGGACTTGTAACTTTGTATGATGGTTTGTATATTTGTTTGATTTGTTTTAATACATGGAAAGGAGGTATTTATTATTGTTTATGTTTTTTTTTAAATAATTTTAAATGTAATCTGTAAAAAGTTGTCAAAAAATGTAATTTAAATGTGATCAGTTTTTCTGTCTTAAAGTAGTGCGACATTTAATTAAAGTCGATTCAATTTATGGGTATTTCATCATGTAGTAAAATAAAAAATACTTTTTTATATTAGTAAAAATTATCTCTGATGAATGTTTGCAAGTAAATAAAATAATCCAGATTTTAGTATTTCGTCTTGTTTGTACTTCTAGAGTATTTTGAAATATTAGCTGGAGTAATGTTTTGCAGAACAGTTTTCCACATTTGACTGCATGCATTTTCTTTCCTATGAAATTACCATTAAATACATTTCGAAAAAGATTTTACTTGTTTTGCTGTTATTAACTTAATTAAAATTCAGTTGTTCTTTCAGAAGGGAGATTTGCTTTCTCCATATGTGTACTGAAGACTGATTCGAGATCTTGATTTCAAATACTTAATTTAAAAAAGTATGATGGTTCCGTTCAAAAAATTTTTGAAAAATTTATTACATGGAATTCCTTTTATTTTCATGAAAGTGTTATGTTAAAAAAGCACATTTTGAAATCTCAATTCTAAAGTTTCTGAACCCCTTAATTATACTGACGGAGAGAAGGATTTTGTGTCCCCCCGTCCACCTCCGTAAGGATACGAGCCCCCCCAATAATTTTTACAAGTCGGCACCCGTGCATATCTCAAAACTATTTTTCCCATTGAATAAATTTTGCAATTGGAAATATGTTTCTATGACTAATGGTTTAAGAGATAATCACAGTAACATCTATTCTGAATCACCCAGTATAGTATTGCTACTGAGTTGCCACTATTTCCTTGTAGGTTTGTTTGGACTTGTTTTTTCATTTGTGTTTGGAGTGGGCTAGTACAGTGATTGATAGGATAGATATGTTCAAGAAATTTATGGTATGTAAAAAATTTTTATGCTTTTAACTTGCAAATATAAAACCCTTGAAATTGGCAAAATAATATTTTTTTTCAAACATTAAAATTTTTTATAATAACCAAGAAAAATACCATGAAATAATAAAATAATAAAAAAAATATTTCAACATTAGTCAGAAAAATCTTACCCATAGTTCCCAATTGCTGAGGTGTTAATACAGTAGCACCAGTGTCTAAAGATAAATTGGCAGTAAGAATAGAATGAACTGATTGACGGTCACTACTTATGGATCCTTGACGATGATGCCTATACAAGCTAAGATTAGCTCCTCCTCTTGTTAGCAAAATATCTAAATTAATTATATCCAGTGAAAATTTTAAGAAAAATTTGTTTTTTCTTTTAGACATACAAATAAATTATTTTTCAAATATTAACAAACTATGTACAGTACCGTGCGCATTAACTGAATCATGGATTAATTTTAGGATTTTCCAACTTTAAGTGAACACTGAAAAAGAACAGCCACTCATTTTTGTTCAAGGCATGATGAAAAGCAACTCGTGCAAGAGGATACTGATGGAGAAAATAGAGTTAAATATGAAATTTCTGCCCTAATATGAGATATTTCAGAAAGATTTGGCTTCTTACCATAATTATTTTTAAAAAATGAGGGGGGGGGGTGTAGAAGGAGGAGGAATGCTTAACAAAAACAAAATGGCTGTTTTAGATTGATTAGGAAACTCCCTAGATCTAACTTCCATATTGAATCTATGATCTATCTGGAAGCAAAGGCTCTCAAAAATGGGTTGCAGCAAAATATAGCTTCATTTGTTCACTTATTCAAGTATGTTTCAGGGCTGAAATTATAGTCAAAAATCATAAGTATGGTGAGATTTATACCACCACATGTAAAACTAGTTCTGAAAGCAAAGTGAGGGTATACTTAATGCTGATTATGATTGAAATATGTTAATTTTTTAATAAACAGCTTATTTTCCAAATATGTATGCAATTCAAATAATATGCATGGTACTATACAGTCTTAACTGAAACTTGATTACAAAAAAAAAAAAAAAAAAACCTGTGTTATCCAATTTGATATAGTACTAAATAAAAAAATAGATAGAAAAAACAACTTTATAATGAAATATAATGTGACACTGAAAAAGAGAAATGATTGGTCATCATAAGTCGGAATTTAAATCTAACAAATGCAGTTATATTTCCTTTTTTGTTAGAATTATTACTACTATTTAATTACAAAAAAAAAGGGGGGGGGAAAGACTCAAATTTTTAACTTAAAAAGCATGTAACTTAAACTCCTGTATTAGTGAACTGATTTCAATCATTTAGCTGCTGCAATATTCATGAAAGTTGAAAAGCACAATGGACCAGGCGCGTAGCCAGGAAAATTTTTCGGGGGGGGGGGGGGGGGGGGGGGGGTATGAACTTATATGTGTATAAATAGACGGAATTTCACCACTAATCCAAAAATTTCGGGGGGAGGGGGGGATATATCCCGATATCCCCCCCCCCCCCCCCTGCAATGGACAATATCAATATGACATCATTTTTCAACCAACACGTGACCTTTTGGCTGTGTTGATGAGTAATCCTGTAATCTGATTGGCCGAAGTGTATATTCTTAATCGACACATGACTGAAATAGCCGCGTCTCAGTGTAAGTTTTAATATTTTAGCAATTTCCAATGAAAATCTGTAGAAAGATATCTTTTTGCTGTCATGTACAGGTTCCAGAGAATTATTGAAACATCTATAGACAGCACAATACAGAGGCATAATTATTATTTTTTAATTTTGCACTTATTGACAAGAGCCCAGCACATACACCTATGGAGAAAATGGTGTCTGTTTTCCACCAACACGTGACTTTTATAGTCTCGAACCCAAGGAGTCGATATCCTCCATTAAATGTTTTTATTAAGCTGGCCAAAAGCTTTAACTAATTACTTTGGGCTATTTCTAGAGTATTTTTAAAGAATTATCAGATCAATGAAAGTATGGATTCTGCTCACAAAACGACCTACATCTTCTTTTTTCCTTTTCTACCTACCTCCATTGAGAGAAGCATTGAGACCAGCAGCACCTCTAGTTTTACTTTCTATAGCTTTATCTATTGATTTAGGCTTATTTCTTTTTCGACGACGAAGAAGTCTGAAAAGAAACAATATCAAAGCTAACATTAATTTAAAACATGATGCTATTTACTGATAGTAATAACTTTAATTGTTTTATTACTAAATTTTACTTGAATGTGCTGCATTATATTATGTTATTTTTATAAACATTTTATTCTCAGAATCTGCATCAGTAAACTTTTTGAGTTTATAGTAACCCAGGGCTTACTTACAACCCATTGTGAGGATTAATCTAATGGACTAGTCACCATAATCGAACAACGCCCAACTAAATATAATCTATAATTGCCAATTGACTATTTTAAGAAGCTTAATTCTGTACTTTAATGGCAAAGCAATAATAAATTAAAGTTTGTAATTTTGTTGCATGTAAAAATGGATTAAAAGCACAAGTTACAAATATTTAACATTCCAACTGAAATCATCAAACCTTAATGTCTCATCACATCAAGATATTTTTTTTAAATTTCTATCAAAACATTAAAAATATCAGCTTTAATTTTGCAGATTTATTTCTAGTGCCACATTTGGCAATATACTGCCAAAACAGTGGTATAGTCCTAATGCAAAAAGTGGGAAATACTCACTTGAGGAATTTAACTTACAAGGAGAGGCTCAGACGTTGGGGTCACCGATTTCGATGAAATGTTGATAGGTTATAGGGTACCCATGGTATAGTAAAATGCCAAAAAATTAGCTGCCAACTCTTGTGTATTTTCGAGAAAATTCCATTTAAACATCTGATACATTTTTATATACGCGTTATTTGGCATTTTGTTTGCCGACGCAGTGATGTCGTGGTTTCGCGCTGCGTTTCTGTTGGAAGTTTGCGGGTTCGTATCCCGCTCAGTCCGCTTTTTTTTCCCCCTTAAAAATCCACACAAAATGATTATATAAGAAAATTAATATGATTTATTCTGTAAAACTGGAGTTATAAATTATTTGATTCTTCTGCATATATATTTGATACTAATACTTCTAGACGGAAGTCCTAGCGAGGGTTTCTTAAAAATGGACTCTTCTGTCCGTATTTTGTATGTTATTAAGGCAATATTAAATAAAAAGATTAAAAATTCCTAGAGTAATGTTTCGAAAGCATTCAAAAATTAAATAAAATCCTTGCATTTTCTATCTTTATATAATGCAGCCTGGTTTGGACTAGAAAAATCCGCTCCCCCATCCATCTAAAGCTGTTGTGTACTATACATTCATACGTGTGTGGTTTATAGCTTCATTCTGCATCTTGAATAAAAACATTGTTTAGCTGCAGTTTTCAAGCGAATATAATTTCTGATTCGCGTGAAGACTTTTTATTAAGCTATGTGATAAAAACGTGACAGACGATTTTTCGAAAGCCGTTACTATGGAAACTATCGAAAAGTGATGATTAGCATTGAAGATACTTTAAATTCTTTAAACGAACAGAAGCGAGTCCATTTTTAAGAAACTCTCGCTAGGACTTCCGTCTAGAAGTCTTAGTATCAAATATATATGCAGAACAATCAAATTTATAACTCCAGCTTTACAGAATAAATCATAATAATTTTCTTACATAATCGTTTTGTGTGGATTTCTAAGGGAAAAAAAAAAGGCGGACTGAGCGGGATACGAACCCACAAACTTCCAACAGAAACGCAGTGCGAAACCACGACACCACCACGTCGGCAAACAAAATGCCAAATAACGCATATATAACAATGTATCAGATGTTTAAATGGAAATTTCTCGAAAATACACAAGAGTTGGCAGCTAATTTTTTGGCATTTTACTATACCATGTGTACCCTATAACCTATCAACATTTCATCAAAATCGATGACCCCAACGTCTGAGCCTCTCCTTGTTAGTTAAATGTAATTGTTTTTGAGAGCAATAAAATTAAAGTCATATTCTAATTAGTTATTAATTGATTATTACTGCTTTAGTGTAATCAAGTTTGATTGTAAAAACTTTGTTTGTATGTAATTTTGATCAACAGTGTTTGAGGAAAATATAATTTTTCTCTCTACTTCCTTCAGCAATCCTACTATCAAAATGACTAGGATTTTGTTTCTTTTTTAATTACTACAACACCCATTCCTAACCCCGGTCCCCCCCCCCCAACCATTTCAGAATACGCTCTTTGACCAACAATGCATCTGACAAGATAGCATGTGTATTTTGAGGATATATTTACAGTGTTAAGCATTTAAAAAGGTGTTGTAAACTTTAAAATCTACTTAGGTGTCAACCACCTAAAAAGCTCCTATAGACTTTTCCATTCTAACAAAGAATTACAAAATGAAAATTTAAATGCATCAATACATTTCAACATACCTTCAAAAGTAAAAACTGAAGGAATGCATAAGTGCATATAAAAAATCAGGAGATGCCATGCCATCTTGGTTACCACTGTACAAAAAGTCGCCAAGCTTAATGACTTTTGTTACAAGTTTTGAGGGAGGTACATGATCACTGACTTTGGACCATTGGTTAGCCTTTTGAGTCCTGAGCCATGGCACTAAACATTTACTCTGTGGCACGATATTTTGCAAAATCTAAATTTTTCAACCCTTTTGTTAAAATTTTCTTTTGTAAAACTGACCAGAGAGAAGAGTACACTTGTTGGAATAGGGAAGGAATTCTTGGTACAGCAGTAAATCTGTGTGCCGGCTTTTGGTTGAAAACATTTCATATGGGCTGATGGTTGTCCCAGCCAGACTCTAAAGGTTAATTACACAGTAAGATGGTCCCATGGAATAGTTTTTAAATTTTGCAGTATTATCGTGCTTATTTTATTCTGGAAATTAATTGTTATATTAAGATAATTTTATGAATGCCCCTACAGATTGATATGCATGATTTGATACTTAAATTTTTGCTCAATAGAGATCACTAAAATTACTTAAATTGATAGGATGATTTTGTTTGTTTTCTCCTATTTGTTAATTTTTTTTTTCTGTATTACATCTATGATTTTAATTATTTAAATATATTGGATAGGAACAGCCAAATAAAAATGGTACACAGGTAAACAAATATCTAACACTGGCTCTGAGGAGCACAAGAAAATAACAAACATTCAAGAGCTAGAATGGCAAAAGTTTCTTTAGGTTTTAAGGGTGAGGAAGGGTTTTTAAAATAAATGGTGTTTTACACAAATTGAAGGAGGCACATGTCACATGATGCAACGCTAATATCCAGGCTGAGTGAGATGAATATAAAACAGAGAATACAAAAACGACAGGTTCATTGAAAGGTTTTTTTTTTTTTTTTACCTGGCAACAAATCCCAATAAAGTAATTCCTACAGTTACAGAAATAAATGTAAGTTTGGCATGCATCGACAAAGAAACAGGAATTCTTAGATAAGGTCTGAAATCCATGTTGATTATCTATAATAGAGAAGAAAAAAAAATGAATTAGCATAAAAGTTTTAATTTCATTCATGAAAAAAATAAATAAATAAATACACGTAAAAATGAATACAATACAAATAACTACAGTTAAACCTTGTTGGTACATTCCTCTTGAGGGTCACTTAAAAATAGCTTATTAAGCAGAGTGCCTTCTTAGGCGAGTTTATATAAAATGCAAGATGAAATTCTAATTGTCTATACAATAAGGGTGACTATAATTAACTTACATAATTTATATAAATTAGCAGAATAAAAATTTTAATTAATAAAATGATAATGGATGACAAATTAAAGAATTATAAAATGGTATGCAGTACTTACAATTTAACAGTACAATCAGTCATACTTATTCTGTCATCGTACGGAACTCAAAACAAAGAATATACCTGGAGGAATTCCTGTTGACAGAGCAACACTCTTTGTAAGGAAAAACGCTGAGAGTCATGCTCAACAAAAATTAAGTGCTTTTGGTGGGTAAACTTGAAAAGAAATGGGATCGAGTTTATATATTGCACTCTTAAAAGTGTGTCTTAAGCAGGGGGGTTGAAAAAATAGTGACGCAAAAAGCGGAGTGCAATATGGAAAAAGGCATATTATAAAGGTCGGGACTCCTAAAAGATGATGTAATATGCAGAGTGGTGTCTTATCCAGATGACTTACAAACAGAGTTTGACTGCATTAAGAGAAAGCACAGTTTCTCTCTATTCTAAGAAAAAGGTTATTGCTTCTGCCACTGCCATCAGAAGCTTGTTCTGCAATCTTGTCTGAAACCGTGGGGATATGAGTTTTGACAAAGGTGTCCATGGATTTGGAAAACTCTGGGAAAGCCAGTAAGCTGACTTAAATTTCAAAATTGCAATTATTTTTGAAAATAGTAAAAAAACTGAAAAAATAAGTATAATATATGCCAAGCTTTTTTTTTAAGGGAAGGGGGAAGAACATGGAACCCCTTTATTTTGCTTACAAGTGTTTGCATATAAAAATGAATTAAGGAAAAGAAAGAAAAATAAATTCATATATCGAAATTGAAATTCTTGCAGTTGAAAAAACATGCATTAGAAAAAATATTAGATCTGCAGCTGAACCTCAAATTTTTCAAGAGAAATTTTCAAATTTATCCATGAATAAGTAAATTTTTTCATATCTTATGTTTAGTCATTTTGGGGGTGGCTGCAGGCCCCATTAGCCATCTCCTGCCAACACACCTGTCAGGAACCAAGTAATATTTGCAACAAACTGAGTTAACCTGCATTTTATAATTGTGGATATTTCTTTAGTTAAATATTTGGGGAAATAATTCTTTTCTGTGCATTTTTTCTATCAGTATATTAAGAATACGTTGAATTGAGTGCCTTTTCTTTCATTTATAGTATTAACATGATTTTTATTAAAAGTATACTAGTATACAGGTACCTTTGTATTACCCCCTTTTCCCCCATGGTAGGGGAAATGGGGTATCAACAGTGGTGGGAAAAACTACTTTTTTTAATAGCGAGCTACAACTACAACTACTTTTCGAAAAATGTAGTTAACTACAACTACTTTTTGACAAATGTAGTTAGCGACACTACTTTTGAAAAGTAGTCACTACTTCACTACTTTTAGGAGACAAATTTTGCTAAAAGATTCAGTTTGCATTACATTCATACTTAAGGATACTGATATCCTAATTAGAGAAAACTATTGCTTTAATAAACAACTACCAGGGGAGTATTTAAAGGGGGTCGGAGGGGCCCCTCAGAAACTTTAAGGCAATTATTAAAAAGGAGCTATTTTGAAACATTTCTTCCGAAATGGAAGCCTATATATATTTTACTGACAACTACTGTTAATTATTGAAGTATTGCTGAAACTAATTACACCTCTATGATAAAAATAAATTGGAAAAATGAGCTCTGAAAGCATGAGAAAAATCATGAGAGCTAAAAAATAAAAAATCTTGGATGTCTGAACAGGAAAACAGGCCCGTTTTGAGAGCCCTTTCTCATGTTGTATAAACATACTAGTTTCTTGAGCACAAATCAAAGTTAATGAGTATAAAGGCCTTTTTCATGACTAACCAAATTAATGATTTATGACGAATGACCCGTGTGAACCATGTAGCATTGTACATTTTAATTGAAAACATCATACATATGATATGCATATGATAAAATAATGAAAACAATTACTTATTAAATTCATGATATATCTATTTAAAATATTACGTTAAAAAATCCTCTATATATGTTAAAGAAATTTTAAAAGTCATAATCATCAACACAATTTTTTCTTCTTTGTTTTAGGCATTAAAGAATTTTATAGAATTGTATTGTTATTTTAAGGGTGAGAGAGTGATAAGTCTAAGTAAAATCCTTAGCTTAATAGTGATTATGAATAAAACTGATTATATTACCCAAATGGAAGACACTATCAGGAAACTACAAATAGAAAAGTTACCCAAAGATCCGACCGGTAAAATTTTCAATAAAGAATTAATTAAAAATGGAGCCTGGCTTGTGAATAAACAACCCACCTTAACTAATTTTGCCCCCATAGCCCCACGAATTTTTACTAAATATAAAGATCATAAAATACCTCCCTCATTAAGACCCATAGGGTCATTCCACGTCAGTTCAACCAAGCCATGACACCCATGATCACGGATTTTGATAAAATTTGGCATGAATGTTCCTTCTGTGGTAGTAAGAAACCCCACGAATGTTTTTGCCCCTGGTGCTAATAGTTTTGGTTTTATGGCTCGTCAAACTTTTGAAGATTTCAATTTTTGGATCAGTTTTGAACAAGATTTTAAGGCAACACTTCTAAACAAAAAAATTTTCTCATTTGTTCACTAATTAATTTCTCTTTTTGAAATTTTGTACTCTTGTTGATTAAAGTATATGGATTTTAGAAATAAATGTCTAAACTTGATAAATGTATTTTTTGTATTTTTTAAAAATGCTACAAATTGATTTTTGAGAAAATTTTAGTGAGTTCACTTAAAAGCGAAAACTCACTAAAAGGGAAAGCTATAATCAAAAAATATTTTGTTCAGAAAGAAGCTTATATATATGCATTATCTTAGGATGAAATAAAATTAATGGTTCCGTCATTCCTTCAGATTAAAAAATTAGCCTTTTTATCATTTTTGTTATGAAATTCTGCGTACATTACAAGTCAAATCAACAAATAAAATCCATTGTTGGCAACAATGTTCTTGGATTTTCATGAAATTTGTCATGAATGCTCCTTTTGCAGTAGTTACAAGTCCTGCAATTCCTTTTTGTCCTGGTGTAAATGGTTTTGATTTTATGGACAGCCAAATTTTGATCATTTTCACTGTTCCACTATTTTTAGTCACATATTCATGACATACCGCCTTGAAAAATTATTTTTAATTTTCCCACTAATCACCCAATCTTTCTGAAGTTTTGCTCTCTTGTTAGTTAGAGAGTAGAGATTTCAGAAAAAAATGTTTGAATATATATATATTTCTTTTTTAAGCTAGTTTTTTAAATGTCTGCTGATTTCAAGTGAAAATTTTCTTAAAAGTATGATCATAAGTTATTAGTTCATTATCTTAATAAAAGTATAAATGAAAGAAAATCCCTTTGTCAAATGCACACAAAATATATAAAATAAATCCAAAATGTAACGAAGCCAAGCCTCCTCAGAGGGGAATTTGACTGAAAATTCAGAGACTAAAAAAAAAAAAAAGTCAATGTCACAGTGTCTGACTTATATAACATATAATTTATTTTTTGGTAGGTTTATTTAAATGCAAAAAAGTATTTAAATAAAAAATAAGATCTTAAAACAGTGCCTGAAATGAAATCACAGACACACACACTCCTGTAAACTCTTTTGCATTTTTTAATGAAATAAAATTATTGGATTTATTACTTCAGCTGTAATTTTGAATGATCTAGTCTAATGATATTTTGTTAATGCTAGATTTTTTAAAGTAGTTTTCATAAAAATATTCAACAAAAATTTATATATATATATTTTACATATGTTTATATAATTCTATTTGGGGGCCATAATAAATTTATTAATGAAAGAACACCTTGTCAGAAGTACACAAAATAAAACAAAACTTAAAGCATCTTCAAAGAGAAATTTGAGTGAAAATTCAAATATATATATATATATATATGCCTGAATATTTGGATATACATATATGTTAAAGTTACATCACTTTATTTTTTGGTAGGTTCATTTAAAGTTGAAAAAGCATTTAAAGAAAAAACAAGATCTTGAAATATTTTTTGTCATAAACTCTCATATCGAAGTAAACTGTTTAGTATTTTATACTGAAACAAATTTACTTGATTTTCTATTTCTTCAGATGTGATTTTGAATGAAATAGTCTAATGATATATGATTTTCTAAATAGTTCCTTCCTAAAATATTCCAACAAAAGTTTCTATATAATAAGGAAAAATAATAATCTAAAGTTAATTAAATATTAACTTTCCATGTTATACAGTAAATTAGGAAATACTGTTTAGCTTATATTATTTAACTTTCTTTAAATGATTTTTTTTATTAAAATTATTTTGGAAAATTAAAATAAAATTAACTGAGAGCAAGAGTTATTAAAAAAGCTTAATTTAAAAAAAAATCCTTTCAATGCTACTTTTTTAAGGCAGTTTGTAATTGAGTAATTTTTTCCTGAATTGATGCCATAATATGTTATTTATTTTTGAAGTTCTTAACTTTTCTGCAAATTATTTTCTTCGGTAATTAAATAATCTTGTGTTTCACCAACATTGTCAATGTTTACAGTACCCTTTTGTTCATCTATTTTGAATAGCATGTTCCAGCAGAGAGAGCATAATTTCTGTCCTGGCTTTACATTAAAACCTTTCTTTAACAGTTCATTTCATTGATGAACATTTACAGCTTTCAAAAAAATTTTAACATATGCCTTATGTTTTCTGAGGGGATCACATTTTTTTCTGGAGGAATTCAAATTTATTTAAATACACATTTTTATGATGAAGACATATAGTCTGTAACCATTTGTAGCTTCTGTTCTCAAATTTAAAAGAATTATATTTCATCTTCTGTAAAACTAATAACATCCACAATACCTTTTCTTGGAACATAGTTAAATTTATGACACTCTGTTCCTGTCAGTTCATCAATACTGCATTTAGTTTCCTCCATAATGAATAAGTTTAAATAAACACAGAAGCTATATTACCTTGACCTTTATGTATACATACTGTACATGAAATCAACACATACATTTTACATAATTATACACTTACAATATAAGAATATTCAGGAAAATTAAAATTCAGATAATAAGCATATAAAATGAACACTGCTGTGAACTATGACTAAATAGGTGATTGATAGATTTGCTAAAATATATCTACATAAGAATGCAGATGTTCATATCTGTTTGCAGCAGCCTATAATTTACAAGATATTGCATCTGCCTCAGACTCTAGTCAAGTGTAAAGGGTGCATTATGAGAAATGTTTTAATTAATGAGGAATATCTATCACCTGGCTTATTCTCACAAATACCCTCTCCCAGTTCACAGAAGTACATGTAAATTAAATACCAAATACTTACCATAAAATTCTAGAATTTGTCCAACTGCTGGTTTATTTTTTACACCACAATTCCTCAAAATTTCGCTGTTAAAATTTGTACAAAAACAACAACAGAATAAATTATCATTTAACTAAAAATGCTGTATTTTTTCTTTTTTAATGAAAGAACAACTCAAGTTGTCTAAGTACATAACCTATACAAAACAATCTATATATGTGTGTGAGTTCATTTAAAAAATATTTTTAAGAGTTTTTTTCTTTTAGTTCTTTTTTTGCATTTAATGTATATTGTATGTATGTACGTACACAGACGTAACTTTTTTTTTCTTTTTTTGGAAAAATTTCAGTCAAATTCCCCTCTGAGGAGGCTTGGCTTCGTTAAATTTTGGTTTTATTTTGTATATTTTGTGTGCTTTTGACACGGGGATTTTCTTTCATTTATACTTTTATTATGTAAGAAACTTTGAAAATGAATTTATAACTTATCATACTTTTAAGAAAATTTTCACTTGAAATCGGAGGACACACCAAAAACTAGTTTAAAAAAGAAATATATATATTCACACATTTTTTACTGAAATCTCCATCCTCTAACTAACAAGAGAGCAAAACTTCAGAAAGATTGAGTGATTATTGGAAAATTTAGAATAATTTTTCGAGGAAGTACATCATAAATATGTGACTCAAATAGTGGAATAGTGAAAATGATCAAAATTTGGCTGCCCATAAAATCAAAACCATTGACACCAGGACAAATAGGAACTGCAGAGCTTGTAACTACTGCAAAAGGAACATTCAGGGCAAATTTCATGAAAATCCAAGAACATTGTTGCCAACAATGGATTTTATTTGTTGATTTGACTTGTAATGTACACAGAATTTCATAAAAATGATAAAAAGGCTAATTTTTTAATCTGAAGGAATGACGGAACCATTAATTTTATTTCATCCTAAGATAATGCATATATATAAGCTTCTTTCTGAACAAAATATTTTTTGATTATAGCTTTCCCTTTTAGTGAGTTTTCACTTTTAAGTGAACTCACTAAAAATTTCTCAAAAATCAATTTGTAGTATTTTTAAAAAATACAAAGAAAAGATTTATCAAGTTTAGACATTTATTTCTAAAATCCGTATACTTTAATCAACAAGGATACAAAATTTCAAAAAGATAAATTAATTAGTGAACAAATGAGAAGATTTTTTGTTTAGAAGTGTTGCCTTAAAATCTTGTTCAAAAATTGAATCTTCAAAAGTTTGACGAGCCATAAAACCATAACCATTAGCACCAAGGGCAAAAAAATTCATGGGGCTTCTTACTACAGGGTTCCCACACTTTTTTGCAGTATGAATTCCAGGATTTTTTAAAGAGTTTTCCAGGAGAAAATATAATTTTTCCAGGAGTATACATAAATACCTTTTCTAACCAAGCATCATTGAAAATGCATTTTCCACCCGGCATCTTTAGGCAAATTGAAAAGGATGAAAATCTCAGAATGGTTTAAAATTTTACTACTGTCGCACGCATACAGATTATTTCCAACACACCGCCGCAAACGGCGAGCTTTGTAAACATGTATCCCGTGTATGAAAGAAGAGATAAGAGCATACAGCTCATACACCAATCCCGAGATACTTTCGCAGTGACATAAGAGCTAGCAGTTAGCGATAAAAGAGTTTGAGAGAGCCAACGGGCTTAGTTCAGGAACGAAATTATTGGATATGAGGAGAGCAGGGACAAATGTCTACAGCGAATCGCAGCATCATTGGAACTTTTTGCGGTAAGCTTTCAGCCCACTGAAGTGATTACAATCCTTGTCTCCAAGTCCGTGTCAGGAACGTCAATAAACATGGCGGTGGATTATTACACTTGAAACACGAGTCGAAAAAAAATTTCGGCAGATCGACTTATGAAAATTTTTTTTGCACTTTAAATTCTAGATAGAAAACAAAAATAAACAATATTTCCAGGAGTCAATACTAAAATTTCAAGAGTCTACAGAAAAATTAGTAAATTCCAGGAGTTTTCCAGGGCCCTTAATGTTTTAAATCGAAATCCAGGAGTTTTTAAGGATTTCCAGGAGGTGTATGAACCATGTTACTACCACAGAAGGAACATTCATGCCAAATTTTATCAAAATCCGTGATCATGGGTGTCAAAACTCCATTTTTTTGGTTGATTTGACATGGAATGACCCCATAGTAAGTAAATGTGAAGGGCTCACATACGACCTCTAGAAATATCTAAAACCTACCCTTCAAGACTACCTACCTCACAATAACAATAGTCTTTCCTCAACAGAAGATTTTATTCAATGCCTGAAAGACAACAATTAACACCCATGAATGTTTTGTTAGTTTTGAAGTCACCAACCTCTACCCCTCTATCGATCTTCAAGAAATTAATTCAATAATCAATAGGCAAATCACTTCCAACATTGGCAATAATTCTACCTCTTCTACTATAAATAGCGCTCTTAACCTTATTCTTAATAATTCATACTTTCAATTTAATCAAAAATTTTACACACAAAGGAAGATGTACCTATGGGGTCGCCGACCTCAGGTGTCATAGCCGATTGGAAAATGCGGCTAGTAGAGAGGGTCATCTTTGATAAACTATCTAACCATATAAACACATTGTTTCACTATGTCGATGATATTTTTGCAATAGTTAATAAAAATGAAACCGAAAATATACTCAAAGAAATCAATGCAATAGACCAAAACATCCAATTCACCATGGAAATAAAAGAAAATGCTACCATAAATTTCCTTGATGTTAAAATCAATAGATACGAAGAACAATATCCATACCACCGTTTCCAGAAAGGCCACCAACAATAATGAAATATTAAATTTTAATTCAAAAACACCCTACAAATTTAAAATTGCTGCCATCCGCTCTTATGTCAATCGCGCCATTACGGTATGCTGTGACGAAAACCTCCTCAATAATGAATTACAATTTATTAAAACCCAATGTAAAAACGCAGGTTACCCAAAATCCCTCGTGA
Organism: Cheiracanthium punctorium; assembly: GCA_038373885.1. Classification (NCBI taxonomy): domain Eukaryota; kingdom Metazoa; phylum Arthropoda; class Arachnida; order Araneae; family Cheiracanthiidae; genus Cheiracanthium; species Cheiracanthium punctorium. The sequence goes on along the minus strand of JAWZYV010013191.1, from coordinate 25,974 downwards.
AAACCCTTTTTAAAAATCGAATCAAAAAACTGGAACAAATTAACAACCATCAAAAAGCGAAACAGAAATTTACCAACGCCATTCCTTACTGCAAGGGAGTCGCATTAAAAATAACAAATGAAGCCGCTAAGAAAAACATCAAAATACCAATAAAACCTAATCAAACTATTTTCAAATATATTCGCAGTGATAAAGATGAGAGTCCACTTTTTGTCAATGTTGAGGTTTCTACTGCATTCTGTTGTTCATTAGTAGCACTATTAATATCCGAACCCATAAGGGGAAAGAACGATGAGAATACACTGAAAAAATAGCCCAAAGATACAGTTTACTATGGTGAAGAACGATGAAAGTCCTGTGAGCCTTTCGATTTTGGAAAATCAGCTGTATTGGACTCTCATCGCTCTTCCCATGGACCCTTCATATTTTTTTAGTTTTACAGATAATATACTGTTGTTTGTTTTTAAGTACCTACAAATAATATAAAATGAATTTTAATTAATCTTTATTTAGTATTTAATTACAAAATTGAAAAGCAATATTTCATTTACAGTTAAAATGAAATTTTTAAAAATGCAATATTCGGCCGCCGAATATTCGGTATTCGGCCTAAACTATGTGCCGAATATTCGGTATTCGGCCTGAGCTATTGGGCAAATATTCGGTATTCGGCCAATCACTATTCATTACATCTCTAGCGACTACTGTAGCTGCGCCACTTCCCAGCCCTGGGTATCAGTACTGGCCTAACTAAAAATGACACCATGGAAAAGTATGGTACTTACGTATTATCCCGGCGGTCATTCCCGCCAAACTATTTTTTTTTTTCTTTAATGCGCTAGCAAACTGTTGCAAATCGTATTCTAAACCATCAATAATATGTGCCCAGCATTAATCTTTGCGAAAAATTGCTTGTCTTGGCGGACAACCGGATAATACGTAAGTACCAAAAGTACTTTGATAACATCAATGCCAATTTTCAGTCTATTTAAGTCAAATGTATGTAATATACATCAATAGTTTAATTAACATAAATTCAACAATTTGATTTTAGGACCTTTTTAAAGAAGTGCATGATTTTCCCCTACTCGACCCTAACTAAAACTAGACCTATATTTACATAAGTATGGGTACGAACCGAGAACAAATTTGAAATAAAAATGCAACTGCCTAGCATCACAACAGTAATAAGTATGTTTTGTATTACAAGAACACTACTTCATAATAAAATTAAATATTGCACCACAAAAAAGTCACTGAAATAAAAGCGCGCCTAAAAGGACTAATTTTAAAGCTGTACCAAAATTTTTTCTGTCAAATTACACTTACAACAATGTACTGCAGAATATAAAACTTCAAAAAGTTTTAGTTTTACATAACGTATGTGTGATAAATTATATGTTTAGATTTTCAAATATTTAAGTAATCTGAAGAACAAAATTATTATTTTTCATGTTTGTAAACAGTAAACAGCATGAAAACTACTTTCTTGTTTCATGACTTGACTTTCCAATGTGTTTTATGGAGAATCTGCTATTCATAACGTTTGCTAAAATCATAGATGTATACTGTATCTGTACCTCCATGGCTTAAAATGCAAACATTGGGGCAAGGAGTGCAAATGACGTCATTTCGATGTCACCATAGATAAGGCTCCTATATAGAGCATTTCGACGGACCCCTCCTCTCTGCGATTGGTCGCCGTCTTGCGTGACAGCTTGGGGTTCTCGTAATGTATTTCAATGGGAAAAACCCGATTTTCAACATTCAAAAAAAGTATTAAATTTAATTTTTTGGATGATTGTAATGGATGGAATTTGTTAATCAGACCTTCTACTTTTGTGTCCCAGGTGGCGTTTAATATTTTAAAAAGCTTAACATATAATATTTTAATGATATTTCAAGCGACTTTTTCCGCTGGTACTGCGTTCGGAAAGACAACATTATGTACGGGAATAAACACAATGTTTGTTTTAAGATTCGGCAGGTCATTCGGATTACTGTTTGTTTACAAATATCACTGTTGTGCATGTGAAATTTTCTTACATTGTGAGATTTATGCAAGAATAAAGTTTTGTTTTTTGAATTATAATTCATCGGATATTCTGTATGCCCTAGAAAACATCAAATTCCATTAATATTTATATTAAAGAAGTGTTTATTTAAATTCCTATTAGGATATATTCAGATTGTTTTTTTTTCGGCTGGCTTTCCGATTAGCTACCGCTTGGCGACTTCCTACTACTGGCGCCGCGGCAGGAGTGATTTCTCCCATTACTTGGCAAGCCTCTCCGTTCGGTAGGAATGGAAAACCGGTCTGCGATTGTGATCCGGGACTGATCGTAACGAGAGCTGTCCGCTTAAAACGAATCGGACACTGATGCAGCTCATTTTAAAATGATTCGGTCGCGGATAGGATGCAGTGGCTGTTTTAAAAGAACTGCATCAGTTTATTTGAAAGTGGTTCCGTTTTTGTTTGCTAGTCTTTTCTCTTTTTGACAGAGAAACTCTATAGCTGGTTTTTATACAAACATATCCGTAGAATAAAAATTTTTCATAATTAATAGTATGGCAAAAATTCACGTTTTGTTAGGTTTTTGATTATTAAAAAAAAAGAGAGAGAGAGAAAGAAAAGAGAGGAACTGTTTCTGTAGCTAATCTAAAAACCTAAGTAAAGTATGTATCAAGGGCGGCTTCAGTGAGGGGGCTATGGGGGCCATGGCCCCCTCCGAAGTTTTGTTTTGTAACCTTAGATTCGCATACTTCACGACTTCATGCATTCAATTTGCATTTTGGACAATGTATATACCCAGCTAAAAAGTTCAATGGCCCCCTCCGAAAATTCAGTCTGGAGCCGCCCTTGGTATGTATATTATTTATTGTAAATGAAAAGAGATAGTGTTCAGTATACAAATAGCTAGGGGCGACTATATTAATTACAGTAAAACCTGACAACAGCAATACTTAAAGGACCAAGACCAAATAAAATTTATCCAATATCGTTATAGCGAGGTTTTAACTGTATTATAAATTTGAATCGATTACGCAAGTTGCGACTGCACGCTGAAAATCCTTCTTAATACCAGGTTTAACATGTTCACTCTCTTACATTGCGAAGATATAACAAGAATTTTGAGGTGCGTGAATTCAATATTATTCAAAATTTGAATGGATTACGCAATTTGGGATTACATGTTGTAGACCGACACAAATTTTTACATTCTTGGCATATCCGAATTGTCCGTTTTTGTGTAGTAAATTAGCTGTACAGTTAGTTTTTATACAAAGAGGGGTATGCGGAATTTTTTTTAGGTTTCCATTACATACTTTTTATTTATATATAAAACTGATTTAAGTTTTCTTTCAAAAATAATAATCAAATAACAAATAAAATCTTTTAAAAAATATATTTCTTTCGTTGCTTTATAATATTTTCTTCCGAAAATTCACCTATTACAATACAAACTTACACCTGTAAACCTGTACATCTGATGGTGCCATTTTCTATGGGAACGGAGCTTAGCGACTAGGGCACTGCGGGATACTATTCGTTTAATAATAACATTCTTAGAAAGCTGATGATTTCAATTTTAACAACTAGTAAGCAAATGTAAGATATTCATTGAATGGGTAAAGTCACTAATACAGTTGATCATTAATCAAATCTTTACATTATTTTGGACATTAACATTCTGAACTTTACATATTCTGGACAATCTCTAGCACATTATTTTGAAAAGAGATTCTACTTCTAAAACATATTTTTCGGCCACATTTTTGCTGATTTTGCTAAAGATTAGGGGGGTGGGGCAGATTTATGTACCCAAGGATCTGTGCAGACGAAAACTGGGTCTATTTTATGGCCCCTTCACAGAAATGCAATCGATTAAAGCGGCCCTTCATTGGAATTTGACCCTACATTTTAATCTGATTTATCAATTATTATTTTCTTTTGAACGTGACTTTTATTAAAAATTGGTATGAAATTTCACAAAAATAAGTGTTGAAATTCACAAAATTAAGTATTGAAATTCACAAAAAAAGCAGTTTTTCACAAAAATGGGAACCCTGGAAAAAAATTCTGAATCTCGGTATGTGCTTGTTAAACTGAATTTAGGTGATGAGAAATAACTGAATTCATTAATCCAAGTCTAAGGAAAAAAAGCATTCCTTTTCTATAAATATATTTTCCTTGGAATCTTTCAAGAATGCTTAAGAAAAAAAATTCTAGATATTAAAATAATAAGTTTACTCCTCTCTATGAGTTTATTTTGTTACCTTCTAAGGTTCAGAGGGCTAACGATGATAATTTATAAACTTGAGAAGAAAAATTCTTCAATAGTTTTTTTTTTTGAGTCAAAATCTGTTATATATTATGCTCTTGAACTTGCAAAGTTTTTTGTATTATTTGGAAGTCATTTCATTGGTATAGTAACAGATAGTTACTAAGGTATCGGACTATGAAACTTATCACGGTGAACGTGCTCGTTAAATCTGTGAGGCTTTATATTTTTCTTCTCTGTTGTCTGCACTATTAAAAATGATTTACTTAAAAATGAGTACTTTAATATACTCATATTTTTTTAAATACATTTGCATCATAAACGAGTACATCACGTAATTAAATATAAATAACCATTCAAACTGAAAAATAAGCATGTGGATAAATATAATATAATTGGTGTAGTAACAGATAGTTACTAGATAAGGTATCGGACTTACAATGAAACTTATCATGGTGAACGTGCTCGTTAAATCTGTGAGGCTATTCTTCTTCTCTGTTATGGTGAGTGAGAAGTAGTATTAATGAAGATACCGATGTTCTTTGCTGATTTTTGCAATTTTAGTACACGTTCAAAAAAATAAATAAATAAATAAATAAATAAATAAAAGCCAATGACATATTACAGGGTTTTCATTATAGGAAAAAAATGGGTGAGAATTTCTCACTATAGATGCGAGTTGGGTAAATACCCAGCGGGTAAGGTATTTATAAATGGGTACTTTCACTTGCCTCCGGTAAACACCCCAAATCAGAGTATTTATGAATTTTAGTTATTTTTATAGCATGTAACTGGGCCTACAAGTCTGCAGGCCAGCCCTAGTTACATGCAATAAAAACGAAACTGCGAGGATTTTACGCCACTTTATGAAAAATGGAAGCATGCGCGACTTTTTCTTTTCTTTTCTTTTCTATTTTTTTTTTTTTTTTTTTTTAAGTGGCCAAATCTTTCGAGGGGCGATAATTTTGTGCAGAATGAAACATTTTGTAAGGGAGAGAATTTCTCGCAGTAATAATTTTTTAATGCGAGGAAAAGAAAAGAAAAATGCGAGTTTCTCGGTCACGTTCTAGTAAACACTGTATTAAAGGATTAATGTATCAAATTTATAATAATGAAAAGAATTTAACAATTTCTTTATTATTTTCAAGATACAGTACCATAATCTTGTATAGTTATTTAACAAAACAGTTTGTAAGCCTAGTATTTTTAAGAACACCCCCCCCCCCCGCCACTTACAGTCAAGCCTTTTTAACAAGAACAAAAAATGCGTTCTCAGTTAACGGTGTTATTCGAAAAAATCATGTGATTTTGGTACATAATTACAAATAAACTAATTATGCCAGGCACTTTTCAAAATTTTGAAACTGTCTCTTTATAAGCTGTATTACGTACTGCGAAGACAGGTCAATCTGTATCAGTTTCAAAACTTTTAGAAAAAATTCTTACAAATCGGAAATTTTCGCAAAGCGTGTCACTCTTCGAAAAATCTTGCAGCTCAGATCCATGTTTAAGAATTTTTTCTGAAAATTTCACAAAAGCCATAGCTTTTTCGCTTATCGTAGTGTGTAAAACAGCTTATGAAGAACCATCTGGTATTTTTTGGAGACCATGGTACTATTAGTTTATTTCAATTTGTGTACCAAGACTAAAAACAGAGTTCTTTTTTTTTTCGAAGAACAGCCTTAAAAGCAGTTAGTATAACTAAAATTTCTAACAAAATGCTTTCCGTCGAAAATATTGTTTGCAGAGGCAAACAAAATATTTGACATAGACTAAGCACTACAGTAGTTAATTAAATAAAAAATTTAGCGTCTTATTTGCTATAACCTGTTTGCTTCATCCTTGCATAGACGCGGCCGCGATTCCTTTTCTGTGACCATCATTGCTTCCTGGAATACGTCTTGTAGTCATATGCCATAGTAGGAGTAATCAAAGGTGCATGGGAGTGGATTCACTGCTGTCGAATTCTTTACAACGATGGAAGGATGCAGGTTAATTATTCATTGCATCAGGCGCGTAGCCAGAAAAAATGTCTCAAGGAGAAATGAAGTATATTCGTGTATAAATAGATGGAATTTTGTACGATATAACGCTTATGCTAAGTAATTTAAAAATTTGGGAATATATATTCCGATATCCCCCACCCCCACTGCGGTACATAGTGTGTGCGCCAGAAAGATTGTATTGGAAAGGCTTTTGTAATCATTGTTTCAGTATTTTTAACTTTGTTATGATTTGTATTTAAATTCCATATTTGAAGTAAGACCACACCCCCCCCCCCCGTTCGAATCCAGTGAAAAGTTTCAAGAGGGGAAGAGCGATAAATGTATCCAAGCATTTTATTACAAATGGGCCAGTCGTTTTTCTTTTTTTCTCTTGAACCCAGGTTTAACCTGTTTATCTCGCAAGGGTGGTCTCTATCTGAGCAATCAAAGACACACGTGCAGGTGGGAACACTGGTCACAAAAAGTGAGTCCTTTCCGCTCCGTCCTTTAAAAAAATAAGAGCGAGCATGGTAAACATAGGTTCAATGGTGGATTAATTCCCTAAAGATTCAGCAAAGTTTTTGATTCAAGTGTGCTCAGGTAAAGGCTGAAATGGTAATCGCCCCATAGCCCTCCATTTGGATTCGCCACTGAAACCCTGGTTGTGTATTTTAATACATCAAATCATCCTGTCCTCACAATTTAGAAATAAAAATTACTTTCTCAGCGCGAGGTTAAATAAAGATTGATACATTTTTCAAAGGATGATGCGTCTCCCCCCCCCCCTTCCTATAAATAAATAAACAGTCTCGATTAGCGTGTTTTTTTTTCTTCTGTTGCACGTTTTTTTTATTTTTCCTCTGTATGAGTTGTAAATCCGAAATTAAAAAAATTTCCGAATCCTTTTGCTGAATACATTTCTGATGTTCAAAAATTTCCGAGTTCTTTTATTGGTTTGATAAGATTTTTCGAAGACTAGTTGGATTTCCATTTTAGTCACGCTGCTTAAATTCGTGAAAATAATGCTCCCTAAATTAAAAAATTTCTGACTGTTTGCTTTTATTTGATTAATTTGTGGAAGTTGAATTCATAAAGCTTCACATTTTTTGGCTTATTAAATTTATTCACGCATACACAATTCCATTTTTAACGTATATAAATTTTCATTTTTAATAAATTGCTTTGTGTTTAGCATTCACATTAAGTTTTAAACCGTGAGAAAGCCTAATGATGGATTTTCGCGTTCGACCTGCACGACTAGTCTACTAGAGATGAGTTCGGGCTCATTTTTTGAAGCCCGAGCCCGCCCGAGCCCGAAGACTTTTAATCCGAGCCCGCCGAGCCCGAACAATATTATTTAAGTCGGAGCCCGAGCCCGCCGAGCCCGAAATTTCAGCTGAAGATAAATAAAATTCAATAAAATTCAAAGAAGTAATTCTTTGATAGAATACAATAAATTTTGCGAATTAATTTGTACAAATTAAAGACAAATATAGTTGGAAATTTTTAATGCACTTTCTAATTCTTTATATCTATGTTTATGAAATAATGTCGGATCTCATGACTAACTAAGCAATATAAGCCGCCGTTCTGAAATACACAAAGATCTTCACGCGCCTTCCAGGCACCCGTGCCGCTATTTTTACTTTCCGAACATGTACCATGTAAGGAAAGTATTGTAATCATGAAAAATTCGACTTCGAGATTTTGGTGTATTTACACGTTTTGAGATCTTCTGAATTCATTTATGCTATTTTTATGAGATGTATGTATGTATGTGTGTGTGTATATGTGTTTGTGTGTATGTGAGTGAACACGATAGCTCCTAAACGGGGCATTTGATTGAGCTCAAACTGGGTATATATGTCATAAACCACCGTCGCAAGACCGGTATGGATTTTGGTGTGTGTAGGACTTATAGTTTTTCTACAGGGCTACGACTAAGCATAATGCAAAAGATTTCTTTTACATTATGCTTATTTGGGGGGGGGGATTTCTTGAAAGTGCACTAGCGTTTAAAGGGTACATTCGATTGAGCTCAAATTGGGTATATATGTTATAAATCACCATCTTAAGACCGGTATTGATTTTGGTGTGTATAGGACTTATAGTTTTTCTACAGGGCTACGACAAAGATTTCTTTTATAGTATGGCATAATGGCATATGGGGAGAAATTCTTGAAAGTGCGCAAGCGTTTAAACGGTGCATTCGATTGAGTTTCAATTTGGTATATATGTTTGAATTATTCATCGATTAAAATTTATTTAAATACTTGCTAATGATCTTAATCGTAAGTGTTCGGAAAGCCGAGTGGAGTCACTCCAGATTTTTTTTTTTTTATAAGTACTTTGATTTTCCATATGAATCACTTTTTAAAAATCTGTTTCAAGGATTGTTCAATAAAATAGAAATTTTTCACGAGCCCGAGCCCGAACGCAATTGTGAATTACAAGAGAGCCCGAGCCCGGTTTTCGGGCCCGGGCTCGGGCTCCGGGCCTGAGCCCGTCCTCAGCTCTATAGTCCTACTCGTTTGTCAAAATCAAACCTGCTATACAAAACCATTTCTTGCTAACTGAATTGTTTCCCTCCCTCTCCCCCTTTTCCTAGAAAAATCTGTTGCACACAGCCTTTTAGAATTGTCTGCCAGGTTGCTGACAAAAGGATTGTTCGTCGGCCGCCGATAAGGCTCTTGTAAAAGCTGATTGTCCACACTGAAAAGAAACATGTGGTCTTCTGGAATTCGCTCTGTAGGCAAAGAACTGTAGGTTCGCTTTATTTTTACTCCAATGTCCAGTGACGTTTCCTAAAATTTTAGGTCTCCTTGCAAAATACAGGCAAAATATTTTCTGGGGACCTCATACCTTTGTGAAACATAAAGATTCTATAATGATTTTGTGTAAAGATTTCAAAATATAAATAAACACTAATCTTAAGCGAAAATTTATCAAAAGTACATTGGTTTTTTAAGTACATAGATTAAAAAGATCCTTTTACACAATGTTTGGTTAATTGTTGGATACATTTATATTAATAACTAGTTGAAGTACCTGTAGTTGACGGGCACTTCAGCTACTCTTTAAAATCAAATGAAATTTAAAAGAAAAAGAAAATCGTTAATTGTTTAAGTGGAATAACCAGCTATCGTACTAGCAAATGTCTTTTCCTTCGTTCAAGACAGTTCAACGTAATACCAAGAAAAAAAAAAAAAAAAAAAAAAAAATCACTACCTAAGATGTTGCCGAATTTCAAGTCTCCCTTGAGCTATTTTTGAGGGACATGCGAACAAAAATTTACACAATCTCTAAATCTGATTTTTAACCTTTTTTGGTTAATTTGACGCCTATAGTTTTCAGTAAACCACGCTTTAGTCGTTATTACGTGATGAGCAAACAAATATTTGCACATTTCAGCGAATTTGAAAAATCTATTCAATACTCCGACTTGTTTCGGTGAGCTGAAAAAATTACCACCGAAAAAGTCACCAGAAAAAACACCACCCGGAAAACTGGGCCACGGTCTAGGGCCCCAAAAACTTTAGCGGGCAATTGTTAAAATAGTTTAAGACAGAATACTCCATCAAAATTAATTTTGGTAATAAAGGTCATCAATTAAAAAATATTAATATCAACAAATCTAAAAAAAGAAATAAATCACGTCGAATGCATTGATTACAACGTAGAGCCGCCAAAAAAAACTTAATTAAGCCCCGCCCTTAACTTCATAGTTTTTCATGAATATCAAAGCGCAAGTGCATCAGTGTCTACATCCCTATATTCCTCTCCCCTCCCCAACACACGCGCACACAACTTGAATGATAATAAATTTTATTTTGTAACTAAACATATTATTTTTTTAAAATAGAATAATAAATATTATTTATAATAAAAATAATATGTTTAGATTTTATAGTATTTACTTAAAAATAAATAAAGATAATAAAACTACTTTTTTTTTAAACTAATTTTATTCTCGGTCAGTGTTTAATACTTAAATCACCTTATGCAAATTGTGCCACATTCACGTTTTATTCATTTTCACAGTAACATGAGACGCCAAAAACAATTTATTTAAAAAAAAAAGAAAGAAAAGAAACTAATTTTTTAAATTCCTTTTTATTTTTTCTAACAAGTATTTCTGCTTAGCTGTAAAATTAAACATGAAAATTATTTTGTTTTTAGTGATATGAAGCATTTTAAATGCTTTTTTAAAAATATCGTATGCACTTTATTTAGTTTATTTGACTGCATTTTAAATGCTTCCAGATGAATCGTCATACTTTTTATCCGTTTTTGTATAATTCCCCCCACATACACAAAAATAAAGAGAGAAATAGTTTCAAAAAACTCCTCTGTTTCTATTTGTATCAAAACACAACAGAATTTTAGTGTAAAATAATTCATAAAATAATATATGTTCTGTTGTAGATTAGGCATTAAGTTCTTTTTTTGTTCTTTTTTACATAAGTATGCACATCCTTTCTACCTCAACAATGTTAAGTCAAATGAGTATCATACCAATAATGCAGCAGTAGGAGAATTTCTCTTTGTCTGTATGTTTATTCGCTATAGGCGCCTAGACCGTTCGTCGGATCTGGACAAAATTTGGCGTACTATCGAGGAATTTCCTTCTGTGTCCATCGTTGCTTCCCGGCACAGGTCTTTGAACGCGTACGCTGTGGGCTTCAGTGGGAGTAACGATGCTGGGAAACAACGATGGACATGAGCAACATCTCTGCACTCGCGTCTTTGCAATGGTGGTAAACTAAGCAGACAGCCGGGCAACGCCCTCAATGGGAGAATATGTTTGTGTGTGTGTAAAAGGAAAGGGGTCACTAGATATATACTCACGCATTTTAATATTCATCAAACACTTGGGGATTGTCTCAATAAAAACAAGATTTTCGAAGGTCCTGAGCCTAGTACTTTTGGGGAAACCCCTATACTACCGAACCTCATTAACACGATTTTTTTTTAAAAATCGAGTTAAAAGCAGTTCGTATAGCTGAGATTTGTAAAAAAATGCTCCCCATAGAAAATACTGAATTTAGCATTCATTTATAACTCATACAGAGGCAATTAAAGTAATTATCATAGATTGCGTTCTGAACGGGGATTTTTAAAATATTTTAATGTCTGCTTTGTTTAACCTGTTTACTTCCATCGTTGCAAAGACGCGGCAGCGATTCCTTTTCCGTGCCCGTCATAACTTTTGGCCTAGTTCTTTGTATGTCCCGCTGTAGCGCGGCATTTGCACGCAAGAGAATACGGTGGTCCACAGAGGAAATCTATGCCGGGAAGATATGCGCACGAAAGGGGAATAGCTGCAGATCGTATCTTGATCGTATCTTGTCAACGATGGAAGCAAACATGTTAATTATTCGTTAGACAGCAGTACCTGTGCCATTAAGATTGTATTGGAAAGGGTTTTGTAGTATATGATCCGTTATGATTCTATTTGTTTCGATCAATGTGATCTACTTAATAGCCAATACATTGAAACTTGCATAAGCTACCACCTTTATTAAGCAACCCCCTTCTCTATCGACCGGTTACAAAGGTACCAATTTTTTAGCGACCGGTACCGGTTCGCTGTCCTACTTGGAATTCTTTGGTAATAAAATAAATAAAAACCACATTCCAAACCAGTCCCTCTAAACTGCAAATCGACAGCAGGTGCATGTCTAAGAAACGAGTGATTTTACTGTTGGAGCAGAGCATTGATGTGATCGTGTCACGCGAGAAAGGAAATTCGGAGAGGACGGTGGCGGTTACTTTTGGCTGTATGAAAACTCAGAAAGCAAATTTTAAAGCAAATAGATTTTATTGTGGCAAATTCAGAATGCATGAAGACTATCAGGATAAGTGCTCTTTTGTCAGATGTAAAAAAAAAGTAAAGAGAGAAGTACTCTTGAAGAGAGAAAAAAGAACGAAACAATCTGAAATTTCTAAATATTTTATTGATATTTAGATTTTTTAAAATGTTTGTATAATTATTTATGTATTAGTATGCAATTTCATGAATAACAAAACAAACAATAATTTTTATCATACTTTTTTCTTGGCTACCAAATGTTTATACTTCTTTCAGCGACCACCTCTCGTAATGATCGTTTTTTTTTTTTTTTTTTTTTTTTTTGAATGTGGAACGGAGTGTGGTCGCTCTCGAGAAGTTTCACTGTGTTAACTAAAATAACTTGTTGATGATGCTCCAACTTTGAATAATTTCGTCGTTTTCTATCTAAAAATGTATTTTAATCATTAGGGGGCTGGGGGCTGCTTCAAGTCCCCTCCTTGCGAATGCAAGAGCTTCATTAAGAGCAAATCAAATAAGATTATGTTTAATATTTTAAAAAATCAGGAATGGGCCTATAAAAAATTCTACGTTGGCAGACGGGGCACACTTTTTTTTACTCCTTTCTTTCATAAATGTAACTCAATTTGCAGAAAAAGTCAATATTTTACAGTCTAAATTCTTTTTCACATGAGGGTGCTTGTACCCCTGTGACCCCCTCCCTCCTTGCCAATAAAAATTATAATTCTTAGGGGCATTTCTTCCTACATTTACTTATTTCATTCGCTTCATGCCTGATGCGCGAACAAAAATTTATACACTTTGGATACATTTTCGCAAAATTTCCAAATTTTGAATTAAGTTTTCTGTTTTTATCATTTCTACTAAATTGGGATTTACATGAGGAGAAGGGGGGGAGGGGGCTATTCGTTTTATTTACCTTTTATTATTTAATACTTTAAAGAAACATTAAATAGAATACAAATATAGAATAAGCTTTTGTTTAGAATATATAATTTGATAAAAATTACGGATCGCTTCATGCTTCGAAATATTCACAAAAATACTGCATGATCTGGTTTGTACAAGCGTTATAGCCAATATGAGATTAAACTAATGTATACTTCTTCATTTTTTCACGCACATGTACTTTCTATACAAATAAAGATTAAATCGCTCCAGTTGCATCGATTACCAATGTTTAAAGAACAGTTCATCTTTTTGCCCTCATCGGTGTCAAGACATGACGCCAGGGATTCCCTCTCCTTGTCGATCGTTGCTTCCCGATATCGGTCTTTGAATACTTCCGCTGTGGCTCGCGGCATGTACTTGTGTAAGCACTGTGTCACGGTGGGGCATTCAAAGATCTATAGCGGGAGATAATACAGTTGCTAAATATGTAGAGCCGTATATCCTTTTTACTCTGTTATCTGATAAGTGATAGATAGTACTCAGAACCTATTAAATATTTTCATTCAAATTTCTTCGTCCTTTCGTTCTCTCGACCTTCCACTCCCCTCCCCTCCTCACCAACATAAACAACTGGTCCTTGTTTTATAAAACATATTAATTAAACTCTAATGGCATATTAAGATATATTTAATGAATTAATAATTGTGAAAATAATTAAATTATTTTGTATTCTTTTCTTGAGTGCGTAAAGCACAAGGAATTCTATTTAAGTAGATAGCATTTGTATAATAGCGAGCTTTGTATTACTTGTGTAAATGTGTCACTCTACAAAAGCATGTTGCATTTTTTTAAGGGCATACTTCACAATATACACATTTTTTTTATAAAGGGGTGGGACTTTTTTTTCAAAATATTTTTTAAAATAAGACACTTAAAAAGCATTTTGAATGATACATGATTCGGTAAATAATTTTCAGATATAATTTTTACATTTGAGGTATGGACTCATATATGGGAGCAAGTGGATCGCAACTCTCCCTCCCCCCCCCCCTCTTTACCCGTCGCTATGGTTTACATTTACATAGCATACTGAGAATTTTTGTATCACGCGTGCTCAAAAATCTCGGGCGTTTCTGTACATTTTCTTCCTTATTTTTGAGCTTTTGCGCGAATCCCACTAATTAAAAAACCTCACGCGTTTCTGTACATTTTCCTCCTTGCACATTTTTACACCTCTTTGTACATTTTCTGCCTCGCTTCTAAATACTTTCAGCATATTGTTTATAATAAACTAGCTGCGTGCCCGTTCTTCGCACGGTAGGAAACGAAAAATTTCCTCACATGTGTAATTCGAATTAATTCCAGTGATGTGGAATCTAGAAAAAGCAAAATTATTTCACTCTTGACTTAAAATTTGCGTCATATATGTAATAACCTGAGATCATTGCAATATAATGACACACACACACACACAAAAAAAAAAAAAAACTATGTCAGCGTCATTCGGTATCAAAAAAGTGCAAATGGACCGTTTGCAGTGAACTTCTCACTTTCAAAATGTCTTATTTCCTCAGACATGCTGTCTTTTAGGTTCACGTTTTAGCGTTAAATACCTCAGACACTACATGAAATGATTTTTTTTTTTTTTTTTTTTTTTTTTTTTTTAATACGTCACCCTCTCTTGCAACCCTTTACAAAAAGAAAAGAGATAAGAGATAAGACTGCGCTATTTATAAAGGCTTTAAAATTGTTTTTCTCAGTTTAATTTTTCTTCTCGCAAATAAATCCAAAGTATTTATAAAAGGAAATCGAGCCAAGCAAAGAAATCGTCTGCTCGCGGGACCCGTTTTTATTTATTTTTTTCAACTGGCAATTTTAATCATTGTTACTGTATCCATGACAACCAAACCGCAAGATATCAAATCGAAACTCATAAGCAGGTGCTACTGAAATGAAAATCCTTCTTTACTTAAAAATTCGTAAAAATTCGCCTAATTTATATTTTTCCTCCGTTCTTCTTTTAAAAGTGGGCGAATTGTGTGCTCCGTCTTTTGCCCAAATATAAAAAAGTTATCACAGATAGAATTCAAGATGCAGCAGTTTTTAAAATATTTTACGAAAGACAGCGTCAAATTTAATTTTAGTTGAAAAATTCCCAAAAATCTGCAAATTATGTTACACAGTCCGAACAAACAGTTTTTAAAAGAAAATTTTCTCCTCTATACGATGATGTAAATATCGTTTTCTTGCGAGTGCAATGACCGGCGTTATTATGTATTACGCAAGAAAAATCGCTAAAAATCGGACAAAACATAAAATAAAACATTTTCTAATTGGAATTTCGAAAAAATCGCTTCGAGGTGTGTCGAGACCCGTCTTGGAGAATTTCCGTACAAAATTTGGTAGGTCTACGATCACCCGTTTCGGAGCTACGCGAGACACAGACAAACGGACAGTTTACACTCTGTTTTATTTATATAGAAGATAACTGCAATTAAAGTAATACAAATAACAATGTCATGGGTGTTCTCCCTCCAGATTTAGATAAGTATCTTAAAATATCAGTTTTTGAAAGAAAGACATCTCCTTTCAACTGTTAGAAAATCAATGTAACAATTTTCCATACTTTTATCAAAATTACGGGGGGGGGGGAGATTTTCTCACCAGCCAGCAGTACCACTACAGCCAGCACTACTACAAGTACACTATTCTCATAAGCAGATCAATTTATGGTGGAAAAAATGGTAACCGAATTCGTACAAAGATGGATAATTTCTTCCAGTAATAATTTACTCCAATCTTAAAATAAAAAAAGATAGTACTTAATTTTTTTCCTTTTCTATAATGCTAAAAATACATTCTAATAAGTATTGAAAACAAAATATTTTCACAAAACTTTGTTTCTCCGCATTTTTTATTATTACAGTTTTTAGAATTTATTCATTTATTATGTTTATTTATGTTATTTCTCTGTATATAATTTTAGCCCGGATGTAGTGCCGGATATTTGTAATATCCGGCTACTGCCATATTGGCCGGATGCAGTATGTTTGCCTGATATCCGTAGCATCCCTAATAACTATTTATTAATTAAATTAATTATAATTTGTCAATTATTTAACTTGATTGTTTTGTAGAACAAAGACCAGAATGTGTCATGCTGCAACCAAACGAAAAACAAAGCAATTTCGAATGACGATAACTTTAAATTTTAAGTATTAACCCAGTTTTATGTATCTCTCACCAAAAAGTAACCCAGCAAAGCGATATACGGCCCCACAGATTAACGTGCTCATCCACCGTTTCTTTCAGATTATTCTTTGGTCCTCAGCCCGATTCCCCGTCGACTGATCTATTACTAATTAAATTAATTTTAAATAAAGTTACAAAACTGAAATAAGTAAAATCTAACATTATAATTTTGTTTTGATTTTGAGAGATTACGTCCGATTATGTGCTCTAAGGATCTAAGCTGAAGAAGGGGGGGGGAGGTGCCGTCCTTGGGTGTCTTTCTAAAGGGTTCTAGTTCTACCCCATATTTACGCAAAGTTTCGGAGAAAACCACAGAAAACTCCGAACAGTTAGGTCGAGAAAGGCGACTTGGGTTTGAACCAGGCACCTTTCGTCTCCCAGTTGAGAGAGCTATGCTCTCGGCTGCTGCTCGGGCGTAATATATGAAAGTATTTTAAACAAACTCAGAAATTATATGTAATTTTACAGAAAACTGCACATTTATTCGATTATTCTAAAAATGTTGCAATAAAATTATAATTATTTTATGCATGTAAACCTTTAATATAGCTTATTTGAGGTGGTGTGTGTGTGTAAGGGGGAGGGGGAGGGTAGAGAAATAGATCGAAGCATTTCATTAGAGATGTTTTTTAATCTTGCTCCTTGTTTTAACCTGTCCACGTACGTATTATCCACCATCGGACTACATTTGTCAACAACAAATGCGAGAGGAGTTTTTCTTCTTGAGGAGTTATGATAAATACTAGAGTTAGTCTTACCCGTATCTGATTTTGGAAGCGCGTTTCTACCTCTCCACCCCACCCCCTCACCCACGCACAAAGTCAACAAAGTATTTAATTTTTTTTTTTTCCCTTCTGCCTAACAGAAAAAGTAACATTAATTGGTGTACCAATATATTATATTTTATAAATGTACAATTTATGTTTGTAATATTCTCGTTTTCTGTTCTGATTGATTAATAATGACAGGGATTCGGAGGGGAGGGGGAGCAGACAGCATTTGACCCTACTATATTAGCGCAGTCACATTGTTCAGTTCCCTTCTTCGCTTGGGGCAGTGCTCACACCGCATTGTTCGTCTGTCGGTGTTTTATTGAGATCAA
Organism: Cheiracanthium punctorium; assembly: GCA_038373885.1. Lineage (NCBI taxonomy): Eukaryota > Metazoa > Arthropoda > Arachnida > Araneae > Cheiracanthiidae > Cheiracanthium > Cheiracanthium punctorium. The sequence goes on along the minus strand of JAWZYV010013191.1, from coordinate 8,649 downwards.
AGACATTCCTGTGCTCAGTATTTGCGTATTTTTTTACAGCAACTTGGGGCTGAACGGGTCAGACAGGAAAAAACTTTCCCTTTAATTTTGTGTTCATTTACGACTGTTACTTGCTATTTAGCAGATAATGGACGGTAAAAAACTTCAGTATTGGTTAACCAATTAATATAAAGTTTTGTATGTTGCTATAGTGTTGTTTGATTATGAAAAATACTAAAACAATTATTATCGGTCTTTAACTTATTAAAATATGCTAATTAATAATACTATCTAAAAATGATTCATCCGCATTAAATGTTTGTCGAATCCACTAAAATTTGGTTGAAAGGTCCATCATAAATGTTTGAATAAAACTCAGTACCAGTTTTATCAATTTTTATTTATTTATTTTTGGAATTTTCATTGGTGTGTTGTTATTAGTATTATTTTTAAAATCTTAAAAAACCCTAATGATTCAGATTGAATGTGTTTGTGTGATTATGGCACGCTACGATAGGGTGATCTGCCAAGGATGGGGGGGTGCCTTGGTAGCAGAACTTTCTAAGGGGTTCTAACGCATATTCACGTTACATCTGGAGAAAACCTTAACTCCAGACCGTTAGATCAACAGAAGCGCGAAGGCACCCGAACCCGGGATCTGATTCAGATTGAAAGAGAATGAAACAAAATATTTTTTTTTATTGGGGACTTGAACCTTGGAACATCGATTTAATCCATCTGTATTTTAACAGTCAAGCATTTAAAAAAAAAAAAAAAAAAAAAAAAAAAAAACGTGAATGTGATGCATTTACAAAACTTAAAGGGGCTTAAAGTTTTAATTATTTTTGTTGGAAAATATGTATTGACACTTAAAAAATATTTTTTTTTTCGGGGGTGGGGGACCAATTATAGTTGTGAATTTATAATTTTCGAGTTTTCCAAACAAGGAACGTAGCCAAAGTATTCCGCTCCTAAAATTTTTATTATTATTAAATAAGTTTCTTTCTCACAATTTACCTATATTTATTTATTTATTTATTTTAAAAAGAAAAGAGAAAGAAAGAAGGTCTGATTTTTTCAAAATTTGATGCAATGAAGCTTTTTTGCAGAAGGAATTATCTTCTTTCTTGATCCATAATATTTTTAAATACTTTGATTAAATTTAAAAAGAAACGTAAGTTTAAGACACTGGACAAAATGAAAGATCTTTCACTTTCATAAAGTGATTTAATTGTAAATATGAACTGAAAAAAAAAAAACCCATTTATGAAATTTTTTTTTTCAAAAGTTGCAGTTTTTAGTGCGTATACATGCGTCAGTCGTCACTACAGGGAGTAAAGGGACATTGTCCTTGCGAATTTTACGACTTTTTAATGATCGCTCGAGAAAAAATTAATGTGCTAAAACAAAAACCCAGCCTTCAACATAATGGGGAGAGGACGTTTCTGCTTGCGTCTATTTCGATGCATTGCTATTGCTTACCCTGTTTAGCGGCAAAAAAAGCAGAACTTGTTTTTCTACATAGGCGGATCTGGAGGGGGTGGGGCAGACTCAGTTGCACTTGCACCCCTGAGACGAACAAAGTTCACACTATAGGAGATAGAATTGTTCTGTAAAATCAAAATTCAAATGATTTTATAAGAAAATGCAATAAAAATTAATAATTCATTTCTGTGCAATTATTGATGATTAATCAAAATTACATTGTTTCCTACTATGTGCAATCGAAAAAAAGCACGTAATCGATAAAAACACTTTAAAATAGAATACCTAATACATCAAATAAAATATTAATTAGTTAAAATGAGCGTTACATAAAATACCTCAATCGAAAATTCCTTTAATGTGGTTAAATTAGTGTATGCCATAATATAATAATGTTATCATATACCGTACATTTTCAACTTCCCGGTAAGTTTAACCCCCCCCCCCTCCCTTTACTTATGAAAAGTGTGTATGGTTTTTAAAATAATCGAAAAAAGAAGCGTGGAGAAAATATATAGTTTATTTTGAATATGTATAGCTGTTAATACCGATTGAAGATGACTTGCGGTTAACATATATCCTTGCAGGGCGAAAGTGATTTATCTCACACAAAGCTAGAGCCTGACACACATTTTCTCGTACTAAACCTTTTTCCCGACACAGCAATCACGAGTACCGAACAGAACCGATTCATTTCAAACACACCTGATTCACTAAGACTGTTCTGGTTCCGAATCACAGATATTTCCCCTTCCGCCCGATATTCCCATCCGGAGGTTGCCAAGTGAAACAGGGGAGAAAGGCTGTCGCCAGATACAAAAGCGCGCCAGTAGTAGGAAGTCGCCAAGCGGTAGTTATCCCATTAATAAAAAATTGTAACATATGCATCGCATAACATATTTGTACATGAATTAATCTAATACGTATGAATATAAATTAAAAAAATAATCCAATAAATCAACTAAATTAGAGACGTAGACCAATTAATGTAATCTTTACTTAGTTGCATAATTATTTAAATTGACAGTAAACATGAGTGCAAAATGTAAATTTATAATTCCATAAAGCTTCTGCCTTTTTATTATAAGATGGAAAACATGTTTCGCAATGTTAGCTCATAAAACTGTACTAAACAATTCTACAATTACATTTTTGAATTTTGTTTCAAGTTAGAATCAGAACAGAAATCAAAAGCTGGAACTCTGACCCTGTATTTCTTTTTTCTGGGTGAATTTTTACATATTAGGCAAAACCCAGCAAAGCTCATGAATACTTTGCTCTGAAGCCCAACACTAGTATACATTAATTCATAAATTTTCCCCTTTTCAAGCACAAACTGATTTTAGCAGACACGACAAATCATATTCGCTTCACCTCGACCAGATTTGAGAGTCCTGAGACCACCAGAATTTGGGTGTTTTCTGTATAATGCTTATATTTCTTCCTGCTAATTTCCGACTATTTAATTTTATATCACTGTTCTGTGAAATAATTATTAAATGGGAAAATCTTTAAATTATTGTTATTTTAATTAAATGTGCTACCAACCTCATATTGCAGGGGTTTGCAGTTCGCTACTGAGAATTAGCATAAGAATATTAAGGCTCCGGCACCTTTTTTTTTGCTAGAAATTGCCGCTAGCCCTGGAGCAATTAAATGTTTTCTCATTGAAAAATTTCTTTCATTAATTTCCAAAAAGTTACACTTTTTGTATATAACCCGCATACAAAAATATCCCCAATCGGTAAAATGTGCTCCATATTCTAATGAGGTGATGTACAAAATTTGAGAATTATATCCTGAAAAGTGTCAAAGGTATGAAGATAATGAGTACTGACTTAAACCAATTTTTAATAGCTCTTGAAAGGAAAAAAATCACAATCACATTTTAAGGGTCATACATATATTATGAAAGAATATTTTACATTCAAATTCAAGTATAGACCCCAGTCACCTTTGTTTATAGATATCCCTTAAGACGTTATATGATGAAAGGCTGGAATTTTGTACATCACCTCATTTGTGCATGGGGTACATTTTATTTTCTAGGAATTTTTTTGTAAGGTAGTTCTAAGAAATTTTAAAAAGTGTAACTCAGTGAAAATTAACAAGAGGAATTTTCTCTTAACATAGTCTTTTTTTTTAAACCTTATTTTAAACATTTATTCAATTTACACTGCCTAATTATCTTTAATAGATAAAGAATTAAAGCATGTTATCACTTTCTAGGGGCACTGTACGTGTGTGTGTCTATACAATTTATAAACACTAATATTTTTACTTCCTTGTATGACGTACAAAGAAATAATGTGATCGCAAAAAGAATTCGGTATCCAGATTTTGACTACCTCTAAATTTACTGAGTTTTTGCTTGACATCTCATTGTACACATGCATGTATGTTCATATAAATTCATGTACTAGCATTCTGACTGACAGCTAGACCATTTTGATCAGTGTTTCCTGGCACCTGTACGTACGTGTGTATGTAGGTAACTCACATATCTTAAAAAGTATGAGTCGTACAATGTTGAAATTTTATCAGTGGCGGCTCGTGGGATACAGCAAATACAGCCCGGCTGCACTTAAAATTATCAGCACATACTTTAAAATAATTTATTGTACTAATTTTCCTAAATTCAGATTAGAATTGTGGAATTCCTATGGTAAATTAAAAAAATCTCCGGAAAAAAACAAACACAAAAAAACGTATTGTGGCCGGATCGCTCATTCAGAAAAAAAGCACTTTAATCTTCCCGCAATTCAATTGGTAAAATCTTTGGTTCAGCCCAGAGCGCTGAAAAGAAAATTGGCAGCACCGTTGCCATGACAACGACTACGTAAGCAGCCTCTCCGCCATAGGGAGTATGCAGCTGATACAGCCGATGAAAGATTTTTTAACGGTGGCTGAACTTGAGAACTCGACTAACTGATTGGCTCGCACGAGAAGGAGGGAGGGGGCAAGGAGAATATATGTTTGGAAAACTCTGGACTTTATACTGCTGAATTTATCAAGAAGGTAAGCCTGAATAGACGCTTATGAATGGACAATTACCCATCAAAGTAGTATTGTTTTTAAGTAAGCAAGAACTGGCATTTAGAGGACATGGCAAGCGAGAAAATTCTTTAAACATGTGAAATTTTAAAGAGCTTTTAAAATTATTGATATCTGAATTAAAACAAAGCCTTTTTATGGGGACATCACTGACGCATTTGCATATTTAAAACAAAGGAGGATTGATTTGACTTATAAAAAATAAGTAAGTTTTCTTTTCTTCTCAAGTTATCGTTACAAAAGAAAATTCTAAGGAAGCTTCGAATCAGACACGGATTAATGCAATTTTGAGGATAAGACCGGCTGGTTGAAATTTATGTCCATTTTATGGAAGTAAAATAGGAAGTCTTACATTTTTTTATTTCTTTTCCTCGGTGAGGGCTTAATCCGCCAGCTTTCGAATTCAGTAACAAAAGATTTTCCAATCCTGTCCGGAGGAAAGGGGGGGGGGCTCATATGCTTCCGGCTGCACTAACAGTTTTGACCACGGGCCGCCACTGAATTTTATATTTAGGATTGTTGTAACATCTACATCCATACATTATGCTTTATGGGCAGAAATTCACTAAAGTGTAATTTAGAGATATTAAGTTATTTCAAATGAATCAAAAGTGATATATGTTGTTAAGGATTACAAAATGAATCTTGCCATCAAAAATGGTATCTTTATCATTTACAGTTCTACAGGAGCACTCAGAAAAATTCCAACAAATTACAGCCAATGGCAGTTTTAGAAACATTCATTCATTTCAAGCAGAATAACATCTTACCATATGGTTGGATAATGGTCCGGTGACGATCAGACACCTCCCTCAAAAACTGCGTCAAAAGTCTCCAAACTTGGCAACTTTTGATGTATATATTTCATTCGCATATCTCAAAAACTATTAGTCGTAGATTGCTGAGATTTTATATATAAGAGATTTTATATATAAGATTGTTGTAACATCTAGTTGTACACCTAGATTTTTTATTCCAATCTACTGGAGAGTTTATTTACAGGACCACCCAAAAGAATTTTGGTACATGCATGTATCCTTGCAGTCTGCCAAGACGAGTGATTTTTCGCTTTGATAAATCCAGGCTGCATGAAATCATGATGGTTCCGAATACAATTGGCTACAGTTTGCCCGCACATTTTCCGAAAAAATAATATGGCACGAATGTCTATCAGGATAATATGCAACTACCAGAATTCCAATACATTAATGTCTATAGACATCTTCAAATAGTGACGTAGCCAGAAATTTTTCATGGGAGGGGTTGTAACTCACATATATGTATACATGTGTGTGGTGAGGAAGTGAAGAATATACATTTTGTATTGCAAAAATTTCAGGGTGTGTGTGTTGTGATCCCATTTTCTCCCCCCCCCCCCCCCGGCTACGCCACTGTCTTCAATATATTATGTCTGTAGTCGTTCATTGTTTGGTCCATGCACAGAATCTCGCTATTTGTCATCCACCGTGTTTATCATCCAAAATATCGCTAATTAACACCAAAAATAATTATGCATTTTGCATGACTCTAAATCTTTTAACTGTAGAATGTTGAAATTTTGTATTTAGAACTATTGTAACATCTAACTGTGCTTTTGATTGCTGTGGACTGAGTAATTTATTTACAGGGTCACCCAAAAGACTTAAAATATATTAAGGGTCTATAGATACCAGCTGTGATGAATAACTGTTTCAGCTGTGACTGAAATCTCGCTATTGCAAGCTTATTGGCTTTTGTCAAAATATTGCCCAATTAAGTGAAACAAATCTTTAAAATTGAACTCAGCTTGGCGGTAAACTTTAGAATTGCAGTATTTTGTCTCTTTCAAATGAAATAAGTTTAGATGAAGTGCCCCGAAAATATTTCTGGTTTAATAGAGGTACAAGGAAGTCATGTGGTGTCCATATCAGATTTATTAGTTCAATGATTTGATATTAAAAAAAAAATCATAATAAAAGGAGTAGTATATAGATTTTTACAGTTATATTCTTCCATGATGATTGTATGTAAGAGAATTTTTTCCAACATCGTAAATTACAGTGTTACTTGAAAATATGTTTTCACATAATTTACACAGGAACCAGACTACATGCAAGCGATAGATATTAAAAAATTCAGATGTCAGTCAGTCAATTTAAATTACTTTAGAAGTTATTTACAAAAAAATTGAAAGAAAAAAAAAGCATCATATTTGACAATATTTGGCTGCGTAAAATGATTTAGGTTCTTGAATCTAAACAGCAGATAAGAACAGTATTCATAGAAAAATTGCTAATGGCGTATTATCCCGGCACTCAAACAAGACAAGCAATTTCTCGCCAAGATAAATGCCGATCACATGAAATTATTAATGGTTTCGAATAGGATTGGCAATAGTTTCCAGCACATTTGATGAAAAAATACCAACTTTGTCGGAAATGACCACCGGGATAATACGTAAGTACCAAAAAATCTTCAGAATAATTTCTAATCCTAATATCAGCTCCATGCAGAACAGAGTGGAAATAGTTTTAGGTAAAAGAATAAGGATTTATTTTAACGAAGTACAGTTTAACCATTTAATCATCTGTCCATGGACACGAGAACAACAACAGTATAACCTTGATTTCACGAAAGTCAAAGAAACAACAGAAAGAATTGAGATAAGAAGGTGAAATAAAAGAGGGTGTCAGTTTAATAGAAAAAACACATTTATTCAAGATATTTAAGTTCCACTCCATACCTAATTCAGAATACTGCAAAAGAATAAAAAGGCTGGTAGCCAAGTTTAGTGATTTTGAAAAAGTAGATTCTACAGTGGGTTTTTTTTTTTTTTTTTTTTTTTTTTTAGCATAAGCAACAATAAGTAATCATACATTAACACATCACATGCCAGTTTCAACATAAGAAACTTCCTGTTTTGTTTATTTATTATTATTATTTTAATAAACCAACCACTGGTACAAAACTAGTTCTGTAAACAATGTATAAATTGAATTTTTAATCAAAATATATTTTAAAAAAATAATTAACAAACCAATTCTTTCATGTTTTTGATTGATTTATTCTAATGCACATTTAATAACAGAAACCACACCAGAAAGTGTTATCCACAGAAAGCATGCACTAAAATTCATGTCAATCTAAGGATAAACCTATGTAGTCATAATCATAGCTTCAAATTACATCGGAGACAAATTATCCATATATTTAAAAATCATGAAAAAATATCACAATCCTAAACTAGAAAGAATATCTAATTTTGCAATTAGAGTTTAATTAGTTGCTGACAGCTTTAAAATTTCTTCCATATTTCTAAATAAATAATGTACATTCTTTCGTGCACAGTCGTGGATCGCTGTCTTCTAAACTGACGAAGTGGTTATTTTCACCACCGTTTCAAGGCCATACAACCGGAAGTAGGAAGAAGGAAGAAAGCATCGCCAAAGTCGATCTTGAGCTGTTTTCGCCAAGAATATTATTTCGCCAACCATTCCGCGCGTATTCGTATCGTTAACGTTGTTTTTTCCCGCTGAAACAGGAGCTGGCCCTGGCTGTGTTTTGATTTGTATGAATCGCCGAATCGTATATTCTTGGTATTAAATCTTATTATACTGTTCCAATTTGGTACAGCTTTAGTATGGTCCCTTTGGCGCACTTTATTTTTGGCGACTTTTTTTGGCGCGATAAAGGATGCCAATATGGTAACCCCGCCGTCGGATGTTCCGGAGCGGTAACCCTAACCTCGGGCGAAAAGTGGATTCTTCCGTGACGTCACGGATGTGCTCGTGTACGTCCGGCAAATCGTGACCGTTTGTTCCTTTCATGAACTTTTTGAGCCCCGTGTATTTCTTAGCGCGGGAGGTTCGTTCGAATGGTTGATCTGCCATGTGCTTTATGGTTTTATTTTAATGGCTTTATTTAACATTAAATTTTATTATTATTTAATTATTTTTGAAATTTTAAAACGCTGTTCAGGTTCATACTGACTGTTTACATACAGTTTTGTATGAATAAGCTTTCTTTTGATAGTACGTTTCAGATTAATATTTGCGTTCTCCATTGTTTATTTGTTAAGGGTAGAAGCAACAAATAATTACGTTATTAATATTTTATACAGTGAAATAATTTTAGATATTTTGATTTTATTAT
>JAWZYV010013190.1:0-128665 GCA_038373885.1 Cheiracanthium punctorium | reverse complement strand
TTTCAGCAATTGACAATTCGCCAAATAGGAAATGTGCGACATATTTTAGATAAAAATAACTGTAGAATAAGTTAACTAGTATTTAAGGAAGATTTCGAAATAATTATCTCACGCCAGAATAGTTTATCAAATTCGGTCATTGTTTGGGATCATTATGTCTTTATCTACAAGCTGATGCAGAAATAAATCAAATATCTACATAAATTTAAGTTTCAATATAGGGATTTCTTTTTAACATGATGTTCACCTTTGAAAAGCTGCTGAATCAGACATTAAGAAAATCAAAGAAGTTGAGTTTATAGCTAAATGATGAAGGCTATTTGCACATGCACTGCAAAAATAAATATACATTTGCATTTAAATTTTTACCTGAAAAAAATAAATAAAAGCTTCGGTGAGGGTAAGGCAACTAGGTTTTTTTTTATTTCACGATCTTTCTAAAAACGAATTATTGTTAAAATAAACTGAAATTAACAAAGAAAAATTAACAAAAAATCTTCATATTTTAGTCTATGACTGACACTCTTTGAGAACAAATGTAAAGATTCTTAAAACCCTTGTTAGAATATTTTCCCTCACAGTTTCATATTTTTGTATTCTTTATTTCAGTATAAATGTGAGTATTTTTTAATCAATCCAATAATCCATGCATCCACTTACATTTTTAAATGTAGGTTGCTTGAAAAACCTTTTGTCGATTTTGAAACTAAAACAGATGGCACTACAAATATCCTCGTCATTAAATATGTCTTATTTTGTCTAATTTTAAATAACTAATTTTAGATCGCTCTCCACGTATATAAATAAAAGAAATTGATCATAAACACTCATTTTTCCAGCATCAAGGAATATCTCCGTACTAGTGAGCTCTAGGGTCACTATTACTAGTGTTATTTTGCGTCAAACAAATTCTTTGCTGAATTTTTTTGTCCGCCCTCTAAAATTGTTCCTTTTGGTCAGGTTAACTCACATGTAATGTTTCAGACCAGTAGGATGAAATTAACTCTTGACGACCTGAGCCAGAATTTTCAATGTTACAATGGATAATACGATGTATTTAGAACAAATAAAATACTCAGTATGATTAATTAAAAATGACTCTCAATAAATGACCAACTTGTATATACATCGAAACTTTCTTGTGCTTCTTGCTGCAGAACTTAAAATTAGTGTGGACATTTTCTTTTTAACGCGAATTTTTCGCAATCTCAATATAAGTTGCGATGATCTTGCGCACGATAAGGAACAAATTATTTTTGTTCTTCATTAATAATTGGTCTTCTTTAATAGTTATTTTTATACTCCATTAAAGTCCTGCATTAATACAATACCGCCTCCAACACTCTCATTAACTGCTTTCGACACAATAATTTTCCATTTGACTTCCAAATATGACTTTTTTTCCCATGTTAAGGGCAATTTTGTTCAAAGAAGTGTCCAAATGAAGACAATTTAAATAATTTTTTGGTTTTAGTTGACACAAAATCCTCTAATGTTTACTGGAAAATTCAGTAGTAACAAAACTATAAGGTGTACATGCAAGTATGGCATTCCTAAGTAATAATAATACAGCTACTTTGTAAACAAAAAGAATATGTACAGCTGCGGAAAAAAAAGTCCCACTTGTACTCTTTTTGGCCGTCGTTCGTCATACAGCAAAGTTACAGATACCAATCGTTTACGATTGACGCACACATTAATTTGCTACGCATAAAAATTGCATAAGGGGCCATCTACATATTAAAATTCGCACCAACTTTTTTTTTTCGCAATAGCAACCCCTAGATTTCACTTCATATTTCAAAAATTTAGCTCATTTTAACCCCGGACACCAATTTTCAATAAATTTGGACAGAAAATGAGTGAGTTATGAGCACCCAAAATCCCCCTCCCCGTATGTTAAAATATTTTTTCATACTTCAATTCATATCTCATATAATATTGGTAGTAAGAAGCTGATTTTTATTCGTACTATTAGAACTGAACTACCCAAACATAATTTAATGTTATTATGAGTTTTAATAAATTATTAATATGAATTATGAATTATTAAATTAATATTCAAAAAAATTATGAATAGCGACCTAGCCAAATTTCGATGGAAATAGATGCAGAAATTAATATTACATGGCCGTGCAAAATTTCAAATTTTTATGTTCAGAAGTTTAATTTATATTAAATAAAATGTGTTATTTTCATGAGTTAAGGGACCATATATAAATTTATTAAGTGAAAATATTTTGAAAATTGCATAAAATAAACGTAAATTAGATTTATTTTGTGCAAAAACACAGTAAAAGATACCAGTATTAAAAATATCAAATTTTGAAGCAAATAAATTAGAGGTTTTTACAGTTTGATGGGGATTCTATAAAGCGTGTATTGTTGCGTCCGCTACCCTATTCCCCCAAATAAAATGTTTTCCAGCTATAGAATTAGATGCAGTAGATGTATGTCTTCTAATACAACGTCCTATTTCTGAAAAACTAGCATCCTCAACTTTCCAGGCATGAATGTTACCTTTTTTAATATCGGAAACATTAGGTCTTTGGACTTCCCCATACTTTATCAAACATTCAAAATCACGTTTTTCTGTAAAAAATTTTCAACTAACTATAAATTAAAATACCGCCAAAAGTCTTAAGATTATTGCACATTGCAGACGATAGTATTAAATGAAAAAAGTGAAATAACAAACACAGTGATAATATTGGGTCGGCAGAAAGTAATTGTGTTTTTAACATGAAATTCAAACAAATAAATTTTCTATCAGGAAATCACTCTTCAAGTTAGACCATAGCTGAGTAATATTCAAGCTTGTAGTCAGAAGAGCAGAGAGCACCTCTAACTCCTGCCAACATTTCACCTGTCTAAAAGAACCATCAACTCCATAACAATTTCAAAATTACAAATATTTTCAAAATCGTGAGCAGTTTTTTTGCATTATTCAGTTAAATCATGTGTACGAACCAAGGAAGTTTTGGACCACAGACTAAATATTCTAATTTCTACGCTTGATATTCTTACTACAAAAAACGTTAAGAGAGATGGAAACAATATTTTCCTTGAAAATAATATTAATTTCTTTTAATTCTCACGAGCGAAATTAATGAAAGGCAAAAAGTTCGGAACCTACAAATAGCGTTTTTCAATTTGCAGAAGGTCCCTTAAAAACGCGCAAAAATTAATTCGCAATATCTCCGGAAATTATCGTAGAAAATTGGTGAAAATTTATATTTAGGGTAATTTGAAGGTTTTCTTTCGTTTAATAAAGTCAAAAGATGGGGTTGCAGTTGAGAAAAACGAAGTTGATGCAGAAATAAATATGAATACGGCCCCTTATGCAAATTAAATTAATAGTAAATTAAAGTACGTGTTATTTGCAAACGAATGGTATATATAACTTTACTGTACGACAAACGACGGCGAAATAAAGAGCAAGTGGGACTTTTTTTTTTTCGCAGCTGTACATTCCATGTGTAAGACGATGAGCTAGGTTTGCACGAATTTCAATTTCACTGATACATAAATATTCTCAGTGAAAAAACGATAAAATTGACAATTCTTCTGATAAATACCAGAAGTGTTGCGTGAATTTCTATTAAACTGCTCCTTAAACTTTTGTCAAGTCTTTCGTACAATTTTAAAGATTTTAAGAAGCAGAACTCTTGCCTAGGTAATAGGTGATTAAGTGCGACTGTAAGGTTTCCCATATACAGTTCCAATGAATAAGGAAATATTTTTTAAAGCTTTCTCACGTTCGTCATGTATAATAAATTGCAATCTGAACAAAACCGTTTTTAAAAGAATTTATTCCTCTTGCCATCAACCTTCATGTGTAGAACTCTAATACGAATTTTTAATTTATTTTCAGGATATCAACCAAAAGTATTGTGTATAGTTCGCTAAGTTCATTAAGGCCTTCTCTCAGCATTTTAAAAAAAATTCTTTTTCCAAAATTACTAATGTTTCTTTAATTCATGTCATTGATATCATTCCACATATTCTTCTTCGCTTAAAAAAATTAGGTCATATGTGGCATGATGGTATGTAAATAAACAACTACAACATTTTTCTATATTTTTTTTGTTCTAAAAGGATTGGTAGACCATTTAAGCTAACAATGTTTGACAATTGTGCTACTGCGTAAAATTTGCAAGTGAGTTTTCAGTCGCGTATGTGTTGAACAGTCCGAAAAGCATATGCTTGCTCTTTCCCAGTAGAGTTTCTTTAATTTTGGAAAACGAGTGAGCTGTTCTCTGTCAACGAAAGATGCATTGGGTGGTAGTCTTTCATTATTTTTTTCTTATCTTTGAACCTTTAGGCTGATAAAAGCTTACCATCCCTGTGAAAATTAAAAATTTGAAAAATAGTCTTCTTAAATTCTCCTTTTATGCAGTCAGCAGAGTCCTTTCTTTTAATTTGTCGAATTCTATAAATTGATTTTTTATTAGAAATAAACTGTTCAGTAGTTATCATCAAGTTCTTCTAATAATGCATGAGGAAGACGGAGAGACAAACGACAATCAGAAAAGCATCGCAACCAAAAATCCCGATAAAGGCTTTCATCTTTAACATTCTCTCTCAAGTCGGCATGTATTAAATTATTTTTATCGACCAAAAATTTGTATTGGTTAATCTTGAAGCAAATGTAACCAAACTAGGGCGGACCTTTACAAATTTAAAAGTTAGAAAATGAGAGACGCCCTTGTGAGCACGTATGCAAAACATTCCTCAATCGTACGTTCCCACGACAACGGTGAATTGGGCATTCGCACTTGGAGGGATTTTGCTGGTTATTCCATTATATTTCTGATTTTTCAATAAAAATTAGGAAAACTTGAAAAATTGTTTTAATGCATAGCACACGTAAAGGAAAATGTAAGGGAAGATAAGGTAGATTTATCAATTTGTTGGGTAGATTGTGAAAAAAAAAAAAAAAGAAAACGAAGCTGGGGTTCGAAATCACAGTATTTCCAAATCAAGAACAGCCTGAATTCGAAGGTTCTGTTTCGAAAAGTAAGACAGACGAGACGCAATAAAAAACTCATGTTTAGAAAGAAACATATATAGTGACATTCACTATTTTCATATTTTTACATCAAAACCTTTCATTTTGCATAATTAATTCGAATATCGACAGCGTCGCTTCAAATCTACATTCTAAACACGCTCTCTCTCTGGCGCAAAATTGAACCAAAACAAAGCATTTCAAGAGGATCATGGGAATGTAGTAGAAGTGAAAGTATCTTTTTTTTCTTTTAAAGCGCTTTGTGCCATCTATAGAAATAAGTTTCTGCAGATTGTCATATGTATATTTTAGCAATATACATTTTAAATAGTATCTAAAGTAGACAGTATTGATTCAACAGAGTTGAAATCTTAGTATCAAAATTGTAAAGTTGCGATTGCGAAGGTAGGCGATGTTTTAAACTCGCATTAATGAAGTAAAACTGTTCATTTTCATTTTCAGCCCTTTTGGGGGTGGTATTTAATGTTTTTAGTAAATGAACGAATACTTTATACTGTTTTTTACTGTTTTTTTCAATAAAAACTATGAAAACTTTTATATCTTGTGAATACTGCACTGTTTTCTAAAAACACAAACAGTGTTTATCAGTCCTGTGTAATGAATGTAAACATATATGTGACAAGAAAGTAGGTTGTCACAAGCACCAGGGTAGGTTGCCACGATGTGATAAACTACCCCATGCGATATACCACTCTACAGAAAATATTTTATGAAACAGAGGAAGGATTATTTCAATAAACATGGCTAAATAAATTACATGTTAAATTTTCAGAGCAATAATTTATACATAAATGAGGATAAAATTTTATACAAATTACAACGTGCAGCGCATTGAATATAACGAAATACAATCCTTGATTGCGCTAACGGAAAGATGACTGAGGAAATTGCAATAACACATGAACTAATTAAATGTATATTTCATTAAATTAGATAGGCCTGACCTATAGTTTACTTATTACTGGTGACCAGAAGAAATCCTAACAACAGAAACTTAGAGATCGATGGTGATATCCTGGTTAAATTTTTAGGCAAAAACTTTGTTAAACTGTTCGTAGGAAGAAAACAGAAAATGATGAGACTGAAAACGGATGTGACTGAAATAAAGATCATGAGTATTTTTTACCCCAAGAATTTAAAAGTTTCACGTTATATGTATCCGTCATATCCACTTACCCCGCTTTGCAGTAGGTTGTTTCATCCCGAGTTTGCATAAAAATCGATGATTTTTTAATATGCAAAATTGCCGGTTTTTCATGTTAACGTAAATATAAGACAAAATATGACCACTTTATACTTTATATCACACCACTACAAATTTTATTTAAATAGTTTTGTTACTTTTAGAGTTATTTATAAACATAAGAAAAATGCAGTGATCTACCAATCCTTTCTTATATTAAAGATTCTTTATTTTTGGAAGGTGAATCTAGACTACGCAAACCATTTTACTACAAATATGCTATTAAATACAATTGAAATTTTCGAACGAATTTATATTAATATATAGAAATAAAAACTTTTTTGTTAACACACGATACGAACAGATTATTACACTTTGGAAAGTATTAAGAAACATGCACTTTTAAATATTTTATTGTGTGTTATTGCGAAATTTTATTGTGTGTGCTGAACTTCTTCTCTTACTCTTAAGTAATGCTTTTCATTGATACAGTTTTTTTAAGGTACACTAATCTATTTATTGGAAAGAAAAATGTCGGTGCATCCAAAACAGAATAGTCTGTTCACCATAATATAAAAATAATAAAGAAGTATATGAAAACAGTAAATATTGAAGCACTTGAAGAAAATCAAATTTTCTTTTTACGCAATGTATCTAAAAAGTAGCTCCACACTTTCAAAAATTAATTTAAAATAAAGATTTACACATACATTTTAATGTTCCATAAATAAAAGATTGCAGTTTTTTTTAATGAAATGTATACTAGATTGATTGGGTCCAATACCATAACCACCATATCAATACTCTGAATGGCCGCTGTAATTGGACGTTTTAGTTCATCGATGTCATGAATTGGAGATTGGTAAACAATGTTTTAAACGCATCCCCATAATCTTCATATGTAACACCTTTGGATTTCTTCTTATGGGGATGGGTTTAAAACATCGTTTACCAATCTTTATTTCATGACATAGATGAACTAAAATGTTCAATTACAGCGGTCATTCAGAGTATTGATCCTGCAATGTTTCATAGAACTTGACTAGAAATATCGTATAGACTCAACGTGTTGCATCCGAATAATGGTGCACACATTGAAATCGTAAAATAAAAGTCGTTCATATTTTCGTTATGGAACATAAAAAACCGTAAATTAATATCCTTATTTGTTTATTTGTTATTAATATTTGAAAGTGTAGCCATACTTTTCGGACACTTTATATATCTAATATCAGAAGAATTTCTTCTTTTTTTTAATCATTTTCAGAGACTGGCATATGTCGACCTAATTTGTTTCTAAAATATTCGATGGATGGTTTCTATAAATGTCTAGTAAAGTGCTAATTGAAGTTTATTTCGTTCTGTTTTATTCTGTGTAGTAATGTACAAGCATTACTAAAAATTTTAAAATAGATATTTATAAATTCTTTTAAAAAACTAAAAATATAAAATAATTTTTCCTAGCATATATACAATCATCCTGCTGGTTGTCTTAAAAATTTTCGATCGTGAATTTTGAATAAATATGAAATTACTTGTAATGTTTAAAATGAAAAACACAGCATTCTTGCAAATGATAATTATGTTCATGTATAATAAGTGATAATCGAAATTCAAATCGTGGCAAAATAGCTATTATGACTTCACTGATGGGATACCATGATGAATCAGTGTCACATTCATTACATTCGTCGTTACATTCGTGGCGGGTTAATAATTAGTAAATCGTGGCCTATTCAAATAACTAAACCAAATAAAATCAGCTTAATGTTATTTAATAACGTTTTTTACTTATTCAAATATGTAAATAGTCTCCACTCTTGATTTGAAAAGGCATAAGTACGGAGTAAAATGTAAATACTTCTGGTAACTTGCTATTTACAAAGAAAGCATTTATTTCTCAGCAATAAACCAACTAAGTTTAAAAATGACAAAAAGTTCAGATATCGTTTCCACTGGCAGTATTTTTTATTTCTGAATTTAGTTTTAAATCACATTTATTGTTTTTTATGTAAGCTCTTGTATGAAATAAAAAATTGACCCAAATGAATTTATTTGTGCTATATAATTTATTTTTAAGCATTAAAATGTTACTATTTTACGATAAAATGTTATTCATAAAAGCTTATTATGTTTTACTTACATATATACATGCAATAAAGTTGAAAAAGTTTCAAAATTTGTGTTCATGATGAAGGTGGAGCAAAAAGAAGAAATTAATGATCTGTGACAAACATCAGTATACACAATGCATTAAACTCTCACGTTTCTTTTCAGTTGCGGTTGGTGTTTTTTTTTTTGTTTGTTTGTTTGTTTTTTTCAGAAGTTGAATTTTTTAATAACATTTGATGTGTGCACTTTATTTTTGTCTGAATATTCTAATGCATTTAAAGAGTTTTAACAATAAACGTAACTCTTGTGTGCATCTGGATTTTTCGGACTTCTAAGAAATGGGAGATGAGTTCTGGGTGCAGGAGACAGACAGCAAGAAATAAAAAGATGACAGCAGTGGAAAAAAGTAAACATAGGAGAATGGATGAAAGAGGAAGAGGGTGAGGAGAGAGAGCCATGTTAAGATACTTACTGTCCGTCACGTCCGCTCTAGTAGCCTGAAGATCCACCGAGGACGCGTTGTGTCAGATCGTGCTGCCATTAGCGTCTATGGAAGTTTCACATCTGTATGTTTATCTGTGATCTACGATCTGAAACGCTTCACGATAAAAATCATAACTTTTGTTTTTATTTTTAATCTGTTAATTTTCTGTATTACAGTGAAACCCCGATCTATCGTTCCCGCAATCATCGTTTTCCCGTATTGGTCGTTTTATTTCTATGGTCCCTGCACAAAATGCATTTGAATAACGTTAAAGAAACCCTCAGCTATCATTCGCCAAAAAGTGACTTTCCCGTGTTCATCGTTGTAAAATTTTTCTCCTGACCAAAATGAAATTGAACGTTAAATGGATCCATATGGCAACAAACTGTAATTGCTTCTTGGTATGATTTCTTGGTTTATTGATGATCAGATGAACACTGGTTGCGTATTGAAGAGGATGCATATAGCGTGAAATTTAATGATATTTCCATTAATCAAGACGGTGAGCCACGTGGTATCCTAAACAGGGAAGAAACGTGTGACGATGCAAAATATGATAATAATGGTGAAGCAAGAGAATAATTCATGATTATCAGTCTGAGCCTACACTAGTACGAAGTTTGTCTGAAGCAATAACGGTATTTGAAACTATATCAACTATTTTTATACAAACATGTAATCCCATAAAAGGACAAGAAAAATATTGTAAATCTTGAAAATTTACTGTTCGATTTATTTCTTTTACAAGCTTGTTTTACAAGTTTACTTCGATTTATTTGTTTTACAAGTTTTTAACAAATTAATATTTCTTGGTATACAGTCATTGTATGCATAAAGATTTCTTTCTTCGTATTTTGACTAGAACTCGCATTTGTCGTTTTCACGCATTCGTCATTTTTTCCTACGCACCTCCATGAAAAACGATGAATCGAGGTTCTACTGTATTAGGATCTGTTGCTGTTGGTTTTTTAAATGCGAGACGTGAAAGGGCTGTAGGTTGTTTTCTAAATTTAATGTCGCTGAAAAATGTTCTTGTATTCCTTCTTTAATTCTTCTTTTAGTTATGCCTATATGTTACGGCTATACGCCTAGTATTCTTTTTTCGAAAGTGATTATTTATTTATCATTATAGGTAAAAGTCTAACTAAAATTATAAATCAATCAACAAAGATTATTCTATAAAATCTGCTTACATTTTTCCTAACAAATAATGGCATGATTTTTTTTCATAGGCAGTAATGGCACCAGACTTTCCGCGACGGGAGGGCCATCTTCCCCGACAAGGGGACCAAACGATAAACCCCTCAAATTTTACGTTTCAGTAATTGCACAGCCTCTCAAAAAAGTATTCGAGTAAGAGACAAATTTCCTACTTTGGTTTCGTATATTAAAAATTCTTATGATGAGCTGGTCATTAATTATCTCTTCTTGGTTTAACAGGAAAGCCCAGTTATTTTCACCAAAGTCGTAGTTGAAAAGGTCGTTACGAAGGCAATTGTCAGCAGATCGGGCAACTCTGCTTACCCTAGAAATGTGGATCTTGTTCGCTGGTTCCTTCGAATCCCGAGAAACATACTCCGAGCTGCAGATAATCAATATTCAGTATATGAATATCGTATAATTACAAGCAGAATGAGAATGGAAGTGAACGGAACCTCTACAGTCGGGTCAGACACTGAATGGAATTTTTTATCTGGTTGCAAAACTTCCTTCGTTTTTCTAAAACAACAAATTCTCTAAAAAAATCCCCGACGACACTCCCCGACAGGGGGTGCATGCCCCCCCCCGATCCCCCCGCTGGCGCCACCCCTTTCATAGGTAAAAGTAACAAACTTTAATATTTTCGATCCCTTTGGAATTAGTTCTAAAAATATTTTTAAACTCTTATCTAACAATTTTTTTTTATGTTTCAGTAAATAAAATTCAACATGTGCAGTTTAACACCGAAACCATTTAACACATCAAAAAATGGTCCGAAGCAAGTCTTTACGCTAATATCATTAATTTTTTTTTCTTTTCTTTTCTAATGGTACATTTACTGAATTTTTAGCATTAGTGCGGGAAATTAAAATCTCATTAACCTTTGTTTTTTAGGGACTAATAATTCTTTCATTTATTTACTTAGTTCTCTTTCTAAGGGAAATTCAAAGCAGTTTATATGTAATAAACTAGGCTAGTTTATACAAAAGAGAATAATTAAATAGCATAACTTCTCAGAAAGTAAAATGTTAAGCGTTTTTATTACAAAACATGAAAAAAAGGATAAACTTCAAATGGAATGCGGATACTTCTAAAAAGGTTTTTCATCATAAAAGAAATCTGAGGAAGGAAAGAAATTTACACTGCACAGTTTTTACGATACACAGTGTACCGTAACAAACTTGGAGGGAAGGTAGACAACATTGTTACGTACTATAATTGCATAGTAAAGCACGGGTGGAAATCGATTATTATCGCTGCACGCGAGCTCTTAACGCCTTCACGTGTCATATCTGCCCCACCATGGCCGAGTGGATAAGACACTGAACATGGCAGATGTTCAGAGTGTGAAGGTCCTGAATTCAGGCCTGTCGCACAGCTGTCGATCTAGCGGTCTGGAGTTTTGGGCGACTTTCTCCAGGCGTAACGTGAATACGCGTCAGAACCCCTTCAAAAGACTCGCACCCAAGGCAGATCCCGTTGGCAGAAGCTCCGCGTGTAGGCTAGCCATAAAACAAAACAAAAACATCTGCTGTCTATTACGGTTTGTTCAGAAGATTATCTCTCACAACATTCAAACAGTTTCATTCTACATTAAAAATATGTATTCATTCAAATATTAAATCCCTAAAAAATGAATTAGTGGTAGATAATCTTCCAAAAAAATGGTAAAAGTTCACAGCTATGACAACGAGAAGGGAGCCACAGGTGCCGATCTTGAGAGCTCGCGTGCAGCTCCACCTATCGATTCCAGCCCATGCTTTCTCATGCAACTATGGTTCTTAATGATGTTGTCTACCTCCCATCCAAGTTTGTACCCAAAGTTCCGGGACACCCTATATTGAAACGGTTTAAGGAATTACTGGATTTAAAATGTAATTTTAAAAGTGAATTTATTTCGTTTTTTCGTTTCTGATAGTTTCGTTTTCACTTTGTAAGAAGATTTTATCCATTTAAGAAATGCATGATGTACTAAGCTTTTAAAAGAAGCATTCTTCAATTTTAGATCGATAATCTTGGTATAGAAATCTATTCTGTGAGTGCATTTCATACAGATTACTCAGTAAAGCAATATGTATAGCTGCCTCAAAGAAACCTACGCTTAGGAACCAGTTCTGTAGACAAACGTCCTTTTCTGAATTGCCCATGATATCTAAAAATAGTAGGCTCACCGATAGTGATGGGCGCGAGACGAAAAATGGACCTGTTTCGTCTCGCACAACAGCCGAAAAACTTTGTCTCATCTCCCAAAATCCCTATATTGTAATGTTTGTCTCGTCTCGCATAAAAGCTCTAAATCTCTTTCTCGTCTCGCATCCATATGTACTTACCGAAACAGTTTCCTTCATTAACTTAACTATCTCTGGAGCTGTTTACCCGAGCGATAGCAAAATTTTATGGCACAACACAGTCCGTTTTTCAACTCTGAATCGTTCCTCTCTATTTCCGTAGGGCAATAAAAACAGTTCTTTGAACAAGCACGAAGCTAGGAAAATAAATTCGTTGGGAATATTTATAAACGTATACAGTTAGAAGTTTGAAGAAATCAAATGCTCGCTTTTGTTTTTCAGTTTCGCGGTGTTGCCTTTACGTAAAAAAAAAAACTCAGTTTTTATGGAACGCCCTTTGTATTTGAGGAGTCCCAAAAAGACTAGTGGTTCATTAAATTTTTTTCTGTCGGTAAATGGATAAGTCGGTAAGTGAGAGATCCATTTCAAAAATCAGGTGGGAAAATATAGCAATGTACCACTTGCTGCTTTATTCATTACCATTTGCTACTTTATACCCTGAACTACTTCCCATGGTATTTTAAAAAGTCAACTTTCAAAATTAGTTCTAATATAAGTCGCTGCTTCACATGGCGGAGTGGTAGGGTCCAGGAGGAGTGGTAAAAATGCTGAAATCTGCCTTTTCAAAAGCTGATAAAAGATATTTCCAAAGTAATCACTCTTTGTAGCAATGACATGCTGAAAAAAACCACGTCTGTCACTAAACTCCGCATGACGGTTGGATGACGATTGGAGCAATGATCTTTTAGTACTCACATGTAGCAGAGAAATACTGTATGTCTCTCCTACATGTGAAAACATTCCAGTTCAAATGTTTTAAAATTTGTTATTCGATTGTGACGTGTTGTTGCTATGAAGGGTGCTTACTGGAAACATCGTTTTCAGTTCTTTAAACAGTCAATAAAGTATTTCCACCTTTTTTTAACCTTGTATTTTTATTGTGTCGCGCCCTCTGTTGGTGACCTTTGAAATTAATTTTCAAAATAAGAGCTATAAAATTACATAGTATCCAAGGAATATCGAAACAAATAGTACATTTCTATCGGCTGTTTTTTAATGTTTCATTTTGACCCACACACTATAAATTTGGTTCAAATCAATTATTCGGAGTTGTTGTTTTTTTTTGTTTTTTTTTTTTTGCTGAGGAGAAAGGAGAGCGAGAGAAAGCAGCAACATCGATGGCACGGGTAGGTCTCGTCTCTTGGCTAATCCAACAGCATTGCATGTGTAGAACATCCACATTTTTTCCTGGCATGTAGTATGAAATGTTATCACATATTCCACTTACCCACGTTTCACTCACTGAAAACCACAAAGGTAAGTGTTAATAATATAACTGTGGATGTGGATGCAAAGCTAGAAAGAAAAGAATTTAAAAATTTCATATCCATTTTATTTTATACAATACTCATTTCGTTAGACGTATATATATATGCATTATATTGAAATATAAGATCTCTCGTACATTTATTGAAATCTCTCAAGTTTCAATATAATCGGTTTATTTTACTTTAAAGTATGTAATGACTTTAATTGTTAGAGATAACTTCCAACAATTAAAGTCATTACCAAAAGACAATATAAAAGCAATGGAAACAAATGAGATATATTTCTTAAATATAAAAGCACTATAAGTTCATAAGACAACTCCTTCTGAATATTATCTTCTTTAACAGAAATGGGATAACATACATCTGACTCTACTGTCATTCAAAATAAATTTGTTAATTTTTGCTGTTACCTTTTAATAACTTTATGCAACTTCGAACACACAACACTTTGCCAGTGAAAAGAGACCATGGTTCATATTTCAGAAATGATTTCATTTCTCTTTTGAGCAAAGCTCAACTAATATCACTTTACTTTTCACCGGCTCATATGTTTGGTATAGGATTAAATGAAACAAAACTACGGTTAATCTAATCATACAATAGTCTGAGAAGAAAGTGCCAACATTATATCTAAAGCATCACATTAGTAATTGTTTAATGTGTAATTTATGTTTCAACTATAGAAAAGTAACTACATTTATTACTGTAATAACTTTCTGATAATTAGTTGTGCTTTTAAGATGAGATTTTTCCAACCAAGATAACTTATTCATGCAACATATCTTTTACTATAAACGCATATCATTAAAGTTTTCGATGCATTTATGTATTTTAAACTGTAACATATTTCCCCATCATATACTTTGCAAATACATCCACTTTTAATAAAATTCAAATAATCCATTATCTATTTCCTTGAAATCTCAAAGGAAATCCTTTTAGAATGAATTTAAAATTAAATCAACCGGCGTTTTATAAGAAAGACATTACTTTTAAACTTCTAACCGTTCATAATCCCAGTTAAGTGTTTCCCTTTCTTGTTTTTACCTTTAAAGCACAAGCTCAGTTTCTAATTAACAGTTTTGTGAGAGGCGTTATTTTATATCCATCTACGGAGCCATAAATTTGCTATGATTAACGCGTATAATTTTTAACTTATCTGATTAAAAGATAAGTGTATTCAAGAAACGTTAAAGTTATGATAATTTTCAGAATCTCTTTTGTTCCACGAAAACTAAATTTAAAAAATATCTTTAGTCACATAATGTATACTTTAAGTTTCAAATTATTAAACAGATCTAATAAATGACGATTAAAAATTTTTTATATCCATGACCAAAACGCAAGACTGGCAGTCTTTTCGAGAGTAGACGTGTTATATATGTATGTATTTTAAGTTTTTACCATGTTCCTTTATCAACCGTATATCTCTTCTTAAGCTTGTCTTTTTCTTGCTCGCATTAGCACTTTCTTGTTATGAAATTTTCCTCCTCCAGTTATCATATTTATTTTGTAAAATATAAATAAGTGAATTGTCCAAACAGTGAGTTTCCAAACGGCCAATAAAAATAAGCAAAACATTATTACCTTGGAAAATTTATTGCGAAAGATACATAAATATTTCAGCTACTTTTAAGCATAAGAGTTACATGAACTGTAACACTTGTCATACTGTGGAATGATTTTTTGCAGTCCAATGTCATAGAAGTCCGCCGCTTGACAAAGGAACGAGAGTGTCACAGTTGTTTATAATCTTCGTCAGAGGAAAAGTGAAGCCCGGACAGGAATTTCTTCAGGTGCAACTCGCTGGAAGCAAGACTGATACTATAGGATGGATCCACTCTATTCCTGTCGGAACATCAATTTTTCACTGATGAAGATTGCAAACAACTGTGACACTCTGGCTCCTTTCTCGGGCGGCAGACTTCTATGACACTGAACTACAAAAACTTGTGCGCGGTATGACAAATGTTACAGTTAACGTTATTTTCTAGTAATATCTGAAATATTGCAGCATCTCTTGCAACAAATTTTTTCAGGTAGTAATGTTTTGCTGTTTTTTATTGTCCATGGAAACATTCTGGATGACCAACGTATATTGCCGCTAGATTAAAAAAATGTATGCGTATCTACGAAACGAAAAGGTACAATTAATTTTTTAACCCATTTGAGTGTGCACGATAAAAAAAATGTATATCTTTTAAATAATAGTAGTCTCATTTTAATGTTTCATTTCTATTTTTTTCCTAGAAATAGGGATGAACAAAATTGTGCATATCTCTATAAAAACATTATGAGAATTAATATATTAACATAACTGACTATTCAACATTTTTTCGCGATTATAATACCAAAATATAACTCTTGATCAGAATATTCTATAAAAGACAAACACTTGTAAACAAATATTTTTAAGTGACATAAATTTAACATAATAGAGATGCAGTTAACATTATATATGACTGCTGAAATTTTGTTAGGGAAAGAAAACACAAGTTCTTGTATTCTAAAACAATCAGGGCTTGATTTACATAGAATCTCACCTGATCTCAACTCAGTACTTTTTTAAGAGTAAATTTTTGCTTATTGGGCAAAACCCTGCCTACCCTCTGAATATTGCGCTCCTGAGCCTACCAATACATTAATAGGATGTACTACCGACTTCCGTATTTCAGGGGTCTTGGGTGTTTACAATGCCACTGAGTATGAACATGAGCTCTAGAGTAGCGGTTCGCAACCGGTGGGGAGTGCCATTTTGGAGGGTGCAGAGCGTTTACGAGGGGAGGGGGGGGCGAAGCTGTTGAAGAGAAAATGATATTGCATGTTTTAAAAAAATCATCCTACTTATTCTTATTTTTAGTCCAAACATCTATTTGAGCTTAAAATGTTTATTCAAACTTTACTGATCCCCTTATTATGTAGAAAAGGAGACTGGATGTATACTGTTGTGGTGTGATTTTGCTGTATAACACGAAATCAATTCAATACATTATAGTTTTGTCGCCATGAATTCTTTTCAAAAACCAAGTGAAACCAAATACAGAATCCGACAACTGCTTTAAAAGAAAAACTCTTCACATTCTTCATGTATTCCATTTGTATTTGCAGGTGAAGAAAGGCTCGTTGCCATGCACTACCCTCAGTCATAGAAGCGAAAAAAAACCATTTATTTTCGTAAAAGACAGACAGATTCTGCGGAACTTTCCCGAACAGATGTCAGATCCCCAACACTTACTTTCACTTTTATTTATGCCTCCCTTTTTCCGATAGGGTCACCAGCTGGCCTGTGATGATAAGCTCTTAAAGCTGTTCAGCACATGACAATTGTCTTTATAACCGATTTGTTCTATTCTTATGCACTTCTTATTTTTAAATGTTGGACAATTAAGATGTTACGTTGTACGTTCTTTATAACAGAGGGGTTAAGTTAGAATACGGTTCTTCCAGGAAATGTCTGGCTAAATTGCACGAATCGACAATATTATTATTTTTTTTTTCCAGAAAAAAAAATTGTTAAAAAAAGTTAGTGAAGAAGTGTTCGTAATGTTTTTATCTAATTTTAATAAACAATATGCTTCTCATCAGCACACAGCCAAATCTATTTGAAAAATGCAGACATGAAATTTTAAGTTGTTTCTTTTATGCCCAAACCGTCATTAAGAAGCGATTTTTAAGAAATCCTACCTGAACGCAGATGGCAGGCTAACAAGTTCTTTTTTGTAGGGTCTGAGAAAAAAACAATCAGCTACCCTTCAGTCAAATGCTCAGCAAAGTTTTCTATAATCTGAATGATAATATGTGTATCATCATAAATCACACAAACCAGTATATAAAGAACAAGTTAATTTATTAGAGTAAAACAAACCTTATGAACAGCATTAGGAAAAGGCAACGTTTAACAAACAATTAACTAAACAAAATTTTAAAGAAACACTACTATTGCTAGACCATCATGTTACTACAGCTAGACCTTCTGATATTTTATAGAAAGAAAACTCCTGACCCAACCATTACTAAAATATACCTACACTAGGCAGGAGGAAGAGGACAGGCAAACTCCCATCTCCACTCAGAAGCAGCTGAACAAACATCTACAGCAAAAAGAAAAACCAATGCTTATATACACCAACAGTGATGTCATAAAAGAAACTTCTAGAACAATCCAAATTTAGCTGCACACTTGCGGCATGCCCAATAGGGATGTAGGAAATAAATCGGATAGTTCATTTTTGTCTGAAGTAGACACTTTAACAATAGCACACAAGCCTGTCACTGGGTTTGTGTGGTGCAGTAAAGCACCAGCACACAAACATGACACATCAAATATATTGCAAGCCAAGATGGCTGCCAAAACAAAATGTCAGAAGGTGTATAACTTCTGCATAGATTGAATGCTAATGGAATTAAATTATTTCAGTTATAATGAACTTTATCAAAACTTATTAAACATTAATGAGACTTTATTACTTTTAATTAGTAAATTTCAGGCTTTATTTTTATTAGAAAAAAAAACTGTTTACTTGTTAAATTGAACTATTGTACAAATGGATATTACATATATATGAAGGGTGACATGATGAGGCTGGGAAGAACTTTAGCTGTACTTCCAACAAATACCCCCTTCCCAGGATCATCATCGGTACGACAAAATGGTGTTTTCATTTTTTAAGCTACCATAAACTATTTTTAAGATGTAAGCAAAGCTAATTACAGCTTACTTTCTATGGCGATACTAATTTTTTTAATACCCAAAAAACTTTTTCTTTAACTTTTAAAAAATCTTTGCACAGTAAGAATTACTTAGCCCTACAGTTTATACTGTGGCCTATTGGCTACACTCTCATTTTTCCGTAATATATGTAGTAAAAATATATTAATTTAAATTATCAGGAGTTACAAAAACTTTTAGAAAATAATTTTTTAATAATTTTTTTTTAGTTTTGAAAACTGAATTTATGTGCAATTTTTCAAATACTAACTAGATTTGACAAAAACACAAGTTTAAATAAACTTGTGTTTTTGTCAAATGTGATCTTTTAGTATAATCAGTAAATTTTGTATAGTGTGAAATAAGGTTACTTCAATTCATGTTTGTTTACTTTTCAGCTAAAAATATTTTCTCCTCTTATTCTGTTAAAATTGCTCGAAATATAATTCTAAAGCTTTTAGCAGTTTTTTCAAAGAATCTATTTACATTAGTGACTCCTAAATGTGAGAATCCTCTTGGCAAAGTTATTCTGTGCACTTTTATAAACGGTCAACTTAAAGATTTATTAAACATTTAAAAAATATATCGTTAATTTAGGGCATTTTATAATATTTACCTGATTGATGTGATTCAGAATGTTTTTCCGGAAGTTACGTAGGACGTGTCACTTTATTATTAAGAACTATGCATGGTACAGTTTGTGAAAAAACAGTATTCATTTTTTCGATTGTTTAACATCAATTTTTTTATTCAAGCCGTTTCAAATTTCAGTGATCCCTGCAGTTATTTTCTTCAAACAAAATCCAAAAACAGTAATAAATACCTTCGAATTAAGTTATAAAATTTTTACCAAATGGCTGCATTTTTTACTAAGGTAATTCGCTTATAATAAAAATATTTTCAGAGAAAAAATTTAGCACTGAAAATTAAGGCAACCAAAAATAGGGCGAAAGTTTAAGAAAAAGATCCAAAAAGTTTGATGAAATACTCAGTATGATTCTTCAATTAATATGCACACACCTGTCTGACGCTATAATAAGCAAGTTAAACTTTTCATTAAAACTTTGTCGTTTATTCACATCTCCGAGACTAAAATATTACTTTGAAAGTTACATACGATAGTTCTTTGTCTATTTATACACCATATTAGTCTTCTTTAATTATTATCTACAAACAAAATTGTTCACATAATTTTACTCTGCAAAGATTAATTAAGGAATGCAGATTAAAATACTAACATCTGAGCAGCTGTTGTCGATCTTCATTGATTTTAAGACAGGATTTAATATATTAATAGTTTAAGTTTACTTTTTCAGCTTCAATTAAAAAATAAACTCTTACAAACTGGATAAAACCTAAAGGCTTAAAGTCGCTCATAGAAATTCAGTTCCCTTTCTACGTAATTAGGTAATATAATTTTCTTTTCAGATACTTTTAACATACACGTTTTTTTTTTCTTGAGTCTAATAATTGATTTAGTTTTTTTACTCTGGAATTCTACCAACCAGTTAACCCGTTTTCACTAACAATGTGTAGTACAAGTAATTTTACACGTACTAACAAAACACTAAATTCAAGTACATGGACTGGTTTTACATATATTTAAGTTTCGTTTCGGGCTTGTTTAATTTCATTTGTTGGCTAAACGAAGATTCAAAAACGAAATTGATATTACTATACCACTAGTGTACGTATTGATATCACAGTTCTTCTATTAAATACTGAAACAAGAATTTATTCGAGCAAGGGAAAACGAAATTGTGATATGATTGTAAATTTGTGGAAATACAATTTTTTCACAAACACTCTTTAGTCGCTTTTAATTAGATATTCATTGGTTGTTTATCAAAAATACTTTCACTTGTAAAGCATTGTTTATATTTTTAATTTAATGTAATTCTGTTACTGTTAATAATGTTACAGCGCATATTGAGCTTTTATTAATATTTTTAAATTAATAGAAAAATTTCTAATTCCTCAAAACATCAAAATTTTTCAATCAAAATTCTACTTTAGCGCTATAGAAATTGTTTCGCTTCACTTCTTTACTTTTAAAAGCATTCATCGTTTAATACTTCCGTAATTTACAGGACAAAATAGTTTGTAGAATTAATCCAAATAAACAAAACGAGTAAGCTGTATAAATTATTATTTATTTCGAAAAATGAGCATTCAATTAACGTGTTTCTTTTAAAAGAAGGAGAAATAACTTTCAAACATTTTTTTTTTCTTTACTGCGGTATACCATTTACGAGCAATATATTTTTGAAAAATGCTTCAATTATTTTGCATCATTAATTTCCTATTCAAAAAACAGTTTTTAATAAATTGTAATTCATTAGAAAATATTAAAGCTGAAACTATTCACGGAATACTTTTTCAGGGGAAATTATTTTGAAAATCAAGACACTAAATAACGATAATTTAAGATCATTCAAAATATTTCTCATTGGCCCAAGATACGAAAGCTATTTTTAATTATTTGTAGTTGAGCTATAAACTTTGTTTTACTTTTATAATAATGGTTCTGAAGGCCGTCGTATTTAATGAATATACAACGAATCAATTTGGAAAAAATGAAATATGTAGGAACTCAAATCATTTTACTTTTCTGTGAGTTATTATCTTAGAATATGAAACCTTAGTAATTAAGTATTTCTTCGTGCATTATTTATATTAATGTGATTTTATATTTTCTGCATGCTCCAACTAAAAGAAATCTTTGCAAATAAATTTTTCGTAAACAGACCATGTGTTGTGGGAAAAAATAATGTTTGACTTGAATTACTTTTATTACATATTGATTAAAGTATGATAAAATTTATGCTATAGCCAGATAGATGGCAAAATTTGTCAAATTTTTATCGCGCTGCTTGTTTCTGACCGTTAACTTCAAGATTTGATATTTTTGTAATATTTTTCGATATCGTCAAAATTCTGTGATATCTCCAAGAGGGAGACAGTATAGAGAATGATGTTTCGCATAAAATTTTGGCTATCACCAAAGTCCGCCATTATACGATTTAGGCATATAGATTGCTTTTCCGTAAAGGGGCCTTATCTGATAATTTCTGGAGAAGTTCCGGTATTGTAAAACTGGCCATTCCTGAAGGTCTATTATATGCAATAATCTAAGGATTAATAAATAGGTCGGCTGTTCAGAAAGAAGCTCGGTTCAGTCGAGACCACCTAAATTCAATTTTCGTAAGACTGGAATGTATCACCCGATGGTAAAAGAGAACACAATCTACTCGATGCATGCTTTGAAGCAGTGTATAATATGCTTCTTCCTCCCTCTAAGTGTTCGTTTGTATATTCTTTTTTTATAGGGTGATTCTGGTAGAGTTGCCGCATGAAGGACAGATGTCGCACCACTTGTATTTCTTGTAATCATCGCTAGATAGAAATCGAATGCACAATATAGGTGTGCAATGAGATTTCCTTAAACAGTGTATATCTTGAATCCTTTTTTAATGTTTAACATGTAATTATGCAATCCTTACTTTGAGATAAGTGCATGATTTCACTATAAAAACTTATAAGCACGTTATGCTTAAGAACTTTTTTACACTAATTACAGAATCCATGCATGATTTCGTAGTCAGAACTAAGTGTAGAACCTCTATATATTACTGTGTATATGGTTACGCCATTTTCCGTTGCGAGGACAGGCTACTGTATTGTGCTACGTCCGTACCGTACAAAATGGGACAGGCTGCATTGCCATTCCAGTATACATGCCGCAGTTTCTTTTGTACGGGAAGTCGCAATTAGAGTAGTTTTATTTTCTGTCCTTGTCTTATTTTTTATATTACTGAATATGCAGGGTGAATCTAAACTCTTGGGCAAAACTTTAAGGGGTGATAGGACACATAATAAGGAATCAGAATCACATAGCAATGTGGGGTCAAAAACGCAGTTTTCACTTAACCGGTAATAATCACTTTGTGAAAAGTATTGAAGTGTTCGTCTAATTTCTTAACCAAGTTTCATAAACAATAGGCTCGTCTCCCAAAATTGCATCCATGAAATAAAATAGAATTTTGAAACTATGAATTTTAGTCTTCTGTTTTCGGAGAAAAATACATTAGTTTCTGACGAACAATGGTAGGAAAGTGCACTGTTGTTTCAGCACTTTTTCCAAAGTGATTATTAACAGCTACATGAAGACGATGTTGCCGACCACACATTGCTATGTGATTCTGATTCCTTATTATGTGCCCTATCACCTCTTAAAGTTTTATCCAAGAGTTTAGATTCACCATGTATATTTCTGGAATATATTTGCTGGATATGATTAAGTGTTATTAACATTTTTTTTTCTTTTCATTTTACACAAACTAACCTAGCTGGGCATGTTATTGGTCTTTAATTGTAATTGTAATAGTTCTGCATTTTAACGTTCTGGCTTAAATTAAATATTGTTTTTAAAAACCTGATAAATTAATAATTTGTTTACAAATTTTATAAAAAACTCCCACATTTTAAAAAATAAAACAATGTTAGAACAAACAAAACAATGTAAACACTATTTTTCAATTCTCAAATACACTGATGTTACGTGGTTGATGAAACAACAATTTAAAAAATTCTATTACACTCATGTCCATAAATTAAGGATAATGAAGTTCAGTCAAAGAAAGAGAAAGAAGCAAAACAAATTTGACTTATTTGTAAAGTCTATTTATTAAACAAAAAGTAAAGAGCAAAAAAGATGCTATATGTATGACATAATTACTAAAAATTGCAAGTTTTACTCCCTTCACCAAATTTAAAAAAAGAACCTATTTACAAAAAACAGTATAACATGGTTAGTAGGATGGTTAATACGGAGTATGTCTCCCGGACGATGCAATACAGGCCTGACAACGCCTAGGCATGCTGAGTATCAAATGATCAATCTGATCTTGGGGAATATTACACCACTCATCAAGCAATGCACTCCGAAGTTCCGGTAGACAGGTGGGAGGGGGTTGACGGGCTGCAATTCGTCGGCCAAGCATATCCCACACATGCTCTATTGGATTCAAGTCCGGTGAGTATGCTGGCCAATGCATGCGGGTGATATCCTCCGATTGAAGACATTCGTCTACAATGTTTGCACGGTGAGGACGGGCGTTGTCATCCATAAACACAAATTCAGCACCCATGGCGCCCCGAAACAAACGTACATGTTGTTCCAGAATGACATCCCGATAGATGTGGCCTGTCATCGTTACACTCTGAACATGCAGGTCAGTTCTGGAACCAAGAATAATTCCTCCCCAAATGAGCCATCCTGCACCACCGTAACGGTGTCTTTCAATGGTGTTCTCTTGGTGGTAACGGGTACCTGGCGCTCTCCAGATGAATGTCCGGCGAGAATCAGACTCCAAACTAAACCTGGACTCGTCGGAAAACATCACACATGACCACTGTTGCGGTGTCCACAATGCATGCTCTCTACTCCAGGTTAATCGCAGGCGACAGTGAGTTGCGGTAAGTGGAACACATCTGAAAGGCCTACGAGCATATAGACCAATGCGCCCTAAGCGTCTGTACACGGTCTGCCTTGAAACTGTCGTACCGGTAGCTGAAGAGAGCTGACGAGCCAGGTCTGATGCTGTACTCCGTCTGTTTCTTTTGGCAGTAACTGCCAAATAGCGGTCCTCATTCGGCGTTGTAACTCGGGGGCGACCTGTGCTGTAACGTCTACTCACATTACCATCATCTTGGAATCGTTGCCAAAGCCTGGAGATGACACTCTGGGCGATTCCAAGTTCCTCGGATACTTCCAGCTGGGTACGTCCACATTCCAGTCGTCCGATAATTCTGCCACGTAAAACATCATCCAAATGCCTCCTTTGTGCCATAACTATGCGGTTTTTGCACTGAAAGGCTTTCATAGCGCTTGTGAACAATTTTACTTCTTTGCCACCATTCCTTATATACCCCTCTCTTACACTCTCGTCATTGTGACGTACCATCCTCGCCATCTGGTGGTTTCCTGTAATTTGCATATTCTTCTTCAAGATGTGTGTGATCATTCCACAGGTGAAATTTTTATTTTAGAGATCAATTTCTGTGTGATTCTGAATTATCCTTAATATATGGACATGAGTGTAAAAAATATAATTTAATTTTAATTGTGAACAAAGTAGGAAGACTAATATTGACTTTAACCTGTTAGAACGTCTCTTTATACTAATTTAGTATCTTTTTGTTAATAAATAGATAATTATAGACGAGATATGAATATTTTTTCGACTCCCGCACAACAGCGGCGTCTCAAACACAGTGCAAGTTTTAGCAAAAAAATGTTGAAAAATATTAATTATTCTTTTTTAGATTTTTTTGTTGCAGTATACATGTTCTATATTCTACTACTAATAGCACAGCATGATTTATTTTGCTATATGTGCAGCCTTATTGCTGCACATACAGCAATATAAATCTGTATGTGCAGCAATAAGGCCCCCAGGCACATACAGCAATATAAATATAAATGTTATTGCTGTATGTGCCTGGGACTTTTTACACAAATTCAAAAAGGTATGCGGCGAACCTCTGGGAATCACGTGGGTTTTTCAATAGCTGTTAATTTCAACAACTGAGTAAGGCTTAAAATTCCCATTTTTGGTTAGAAGCATCGGCCGGAAGACTCATAAACTTTAATGGCCAGTTTTTTTAGGCACAGTCAAGGGTAGGGGCCAACTCCAACCCTTTAGACAGACATAATACTATGCAGTCAGTTACTTATTTACAAAGATATTATTTGCAGAGATATATTACGCTGTGGAAAGTGGCGTCGCTACCACGCTGCAAATGGACTCCGGGGAGGGTGGGGGAGAGTCTTATAGGGGTAAACATACATAATGCAAGGTAGCAATTTGCTTGTGAGAAAAAATACAGAATACGGGTGCGGTATGTGTGATTTGTTGGCGGATTTTTCTACCTCCACCACAGAGCAATTTAAAGATATGTATAAGGCGAAGGTCGAACAAGTTAATAAGACTTTTTTATTTGTAGAATGTCAATCAGCGACCGGATTCAAATAGTTCTTTTCGGCTTCTGCAGCTTCTGAATTCACATCGGCATTGAAGAAAGATCACCTAGTTAGGAATAAAATTTCTGAATGTAACCGTTTGTGCATTTTAAACTTTCATTTTTATTTTTATTTTATTGCACTGAAACTCGTTATATCTTCATGTCATATAAACATTCTATCATGTTTATTCGGAATTATTTTCACAGTGAATTTGCAATATAGTTTTTTTTTCGTTTCATGAATTGCTTATTTTGTGCAAGTTTAATAGAACTTCGAAATTACTAAAGTAGAATAAAGGAATTTTGTCGCATTTATTATAATTTCAAGCTTGTAACATTATGCAATAAACTCATAACTTAGATTTAAGAAACTATTTTTCTAACTTTTATTAGGGCACCAGAACCGACGTTAAATTTCTATAAAAAAATAATACAAATTACAGAAAAATCTTACATATGAGCATAAGTAATCACATAGAAAAGTAATGTTATAAACACATAAATTTCATTGAAATAAAGCTGTTGATGTAAAAATTTAAATTTATTAATTACATAACAATATTTTTTAGCTCGTCCTTTTTTTACATATAACAAAACTAGTATTACTGTCTTAGAACTGTAAGTTTGTTTATACAAAATTGACACACACCTGAATGTTTTACCATTAACTATTTAAAATTAGCGATGTTTCTTTCCTCACTTTTAGTGAATAATTTAACTTTATTTCAACTCATTTATAAATAAATAATCAATTTCAAATACATAATGAATGAAATCAAGGAATATTTCGCAAACTTAAAAAAATACCATGATGCAGTTTTAAGGAAATTAAAATACCGCTTTGGGGTTCATCTGTAAGCATTTTAAGCTTTAAAAAATAATTAAACTACGCGTTTACCATTTTAATAAAAGTCTACTCAAGAACTAAATAAATTATTTTCTCCCAGCAGTTCAACTCAAAATTTAATTGAAGTTGAAAACAAACTCCCTCTCAATAAATCTTAATCCCGAAATTCATACACCTGATGTCGGTATAATTTTCCATGAATTTCTAAATCTATGAGAAACAGCACAGCAATTCCAGACAGTGTCTGGACGAAAATGGGAAGTGTTTTCAATGTGTCACTACCAGCACGTAGACTGTATCTTTCAAAAAATTGAGAAATAAGTTTTCTAGTTACCGCCTCCATGGAGAAAGCGTGAAGATGAATGCAGTTCATGGTTTGTTGCAATATTCATTAGATTAATTGTAATTTTAATAGTGTTTCCTCCCTAAAACAAAGTTTACTTAGATCTAAGACAAAACATAACACCTTAAAGAGAAACTTCTGGTTGAGCAATGTATATGTTTCATAAATGCATTTCAAGCATTCTAGAATAAAGCTTAATATGTTTTAGACTATCGAGTTAGCTATTTCATAAGGGGCAGTGAAATAAAAACAAAACTGATTGAAAAAATGGTAATACATTTATCCTAAAGTGAAACAAGATGGAAAATGCCTTCATGGAAAAATATTTCGGGTTGCCTAGGGAGCCGTGATTGTGCGCAGGGGTGCACCTCTTCGTCCGAAGCAAATCGACGGCCACGGATGTCTTTTTTTCAAGGTTCCAAAAATATTGAAGATGCATGGGGAAAGATCTGGACTGTATGGACGATGTGTAAGGGATTCCCATCTGAATATTGCAACAGAGTCGAAACAAACTTGACAACAAAGGTGGGGGGGATATTTTAGCACACTGGAATGATGCCGTCCACTCAAACACATGCAGACGGGGTATAATGTATTACCACACACAGAAAATATTCGGTCATGAGTTGCACTTACTGTAAAACCTTCTGGCTCTACTGCAAAAAAGTCTGTCAACTTTACAGAAAAAACTGTCAGCTGGACGCCAGTTTATTTCCGTGTTTTTTTTTTTTTTTTTTACAGAAATCTTCCGTAAATTTTACAGATTCTCAGTTTATTTTACAGAAATCCTCCGTATGCGGAAGACTTATAATATTCGGAAATAAACTGGCGTCCTGGCTGACAGTTTTTTTCTATGAGTTTAACAGACGTTTTTTTTTTTTTTTTTTTTTTGCTTTGTGTCAAAAAAAAAAAAAAAATCTACTGCTCGCTGTCCCTCCTTCTATGTCCGACGCACACATGACTTGCTGACCTCAATTCGAGCACGTTTAACAGACAAATGGCACATTAGTGAATATCCACACTATTAATCTATCTGCGTTACCAACTTGCGCTCCATTAAAGTTATACATTTTCAGTCACGTTTTCGTATAACTGGACCTTGTACTTTGCTTTATACTATTAGTATAAAATTTTGAGCCAGAAACAAAACAAATTTGTAAAAGTGTTAAATAGCAATACTCTGTAATGCAAAAGAAAGTTACATCTTCCAAAGGCATGAGATATGAATGTATGGAGGGGCTGTAACTTTAACAGCCTTCCTTTAAAGACGTAATCAACTGCATCGATAAGCTTAAAAATTTTCAAAACACGGGTGAAAAAACTTTACATAGCATTTGTTCAATCCATAATTCCATTATAAATAACAACCAGCACTCAGAAGACTATGTAAGATTCTTTTTTTTTTCCAGTGTCTGTAGGAACATAAATCTCATTCGTAATTGGTATCCAATGCACATTACATTAACACTAAAGATATGATGTATTTAAGATATAGTACAATAAAGGAATGATTTGTTTCACTTTAATGATAAATGTTTTGTATTAAAATTCT
Organism: Cheiracanthium punctorium; assembly: GCA_038373885.1. NCBI lineage: Eukaryota > Metazoa > Arthropoda > Arachnida > Araneae > Cheiracanthiidae > Cheiracanthium > Cheiracanthium punctorium. Next base: position 100,559 of record JAWZYV010013190.1, on the reverse strand, counting down.
GTTATTTTTTTCAGTGTAATAGCAATTATGAAATAATTTACTAATACCTCATAAATACTTAAAACTATTATATTTACATAAATTTTCATTAGTAGCATTAAACCAGCTACAATCAAAGTTGTTTATTAATATTTCATTTGCACGTCTTTTCATTTATACGTTGTTTTTGACTGGCCCTTTAAAGACGTATAAACGATACTTTACTACACAGGGTGTCGCAAAAAAGATGTAACGTGCTTTAATTCTTAATCAATTAGAGATAAGCGGGCAATGTATACTTAAAAAATGTTCAAAATAAGGTAGGAAAAAAGATTATGCTATGAAAAATCTCCTCTAGTTAATTTTCAAAAAGTTACACTTTTTAAAATTTGTATACGACCTCTGTGCAAAAAAAAAAAAAAATTCCCAATTAGTAAAATGTGCCCCCATAACACTAATGAGGTGATACATCAAATTTGAGAATTATATTTTAAAAAGTGTCAGAGACATGAATATATGTTGACTTAAACCACTTTTCAATGGCTCTCGGAGGGAAAAAAAAAATCACGTCGAATGGTCGCATTTCAGGGGTCGTACAGAAATTACGCAAGTAAACATTTTTTTTTCCACTTAACGTTTCCACTAAATTAGCTCTAATATAAGCATTTACCTTCAAAATCATGTATAGCCCCTGATCACCTTTGTTATCTCTGAGAGGTTTTATGGTGAAAGGCTGAAATTTTGTATATCACCTCATTAATGTAAGGGGCATATTTTACAAGCTGCAAATTATTTGTACAAGAGTCGTATACAAATTTAAAAGTGTATTTTTTTTTTTATTAACAAGAAGAGTTTTTTTCTTAAAGTAGTCTTTTTTTTAAAACTTTATTCTGAACATTTTTCCAATTTAAATTGCTCACTTAGCTCCAACAGATAAAGAATTAAAGCGAGTTACTACCTTTTTGGGACAGACTGTCTTTCTATCTATCTGAATTAGAAATTTTATAGATTACGTATAACGTGCAATGCTAAGAATAAACATTCATCGTCTGATACCTACATGCTATTATTCGTAACAAGTTGTTCCCTCCGTGTGATTTATGCTCTAATACACCTTCGTTTTGTATTATGCGTCGGCCATTTTCTTTCAATATCGGTCCCCATTGGACATGATGGCTGAAAAGAACATTTAACTTTGATATATTTGCCGATGGGCAAAGTGCCAGTGTTGTTTGTGTATGCAACATCGAACCAATACCTCTTTTATCATCCGAGGAAAAGCAACGGATAATCTTTTTGTATCCCTGGCAGGATTCCACAGTGGGGGGTTACAGAGTGAAATATTTGAATACATTTATTGCATTAACGACACAACGAAATCATCTATCAACGTTACTGCAAGAGTAGCCGATATTATTTATTTTTTCATTTTGTTTATTTTAACAAACTTACAAATAAAACAGAAATCCGTTATGTGTTTGTTAAAACTACTTGCAGTAGTTAAAGAAGTGTTTTTATGAATGGGTCACTGACTGCAAAGCAAAACATCTGACTGGTAGTTTTGAATTATATTTTTGTTAAATTAAAGAAGGAAGTAGAAATTTTATGTTATGAAATAAAAATATATTTTGAAGTATCCGATTATAAGAGAAAACAGGTCCTATTATTAATTACAGTTCAGTACTTCAGGTAATTAAAGTAATCAATAAAACCTCAATAAACATTTCATGTAGCTACCACAGATACAGCGTTCACTATGAGAATTATTGTGCTTCTACTTTGTACCGCCAGTCTTCAATAAATAAATTCTTTCATCTCGGCTGGTTTCTTTGGGGTAATCTTTCTTGCCACCAGAAAAAGATAGGGCATTCTAAAAATTTTGTAATTTCCCTTTGAACCCTTTATTTATTTTTAACCTATTAAGGCGCATCATACATCACATCACTTTGCACATTCGCCTAAGATGATGCATATTATTTCAAATGAGAAGTGTCTGAACATTCTTATACCTTACATTTTAACTTGAACTGATATCTTTTCAAAAGAAATTTTTGAAAATAGAAAAGATGCTAAAAAATCCTTCGATATGCATTTTGCTTTTAAATGTTTTTCTAAATGAAGGGAGAAATGTTGCTAAAATAATTTAATTTTAAGCATTCTCCTCGGTGTTTTTATTATTATAAATGTGTCTATAATAAAAAGATTTGAAGTTGATATTCTGAATTATTTTAAAATTAAAGTATACAGTAGAATCTCGCTACAACGATATCCTCTATAACGATAATTCTCTCTATTACGATATTTTTTCATAGTCCTGACAGAATTCCCTTTAGGTTAATGTAAAACAGTTCTCTGTATTACGATATCCTTTAAAACGATAATTCTCTCTACAACGATGGTAATAATTATCCCTTACATCACAATAATTCTCTCTACTACAATATATTTTTTTTCTACGATGCATCAGAAGCCCAACTCATGCCCACACATTGAAAGCTACACAAAGAAAGTCGAGGTAAAATGTGGTTGGAACGGGTTGGACCAAGCCTCTGCCAAAGAACGTCTTCTAAGTTTCGTTTTGCTGATGTAACACTATGGTAATGAGAAAGTGCATTTCTCGTAAGGTGGAAGGGCAGTTGGCATTTCCTGGATGACACATCCTTGATTCCTATCCCCCTCTTTAAAAAATGGTCAAGGATTCCTTTCACCGGAACTGATATAGAAAACGATACGTTCTTTTGTCTGAACTTGAGTAAGAATTTTAACCTCCGATAAATCCTATCGAGGTCGATTATTACACGAGGATATTTTAAATTATTTATGAGTTTTGTTTACTTTGAAGTTTGTTTAGTGAAAATCGAAAGAAAATGGCTAAAAGAAAACAAATATCTATCGAAGTGAAATTCAACATCATAAAAGATTTTGATAAAGGCATGAAGCAAAATAAATAAGGATAAATTAATGGGTATGCATTTTCAATTAATATCTAATACATTTTAAAAAACGCTTTTGCGGCATTCAGGTATTATTTATTTAGACATTATATATTTTTTATTCAAATATGCTATAAATATTTATAAGCTATATCGCCGCTAGAATCCCTGGCGAGGCGGCAAGGGTATTTAACTAAAATTTGTGAGTGTTGAAAATTACTGAAAACTATAAACATGTTTTTCTCTTTTCATTTATTATATATTACTTGCGAGGGTGTTCTGAATGAAAACAGAACACTTTCTGGTGACACTGCAGGGTATGGGATATATGAAGAACAAAAATCAAAAATCTTTTCGTTCCAATATCAATTCTCTCTATAACGATAATTCTTTTACAACGATATATTATTTTGACCCCCAAAATATCGTTATAGAGGGATTTCACTGTATTGAGTATGATTATCCTTTAGATTTGCGATTAGTAAACTCACGGGAATCTATTATATAAATGTGAAAGTTTGTCTGTTTGTTTGTTTGTTCGTCCGGGAACTCCTCCCACACTGTCAGACCTATCGGCTTGAAATTTTGCACATACACGTGAAAAGACATAGAATAGGCCGTAGGCTATTTTAAAATTCTGGAAATCAACCCGTTCCCTAATTTTTAACGATTTTTCGCAATTTTCAGGGTAGAAAGCTACTCAAATGTCCGATTTCAGCACATTCGTGAGCATGCGCCGAGACGGTTGGTCGCAGACCTACCGAAATTTGCATACGGCTTCACTAGGACAGATCCTAATACGCCTCGGAGCGATTTTTTCGAAACTCGAATTAGAAAATGTTTTATTTTATGTTTTGTCCGATTTTTAGCGATTTTTCTAGCTTAATACGTAATAACGCCGGTCATTACACTCGCAAGAAAACGATATTTACATCATCGGGTAGAGGAGGAAATTTTCTTTTAAAAACTGTTTGTTCGGACTGTGTAACATAATTTTCAGATTTTTGGGAATTTTTCAAATAAAATTAAATTTAACGCTGACTTTCGTAAAATAATTTAAAAACTGATGCATCTTGAATTCTATCCGTCATAACTTTTTTATATTTTGTCAAATGACGGAGCATACATTTCGCCCTCCTTTAAAAGAGAAACCAGAGGAAAATATAAATTAGGAGATTTTTTTACGAATTTTTAAGCAAAGAAGGATTTTAATTCCAATAGCATATGCTTAAAAACTTCGGTATGATATCTTGCGGTTTGGCTGTCTTGGAGACAGTAACAATGATTAAAGTTGCCAGTTGAAAAAAATAAATAAAATTACTTTAAAATAACTGAGTTTTCACATGTGAAATGTGCATGATTTTGACGTCACGAGTTTAAAACCCCTTTCGAAAGTCAATCAGCATAACGGACTCACAAACAAAACATACGCCACGCATGAAATAATTCTATATTTTATTTTACGTTGCCAGAAAAAGAACTGAATGCTGTTTTTTCACCAGTGAATTATCCAGCATTATTTTCAATTGAGATTTTAAACGGGACACGTTTTCGAATCGCAGGAAATATATTGCGGTGTTAAACAGGACCTGATTATGACCAACAGGGGGTCCCGGGCATTGATGAATTTGCCCCCCCCCCCCCATCTATTGTTTTTTTCCCATAAAATTTTGTTATAAAAAAAAAAACAACATTTGAAATTGCCGAAATTGCATTTCGAGCCGGGGGCCCTGGGCAAAGTCCCGATTTGCCCGTGCGATAATAGGACCCTGGTGCTAAATACGCTAATCTGACCAGAATTATGCGCAAAAATTTATGGAGAGCTTATTTAGTGGCAACCATAAAGTGAAATGATTATCGTTTATGCTAATGCGTAAATTGCAAAGAATCACCAAAGAGCAAAAGACTACATTCGTGACAAATATCTAAACAGTTTCTTTAAATTAAGCATTAACGGTTGCAAAACGAAAATATATTTATTGGTATCATTAAAAGATAGTATAAGTTATAGTTATTAGATATGCTAAGGCAGTATTGATCAACGCAACATAAAAGACTGTAACAGAACTTTCTTTTTTATTGGAGATTCTGCTTTCTCACAAGTAGTTATTATCACGTTTCAGGAAAATGTTCTCTTCTTGCCTTGCGAAGAGCGGGTACACAACTATTTAATTATTAAATAAAACGGTTCTCCACATCATATAGTATCTAAGGTATTAATGGCATAACTTAAATCGAAAAAAGAGTATGATGTAGAAATGAGACATTTTGAAAATTAGGAATTTTCACTGCAAACCGTCACGCTTTTCTTTTCTAATCGCGAATGACACCGACATAGTTTTTTGCGTCATAATATTAACAAGGGTCTCAGGTCAGTACTTATACTAACTTTACAAATAACTAATGAGTAACTTTACGCCAACGAGTTAAATCACTTTGCTTATTTTTAGATTCCAAATCACTTGAATCAATTCGAATTATACGAATTCACGAATTATTCGAATCACTTGAATCAATTCGAACTATACATGTAAGAAAAAGTTTCGTTCCCTACCGTGCGGAGTACGGGCACGCAGCTAGTATTTAATAAAATATAAATCGTTAACGATATTGTATGGTCTTTAATATAAAGTCCGTTTAATTGAATATAAGAATAAAAACCCTTTTTTATAAAATAGGTCTGGCATACTTGAATACTTGGATGCCTAACATAATATTGCTACGTTTTCTAAGCTGCATACTTCTTGTTTCTGTAAAATCTATTTTAAAATTTGAACTAATAATATTAGATACATCTCCTTTATACAAACGAAGTTTATATTTAATATTTAGAACGAAACTTTATAAAAGCTATTTATGCTTCTTCTAACAGTACTATAATTTAATTAAATGCAGCAGAAGCATTTCATATTTAATCTTAAATATCAAATAATATAATTCTATATAAAAAAAACACTTTAAAGACATTATTTTAGAATGCATCACTGCTGTATTTGATTTTTAAATTGTATATTCAATGTGTTAGCTTGCAACTAGCTTTGATGACAGTCGCTTATCTTTCATAAAGCGATTTAGTCGTTATTTCTCTTCTTTCTTTCTTTTTTTTTTATCATCTATTTTTCCTGAAAAATGTTTTTCATCTGTTTTCTTGATAAAATCCAATTAAGACGGCAAATCTTTAATTATCGAATAAATAAATTTAAAAAGTTTTATCTAATGGTAAACTAATTATATCTTTTTTTTACACTTCTTAGACTCACTTTTTATATGTTATATAAAAAGATTAATCATTAAAAAAATTAAACGCTTGTGTCTGAAAATAATGTTATTAGATTTTAAAATGTTATTTCAGTTTGTCATCTATTAATCAGCCTATCTAACAACTTTCTGAAAATGTGACTAAACAAGTTAGTTTCAAATATATCAGAGACATGTGCTTCAGTAAATCTGGAAATAAAAATACTATTAAATGTATGTTAATTTGCTTTGTTTTCATTTTAACGAATTCTTTTAACTATTCGTGCACCTAAATAGTCTAATAAAAAGAAGATTTGAATTTAATGTTCTGAAGAATTTTAAAATTAAAATCTATTGAGTTACTTAACTCACTTTTCAACTGAAGAGATGTTTTGTATATTCACTTCGTATAGAGAAATACATTAAAATGTTGCTTGTAGCAGAATGATAAATAAAATCAAGCTTCGATCACATCAGAAAAATTATCTAACAAAGGTTTAAGTTAGTACTTTAAATGCTCGCAAAAGTATATTAAAATAACTATCCGATGCCATAGGACATGCCACTCTATTTTTAATAAATCCTTTTCATATGTGGAGGCGCAGAAGACAAAAATTTTCAAATCAAACGCCTACCAGTAATACACACCAAAAATTCGTCCAGATCATTAGCAATTCATAATAAGTTTTGTAAATACTTGCATAGAATCACAATTTCAACTACAACAAACTAAGGCTTTGTTAGATAAGAAACTTTTAAGCGCATAATAAACCATATTATAACGAATCAAAAGTTCTGTATACAGTGTGCCCGCTGAAGTCCGTTGTCACCTCAAGCGGGGCCTTCGCAATTAGTAACGGGCCTGCGCGTGTATTTTGATGAGCCATCCAAAGAGGCCTACGGATGCTCGAGTCTTCACGTATACATCAGGCATTTCTTAAGCTTCCCAGTGCTTTCAAACGTTATTTAATGTAGTTTTAAGTAGTAATTGTGTTACTAATTCAAGTACGAACTCATTATTAATTTGTTTGCTATGATACATATTTACATAAAGAAAATAAATGCATATAATTTGAAGGAAAATCAAAGTAGCGCTTACTCTCACGATTCACGATTGCTTATTTTAGTTTCACAAGTGGATATTTAGTATACTTTAAAATAACTAAATACACAAGACATTTTTATAATGAATATTTCATGAACGTAGTCGTATTTTCTACGTTATTTTAAACAATTCAACATTAATCTTTAACAAATGATGTATTAAAGCGCATTTCAGTGTTTTTGGGATATCCTGTATATTGGAGAAAATTGATAAAATACACTCTATAGCGCGATCCCTGAATTAATTATTCTTTAATAAAGACATTTCATGTAGTATATATTATTCTTTTGTCGCTTTCGCACTACCTACATCTAAAGTTCTTTAGTACGACAAAAGTATAAAAAAATTGTTTTAAAATAATAAAATAATATGACATTTATAATACTTAGAATAATAAAATAGAATACTGTGACTGAGGAAAACAGGCCTCAATGATAAACTCATTTTTAGGGATGGCAACTCATAAGCAGGCCCGTTGCTTAGCGATGGCCCCGCCCCAAGAGTCATAAAAGTAGGGTCTAGATACAGTAAAGTTGCTATGTGCTACGCAAAGGAAGCCGCTTACAGTTCCACCTGGTGGCTAAATTTGGAGTTAGTGCTCTTATCTCAAAAACGGTACAAGATACGAGAAAAAAGTTAGTAACAAAGTTGTTCGTATCATCGATTCACTAAGAAAAGACACCTCAATTTGCGAATGATGCTCATTAATTCGCACAATAATGCTACGGATGGAATTCATAATACACATTTGTTTGGTTTTATTTTCCAAAACTGCACTCACCTGACATTAAGTTCATTTGTCCTTCATTCTAAAAGTGTTTCCCGTCAGCAACAATACAGATTTGGACGCTGGCCTGCAATTCCTGTTGCAAGTTGTATAAGATGGCAGGTGACATTCTGGTACAAGCATTAGTAATACGGTTTTACGCCTTTAATTTTATAGCTTTGATTTTTAAAATTAATGTGCTCAAGATGTCTTTTCTTAATTGCCGATGCTGAACAACTTTATAATAGACTTTTTTCTCGTATCTGAAACCGTTTTGGGGATAAGAATGCTAACTCCAAATATAGCCGGCAGATGGCATTGTAAGTGGTTTCTTCGGGTAGCACATGGCAAGTTTAGTATACTTAGATCCCACTTTTATAACTTAAGTTCTTGCCATTCAGAAATTACTTGAATGACAACGGACTTTAGCGAGCACACTGTATAGTATGCTTTAAGAGCGACGTAATATGGTAGTTGAGTGTAAAAGCAAATGCTACTGGCAGTTAAATCATGCAATTGAAGAAGCAATTAAATTTACTCTTAAGAAATTTGAATGTTTTTCAGAAACACAACGTAAAATATAACAATTATTATTTTTCAAGAAAAAGAAATCACACCACTGATAGTTTATTTTCCTCCTTTGTATGAATTGGAAGACCTATGGAGGGTGCAATTGACAGTCGTCATTTTCTAATTTCAAAAATTTAATTTCAAAATTTAATTTTGCTTTCAAAACTTTAAAAGCTGTATAAAATCTATTTCAAAATTTAAAAAAAATGTATTTTGCCTCGATAGTCACTAAGGAATATATATTTTTTATATATATTTGGTATTTTGTATCATAGAGCCTAAAACGGGTTTTCGTACAATATTTCTGTTTAAAAAGTTTCAATCACCTTCCTTGTTGAACTTCTCAAATAGTTTTGATGTGTATTCCTATTCGTTCTATTTTACGCACGTGTAGAAACATATCAATTTGGAACACTAAGTAAAACGAAATTCACTGTAGATCAAAATAGTTTTCACCGTACAAGTCCGAACTGTCTATCGGCGCCGACAGCTATTTTAGCTTGGCGAAACAGATTATATAAAATACAGTTTTTGACACATTTAACAGTTTTTGAGACATTTAACAGTTTTTGAGACAATTTTTTAATATTAATGACTATGTCATTTTATCTCTCACCCCCTTTATTGAAAAATGTCCAAAAAATGTGTCCCAAAAAAGCGATATAAAAATGCGACATAATTTTACATATATTTAAATACTATTAGTTCACAACAGCTTTAATCAATTGTTACAATATTTCGTAAGCTGTAGAATATGCATCACAAGTATTTTTCTATAAATAGGTTACAATCATAAAAATTTCAACATAGGGTTACCAGGCGAAATACACGAAAGATGAGAGATAAAATGACACAGTCAATTAATATCGTTTTAATATGGCAATAATGAAACTAAAAAATTAGGGGGTTCAGGGGGGTTTTCCCCCTTACGAGGCTCGAACAGCCGAGTTTTATATATATACAGTAGACCCCTATAACATGCTAGATACGTTCGTGTTATAGAAATCCGTGTTATAGGGATCTGTGTTGTACGGGTCCTGAGCTATGCTCCACCTGAAGTGTAAACCTCCCTGTTCAACCGCTGCACACCTTATTTGATCAATTTATTTCACATTTTACTTAAATACTGCTTGCTTGATACTACATATGCACCAGAGGTAACTGATATCACCTTCCTCTAAATTAAATCGAATTTAAATTCGCAGATTTTTTAAATAAAACGTTTTATTTCTCAAGATGAAATAAAATAAAATTAATGATACAAAAGTTCTTTCAGATACGGTTATTGTACACCACAATTAGAAAAAGCAGACGATCTCCTCAATTCATCATAAGTTTTCTGCTTGAGGCGTATGTTGCGGCCCGTGTAACTCGGTCTTGAGCTTCTATTACTCTGTGATAGATGATGGTGTTGCCGTTCAAAAGTTATGTTAACTACTGGAGCTAAAGCACAGTAAAATCAGAACATCTATCTCAATTTACGAGTCTCTTTTAACGTGTTATAGGAAACCCGATAGCAATTTTTTCGCCGTTATAGGGGATCTATTGCATATATATTATTTATTATTTATCATGAAATGTAAAGTCACAAGAAAAAGAAAGAAAACTATCGATATTTCTAAAACTAAACTACATTGAACTCTTGTATCTGCTGAAAAACAATCGCTATTCGAACTTTGCTGAGTTTGCACTGATTTTGCATTATTAGTCTAAATGTATTTATTTGAATTTGCATTATTATGCTTTTGTCCTGTCTTTGCAAAACATCTTGCTTTGATCCTCTTAATATACACATCCCTATCACATTTTATCCGTTACCTTACATGAAAAAAAAAAATCTGATTTCTGACATTTCTTAAGGCAATGGTTCCAGGAGTGGTATAGTTATTCTACATTTTACTACAATCTGCCTTTTTATCACATGAAATAAAATATAGACAAATATTTTAATTAAAAAGCATTTCTTTTTCTATTTTAAATTTAGTACTTCCACCGATACGCTTTTTTGACACGTTAAAAAATGATATTACTGTTTACAGTTATTAGCACTTCGTTAATAAAAAAAAACCCACAAAAATAGGGAAAAAAAACTTTTTTCCTACTACTTAAGCAATCACTTTTTTCAACATTTTGTCACTTAATTAGGAAAGCAAGAAACTTTTTTTTCTTCACTAGCAGTGTGTTCAAATTACTTGGTTTAATTTGAAATTTTAAGAAAAAGATAGAATTTTTTCAGAAAATGTGAAATATTAGAAAATAATTAAACATTTCTCCTGATGTAAATGATGAAAAAGTATGCGGCTAACTGTAAAAAATAATTGATGTGGACGACAAGTCGGTAAACATGTAAAAACTATCTTTGTTACACGATAATGGGGAACAAATAGTGAAATATTTGAGGCATAATTACGCTTGTTACCAGCATATTTTAGCTGACAATCCTTTTCTTCGTTGGTTGTAACTTTTCGTAATGAAGATTAATTTTCTTAGATTATACATCCATATGCTAAAGTGTAGAGGGAGGAGGCATGAAATAAAATGTAAAGTGACTTGTCAAGAAAGCTTTTTGAAATGTTGAAACTGTCATCTATGTTCATATATATATATATATATATATATATATATATATATATATATATATATATATATATATATATATATATATATATATATTATAAAGTGTCAAAAAAAATTTACTGAGGCACGTTTTAATTATTTGTTATTCGCTTTATAGGGTGTCTGCGATTTATTTTGCAGATTTAGTAATTTTAAATTTAGAAGTAATCATGTGTTAAATTAGAAAAGAAAAACTTTTACCGATGATGAGTACCTTTTTTGTGTTGATTATAAATTTTAGCAGGTCCGGTACAAAAACTGTTGGAGTCGTAATGAGTTGATCACAACCAGATATTTTTTCTAGGAGAAGCGGTAATTATGAATGATAAATGTAGCAGTTCTTACCATAACATTTTTTTTCACTCTAGTGAAATTTTTGAAAGGACCTTCCGTACACTATAGATCGGCTGGTAGTATTTAAGAGTTTCAGTAGCGTAGCTATATAAATTATAAAATATTTGAAACAGAGCACTATAGAAACGTTTCCTCTTCTAAAAAGCTTTGATCAAAATCACGTGATTATATTTTTTATACACGTAGAATTATTATGCGGTACTTTAAAGAAATTACGATTGTCGAGCAGAGAATGTAAATCAAATTGTGTGTTCGTTTGGAAAAGAGTATTTAAGAGACTAACGGAATGTTGAAGACCTTGTATGGTACTGCACATAGCTCTTTCATTCCCTTATTTTGCTTCCTCCAGAATAACGCAAGCTCCTTCAAAAGCTACTATAAGTACGATCATCTTACGTTTCCATCTCATACAGGATTTACGTGCCGCTTACGTCAATAGGGAGTTTGTGCAGGCCCGGTTTCACTCACGGTAACGCTAACGTTAAATGACATATTGGACAATAAAGCGCATGCGCACGCATAAAATGCAAAACATGGTTGGCCAAAATACTCCGTATAGCGGATAGCGTTAGCGTTAGGGTAGGAAGAAACGGTATGCACAAACTCCCTTGTCCAGGTGAAACACGTGCAATAGTAGTTGAAAAGTGGATCTGGTGTTGTGTTCTTTAAAAGTTCATAAAGCGTTATACAGAGCTGGCTATAAAATAAATTATGTAACTATGCCCTCAGTCTATGTTCAAGTCAAAAAGTGTTTTGTTGAAGTTAGCGAAATTTGTTTGGTTAAATATCTTAGTAGTTTTCTTTTGCTGATTTAGCAACAGTTTGAGTTTGTTTGATTCAACAAAATATATTTGAGAAAATGCCTTTTTAAATTAACAAAACGTTTGGTTGAACTTAGAACCAATCCGAATCTTTAGACAACCAATTTACGCATGCGCCAATGGACGGTGCAGGGCAAGAAAGATTTGATTTTAGAAGAGTTTCGTAAAGTCTATTATATTAATAAGTTGAACTATGGATTATTACACAACTTCACTAATCTATGGGGGAGGGTCTGAATTTGTCGAAATTTCCAAAGATAAGTCCAATTAGTTTATATATTCATTAAAATTTGCATTTTTTTGCTTCAGTACTTTAATATGTATCTACAGATTTTGTTTAGTAGCTCAATGTCAGCTAGTTTTCCCTACTAGACACTGTAAAGCAATCATAATCACTTTTGCGTTCGTGATGAAATAAAATATTTGTGCATTCAAACGTGATAGCTCGTTAAATTAAAAATTTTATTTGACTTAAAAATAACTGAGGTTCTAATGTTTACACAAGTGCTATTATACACATTTAATTCGCTTACACTGAACGCGATTATATGTATCCGAGTGGTCTGTTTTAGATCAACGCAATTTGCATGCTTTTCCTAAAATATCCCCCCCTGTTGCTCACTCGTCTTGTTAAGTAAGCTTGTAAACTTAGCACTCATCTTAAAATAAAAACTATTCACTGTTTTCTCACGGTTTAAATATTTTTCGTGATTTTTTCTGACCATATTTGGCATTAAATCTCGCATTATATACGAAAACAATTTATAAATATCAAGTATGTCTACGCGTGCAATATAAACAAAATAAAATAACACCTGTATATGCCTGTTAAATTTGAAATAACAAAATAAGTTTGCTGGACACAGTTTGTTATTATTACTATCATTATAAATACCAGAATTACGAAATCGGTCATTTTGACTGTTCCGTAAATTAAATACACTGCAATTGTTTCATTTTCTAACAAATTATTTTTATCTTTTTTAATTTATTAATCATGAAATTGGGGAAATATAAACAATGTTTTGTGTATTTCAAATAATTAATTTAGCGGTTATTTGTGTGTGTATTATATCTATATTTACGATTGGCGATTACTTTGACCCAAGAAATACTGCATTTACCGATCTATATATTGGTCGTTTTTGCGTGTAAGTGATAAATATTGATCCATTTTCATGGCATTAAATTATTTTCTATGTGCATTAGTAGAAAAACGCATAAATCGTAAGTTTTGAATGTTCTAATTGTCTCACTAAGTTTATCTTTTGGGAGAAGGGGTAGGGAACCTGAGGTAATATTTCACAAAATTAAATTATTAGAAATGTAAGTGCGCTAAAATAAAACTGTAAATTTTGATGAACGGGTAAATTAATTAGACTACATCTAGAACGTTTAACAAACTGCTTGATTGCTTCAACAAAATAACATAGTAATCAATGTTACTTCAACAAAATATTTTTGGTGCATGAACCATGAACCCGCTGGTTAACGAAAACATTTTGTTAAGTTAACCAAAGAATTTGGTTGATTTTCAACAAATAAACCAATTAAACAATTGCTTTCTTAAGTTAACAAGGTGCTTTGTTGAAACAACCAAATTATTTTATAAAACTATTTTGTTAATTTAACAAAAATATTTTTTTCCAATGCAGCAGGCGATTACAGATATTATCTTTACGCCGCACAGAGATCAGAGAAACAAAACAAACTAAGAATATTTAAAACATTAAAAGCACTAAAAACGCAAAATCAGGCAACTAAACTGTTCAAAGAATCTCTAGCCTCCCAGTATCGGGAATAGATACAGCTGTTAGTTAGAGCAGAGCAAACAGGGATATGATCGGCATCCATTGTCGCACCACTGCGGCAGAGGGGGCAGGCAGGACTATCCACCAAGTTGAAGCGGTAAAGATGGGCATATAAACAGTCATGTCCAGATGCCAGTCGAAAGGCAGCCACTGCATTACTTCTTGGACAGTCGGGGAGATTGAGGATGGCATTTCTCCACGATTTTTCCTTCGTTCGATCTTTTAGTAATGCCATATGTGTTGTCTTAAACATTTGATTAATTTTTGACGAGACTGACTTATAGCTAACTAGATTGCATGGGGCCTGCTTAACAAAACAGCCCTTTTTGGCCAGCTCATCCGCTTTTTCGTTACCTGGGATACCACAGTGGGATGGGATCCATTGTAAGACAATCGTTTTATATTTATTGTGCATTTCTCTTATTAAAGTTCTACATTGAACTATGGACATAGTGTCAGGAGCCTGAAGGCAGTTGGCAATGGCTTGAATAGCAGCCTGGGAATCTGAAAAAATGACAACCTGGTCCTGCTCGGAGAGAGAAGGGCAAGAGTCCAAATGGGCTAGAGCTACTTTAATTGCCTCGACTTCACCGTCAAAAGCATTCTTGTATGTTCCCAATGAAAATTAATGAGCGAAATGCGCTGAACAAAGCTTCAGTACAACCCTGGGATTTTAAAACTGGACTCGCAAGGTCTAGATTATATAATATTTCACCCGCATCCAATGGGTTCAATGGGGGCAGTAAAGGCTCGATCCGGGGTGGGATATCACGTCCATTCATTTCTTTTAATACAGCCTGCAGAAAGCCATCCTCAGTCCTCAGCCTGCGAGGCCCAGATTTAGCCCACTTATCAGTATGAGACCAGAAATTAATTCAGTATGAATTTCTGGTATAGTTTCAAGGCTGATTTCTTTATTTCAAACAGCATAGGTATTTCATTAGTCCGCAATAGCAGTGCGTCAATAGGTGTAGTCTTGACAGCACCAGTGACAAGGCGGAGAGCATTATTTAACAAAAACATTATTGGTGCCATTTCAGCCTGATAATTTTCTTGATTTAACAAAATTTTTGTTGATTCAACAAAACATCTTTATTTTCGGTGTTTGAGTGTTTGTTTCTCAAACATTCAAATCACTTTATTTGGAAAATCTTTTATACAGTATGTTAGCCATGTTCACTCGTTGTCACGTGGATAAAAACAACTAGCTCTTTTCGTTTATTTTGGTAATCATCGTATGACGTATTACATCGATTGTCTTCGAAATGTGTAGTGTACCTAAATTGTAGGATGATCTGTGGAGTATGTTTTCTGTACGTGTGATAGTCTAACATAAAAGAAAAATATTGTAATTACTACTGTAAACTCTAAAAGAAGCTATACATGCAAAAACAAATTCTGAACCAGAACACTTTTATCCCAGTATAAAACGAGTGATCATGAACGGAACAGTCGCTTTTGCTACCTGGGCGGCTTTTTTAGCCAATATTTCAACAAACAAGTCACTTGCTAGGTTATCGTTTGGAATCGACAGACAATTTAAAACTGCATCGTGGGCTGCATCAACAGCTCACGATGAATTAAAAATGAATTAAAATGCCTTGCTAAAAATTAATTCTTTTAAAAACAAAAATCCATTATTTTTGTAGTCGATGCCAATGCATGTTGTTACGACAGGGTTATATTTCGAGTAAGAATCTTTTTCATCCTTTATAATTGGTAACTGATTATTGGTATTATAAAACTAACTGGTAAGTTAGTTATATAATGCAGTCCGGAAACTTTTGAATCCTAATAATAAATCAAAATTCAAATTAATTTTGTATATTTTTCCTTTATCCTATTTTTCTAAAGGAATATCATCGAAATAAATCGATAAACAATCTCATAAATATGATATTATTATTCCTTTCAATTTCACTTTGCAAAGCTATTCGAAAGGCTACATAAAATGCGAAACAAAAATTTTCTGTCGAAAAAAATAGGGTATTTAAGCGTAAATGAAACAGGATTTCGTCCTCTCATATATTTTTCATTATCGAATACATAATTGATTTCTTCCGACGGCTTCCTTACCTTTCTCCATTTTAATCCTTCATTTATAACAATGAATACGCATTCGAAAATTATTAAAAGAAAACGCAGTCTAGTAAAGTTTAATCCACGATGCTACAGTAATTCACAAAATATTACAAAAACGGCTGAAAACACATTAAGGTCAAGTAATTTTTTATTTATTCTGTTTTTGTGTATTTTGCAAAGTTTGCAAATCTAAGAACATCATTCATCATCGTCATTGCGCTTCCCGGCACATGAAAAATGATCATGTTTCAACAAACGCTTAAAAAAATTGGAAAGAATGCAGTTTATTTAAATTACTTCGTTCCTTGAATTTAAAATTTAAATATTACATTTCCCTTCTATACTCTTGTACATGAATGAAATTTTTGTTATTCATAAGAACAAACTAAGATGTGGTACAATCTGGTCTGTATGTCTCAAAAAAGCAACCAATAATCCTAAAATACCACAATGAAAGATATGTTTTAAGAGTACAGTTCTTTTGTAGCAACAAAATGTAATTGATTAAAAAGCATTTTAACAAAATGCAATAAATATTTATTTTTAATTGCTCAGCTCTGAAACGATGATAAGTACAGTTGATGATTTTTTTACTCGGTGGATACATTTCAGGCTGTACCGTGTAAAAATGTATGCAAAAAGAATAATGCTTATTAGATTTTCTTGTGTATCGTTTCAGAATATCAATATCACAGTAGTTTATTTTTGGCTAGTTACATTTTTTTAATTATTCACATTAAAAAAATTAATTTAAATGTATATTAACATTTTTTTTAAATATTAACAATAAAGAACTAATTTAAATGTACATTAAAATTAAAATATATTAATAAATTATTTAAATATAACCATTAAAAACTCATTAAATTTTTGAAATATTGATTTTGAAATTAATTTAAATATGCATTAACATTTTAATATACTAATAAATTATTTAATATTAATATTTAAAAAATAATTCTTTTTATAATGTTACTCTTTAAAAAGTTTTTTAAAAATAAAGATCATTCACTATCTGGCTATAGATGCACCTTCTTACAAACATTTTCTATGATCAGTTGCGATATTCGGAGCCTGTGTCATATTTCTTTCTGTCGATTTTCGGTTTATCGAATTTAAACAGAACTACCGATCCCTGTGATTGTTTTTTCTCCCTGAGTTTCTTGCACAACTGTTGGCATCGAGCCTTGCAAAGGATACATCGTGTTATTTCAAAGTGAAAAAAAAATGTCCAATATAAACAAAATTTTAAATAACAAAAACATCAGAAGAAACTGGTGTTTGAGCGATAAAATAAGTAAAACTTGCCATAAAATGTACTATAATAACACACCTAAAATGCACCTATCAATCTGGGCACGTGTTTCGGTCGAAAAACTTACGACCTTCGTCAGCAGCAGTATAAGTATATACACAGACTGACACTGGAGGCTGAAAAGAGTAAACAGAAAACAAGATCGCAGAGCGAATTGCTAATCGGAAGAAGGGAAAAGCAAAAAACGATAGAGAAAAGGAGGGAGACAATAGATAAAAATGAAATAAAACATCGGAAAAAATAAGGAAAGAAAGAGCAAAAGGAATTTGAACAAAATAGAAACATTCAAAAACAATAAAAAACAGAACAACAAAAGAACAGCAATAATAAAACATTAAAAAAAAACATAAATGCTTTTTTTCATATAAATAAACAGGAAAACCCTCGCTCTTTTATAAACATAAAAACACACACAATAATAAGAAAACAAATTAAATAATAAATTAAAAAGGTGTATAGAGGTAGAAAGTAAATAGAACCTTACAGCACCTGTTTCTAAACAGAATGAATAAAAGAAATGGAAGAACAGTCGTCAACAAGACACTTAAAGTGCTGGGTAATGTAAAATCCTTCCAAAAAATCAAGATGGGACAAAGACTGAGCAATGAACAAAATCAAAGCTTTAGAAAATTAAAAACGATGATTAGAATTCCGACAATTCTAATCATTGTGATCAGGCAATAGAAGATTTAAAAAACTAATGCTTAGAAACATATCACTGATTCTCTTTGTGCTTAAATTTGAGAGCTCTTCTGCTCTGACCAACAAAGCCCAAGTCACAAGATCTACAAGGAATGTCATAAACACACCAGCTGTTCTCAGTAAAAATAGTATCTTTGAGAAAAGAGAATTTAATTCCCCGATTTAAAATGACTTTGAAACCTGAATTTTTGAGAGCTTCTCAGAAATTAAATCAATGTACAAGTAAAAAAAAACCTTAGCGTTATTGAAATTTTGTACTCTGAAAATTAATTTTACAGTTTAACTAGTAATGAAAATAAGTTTTATTCAATTGCAAAGAATGGTTACTTCAGAAGTTGTGAATAAGACCAACAGTTAGTTTAACTACTTACCACTTTTGTTAAAAGTAGTAATTTATACTGTTTCTAATGCATGCATGCTCTTTTCTTGCATCCATTGCTGTTAAGCATTTTTTTTTAATTTCAGTTAGTTGTACGAAAAAAGACATCAAGTATAACTAGCATGCGCCTTTTCTGCTGTCATTAAAAATTTCGGATAAATTAATAAGTGTAATGCTAGTAGCAATTTTGACTGTAGATTTGAATTTATTATCGTCGATTTCAAAACAAACGAAACCGTTTGAGAAATTAAATACACCTCTCATTTAAAAGTCACATTTTTTTCGTCTTTCACCCGTTTCACACCCAAATCGTATCGAAATAGTTTTGGGGTGAGAGCAGTGGCGCACAGGATGGTGGAATCCAGGGGTTCCGGACACCTCCCAGAAGAGTTCAAAACTGTGCTTCGTTAAATTATCATGTAATTTAATGCATTATAAAACAATGAAATTCTTTTTTTCAGCAGCTAAGATAAATATCTAAATACATGCAAGTATAACGTACGTCTTTATAAAAGAAGGTTACGAAGAATATTTTTTGTTCCCCATTATTTCAGGTGGCTGGTGTCATAAAGGGGTGCACGCATTGAAGGGGTCCAGGGAGTCTGGGTCCCTCCCAAGCATTATTAAGGCTGCTTTGTTAAATGACTTTATGGTTTTGCCGAATTCTGTGCCTTTTAAAATTCTATTTCAGCTCTATTTAAATGACATTCTTATTTTTAAAATTAAAAATGAATAACTACATATTTGAAAACCATGCAAATTGAATAACTGCGTTAAAACCAATGAATGTCCAGTAACTTTCATATTGAACCGGTCTTTTGATATGTTAATAAGGCTATTTAATATATTTTTAAGGGAAAAGTTTTCATGGAAGGTGTTTACAGAAAAAGACTTTTGGAGGCATTTTTCCAGGTGACTGATATCCTACTTTATGTGGACTGGACCCTTTTCAAGAGAAAATCCTGTGTGCGCCCCTGTCCGTGAGACCAATCATAATCCGTTTTGCACCAAGCAGATTCCATCGACTGTTAGTTGGTCTCGACTACAAGTGTCCCGGATATCCTTATCCGTATCCACGGACATTCGAAGATCCGTAATCATATCCGTATTCGTCTGACTGAAAATATGTTATTCGTATACGTATCCGGATCCGCTTTTGCCGGCAGATCTTCAAGGGAACTTTTAATGGCTTTTCAGGATAAGTTAAAGAAATGAAAAAATCAAATTGTGTTGTTATAAATTAATTTTGGGCAATTAAACAATTATCTTATTTCAAAATTAATGGTTATTAATTATTTTTAAATAAATCTTCTTGTTTATCACAAATGGTGGGCTTTGTTCAACCCTCCCCCCCCCCCCGATCTCACTAAAATGCTTCATCTGTTATTCTTGCAATAAATAGATTCTCTACTTTTCCAAAAGGAAACTAATATCTTCAAAGGGTGGACTTAATACCCACCTAGTTATGTCAATGGTATTTTCACACAATTGGTAATTGTTTTTAATGTTACAGTAGAAGAACACCCTCATATTTCGTTATATCTTTTTTTTCTGAAAGTTTTTTAGCCGGCATAATTTTATCGTTTATTACGGTGTCTAGTACGGCTTGTGAAGAGACATCCTAAGGAGTTTCAAGTGTCTGCCATAATTAGTTACATTGATTTACTTGAGTGACATGATTTTTTTCGAATTACTTTCTTAATAAGACATAACACGATTTTCTGTAGATTGGAAAACCTACTTGGTTTTGTGATAGCAGTTTCATATTTGAATGCACAAAAAATCTTGTTAACATTTTAAAAACTGTGATTTTAACCACTAAAGTCCTTTTTCAACCCATGCATGACACAGAGTTCGAAAGTTATCTTTGAGGCCGAACATTTCACATACTGTGCATGAAATTATTGCTTCAAGGTAATGTATTCTATAAAATATTTTCCAAACAAAGAGTTCCGCATCCGCACAATTTATGATTATTTACTTCTTGTAAAATAATTATAAATTATGATATTTTTTGTACATTTTTTCTAACATTCAAACCAAGAAATATATCAAAGTAATTTTATTTTTTCTCTCCTGACAGTATAAGGAAATCTTGCCAAAATCAGAATGACATTCGCATATTTTGCGTAAATGACTTGCATTTCCTTTTAAAAATGAAAAATAAAGTTATGACATCTATTGTTGGTTATTGAATTATTTTTATTGATTTGGTTTGTATTTGATTACATGCCAAAATATGAGGGAAAAGTTTTAAGTACATACAAACTCTCTGGAGTTCACTGAACCCACATAAGTGGTAGCACTTTGTACACGAATTTAATAGCAAGATTCCTGTTAAATGAAAGAAAAGTATAACTTATGTATATAATATAATTTTCCATATATATTTTTTTCATCTAGACTGTTTCATTGTAAATATCACATTTAAATTGAATAATCGATTATTTAGTGCAATTTGTAGCTGTAAGAATGCTCTTTCAGAAGAGCTGTTAATGCTTTACACACAATTTTCAACTGGAAAAGTTTTCTACTAAATGCCAATGATAAGTTATATTTCTAAATTATTCATTCATGTTTATGATGAACGGATAAACAGATAGACAGCAAAAATAGTTTTAAAATCTTTTTTGAAGCTATTTATAGTATCCTAGGCAGCAAAATAATGTTCTCTGTGTGAACGGTTATCAACATTCAGAATAGTTAAAAATTATTTTGAGTAGAGTATAACGCTGTATAATTGTTCGAGTACTCTTTGCCTATAAAAAGATTTAAAAAGAGCAACCTACTCGACATACAATGACAAAACTAGTGAAACCAGTCCAGTCTATAACAAAGCTTAATAACGCGTTCTGCAGGATGCAATAAGTTTTCCTTTCTTAATATTCCTAACTTAATATTCTACTTGACGTCCAAAAAAAAATTTTGTGCTTTTTTTCTCATTCTTCTCCTGCTAGATGCACACATATGCAGCACAGAAGGTTAAATTTAAAATTCCGGTTGTATCGACTTAAATGTGTTGCTTGCGATAGACACAGTATGCCCACTAAAGCCCCTTGCCACCCTCTTAATTTTGGAACGGCTGCTGCTATTCATAAAATTGTTGTCTGGGTATAGTAAATTAGCCATGCGCTACTGAATGAAACCGCCTAAGGTGCCACCTGCTGGAAAACTGCGGAGGTAGCATTTTCATCTCGAAAACCGAACGAGATGGGCAAAATGGGATTTACAAATCATGATTTTTTTGGGGGGAGGGGAGTGTCTAATTTATTAAATTATGCATTTGCTTGCCTGTATATTGATATCTCTGCACTCCATTTTTCTTCTCTTTAAAAAGGCGTGAAAAGGCATAATTCATACACGAAGAACAAATACTTATTAACTTTAAAAACCGCACACACATATTTAAAAAATTTGTTATGAATAAAAAAAATCATACGCATCTTTTAATTTGAAAATAAATTTTATGTGCTTATGCAAAATTTGCAATTAAAAAGGCCTTTTTTTTACATTTTTTCGCATGAATTTGTGTAAATAAATAAATCAAAGCTTATTTTGGGAAAGGGTCAAAACTTTAATTTAGAAAAGCCGCTTAGTTAACGGAATGAAAAAATTTCTTTTTCCTCATTTTCAAGCCGGGTTCGTGTCAATCGGTTTCTTTCGATGAAACATTTCGAATAAGTTGTGTTACTTTTCGTGATTTGTATCAAGGTGAGGACAAAAATAATTTCTTCTGTTTCTTTATTTTTCTTTTTTTTTACCGAAAATAATTTTCTTGACACACTTTCACGAAGTCATTTTCACTAGATCAATATTTCTGCGAGCGCCTTGGTTTTTCTCGAAACTGGTTATCTTGTCCTTTTATTGAATAAAAGTTTGTAACAGAGAAAGATAAAGCACAGAAGATTTTTTAAGAAAGAATTTTTAACCGAAAACGGTTTGAAACTGATGTACTCCGAGAGCCACTTTATTAAGTTTGCAGTTTGCTTTTCAGTTTTCCAAGATGACGTGGAAAGACGCTGGATGTCATATCGACTTGTTGAGAATCGATTAATCTTAAAGGTAAAGAACGACATTTTAAAAGAATATAGAAATCGTTAGGGAGAGGAAGAGAAAAATAAGTAAAAAGAAAGGAAATTCTTCAGCTGTTTGCAAAACTCTTGATGGAGAAAAATTTACACTTCTCCACGGGAAAAAATTTGACTTGAGTTGAATATGCCCCTATTGTTGAAAAAAAAAAATGCTGGACATGCATTTTTTTGTTTTTGTTTTTTTATCAATGTGAGGTAATGTGTTTTTATTTATCTTCTAAGTGATAGGAAGTATTTGAGTGATTTTTTATATCTATTTATTGAAAATTTTATGTTTTCATTTATTTCACTAATTAGAATATATATAAAAATATGCGTGAGATATTTTTTTTTCTTAATAGTTTACTTAATACAATTTTTCTCAATCGATTCCATCACAAATGTATTAATTGTATCCATACGAATATCTTTTATTTGTTTAGAATATAATTTCAAATACTTCATTCATAACGTAATTTCATACGTAAACCTATTTAACGTAAACGTTCATTCATAACGTAACTCTCCCGATATATTTTCGTTATACGTAAAGAGATGTGTCAAAGGGTCAAAAAGGTGTAAACTCCATGGACAAAAAAATCTGTTAACCTCAGGAATAAAAAAAGTATGAATCTATGAGACTCTATAAATATTTTTGCAATATGTAACTGATAACATTCTAAAATTTTAAAAGCAGTAAAAATATATGATCATTAGGGAGAAAAATTCGTAATCATAAGAAAAAAATTTCGACCTTTGTACCATAAATAATACACCTTTGATTCTGAAAATAAGACGTATATTAAAAAACTCAGATTATTATGAAGTGGCAGTCTAATGAAAGTGAGACAGACTACACAACGAGCATGGCAAAGAAGATGACAACACAAGTAAGTGTGCGTATAGAAGTGCCTCCTGTTAGGAATCAGGAAAAAACGGCGTGAACGTTCACCTATGAGCCATGTGTCTGTTATACGTGCTTGAAGACTCGTCCAATATCGTTATGGAAGCCGGAATAGCTAGATGCAATACGTTTTTATATTGCGCCACAGTTAACGTACAGCGGTACGTGGAAACTGCAAAAATTGCAGAGCGTCGTCAAATCCGAAAGCCTCGGAATGCTGACGGACAGCCACCATTCTTTAGCGAGATAATGCCAGTTCTGCTCACCCACATAATGCCAAAGTTGTCTCGAGTACCCTGCAGACATTTCTCTGGGAAGTATTAACATGTCCACCATTCTGTCCAGATCTCTCTAACACAATTTCTATATTTTTAAAGCCTTTGAGAAAGGCATTCGTGGCAGCCAATTTGCTTCGGCACGGCTGGGTACAATTCTGGTTTCGAAGGCAACTGCAAACAGTTTTCCATAAAGGAATTAACAGTCTTGCCTCACAGTGGGATAAATATATGTTAGCAGTTATCGCGATAACTTTTGAAGTAATAAACAATTCATTTGATTCTTCGTCGTCTGTCTCGTTTTCATTCGACTGTCCATATACTTTGAACTATTCATTTAATTTCAATGAATGAATAGTTCAAATAACACACTAATATAAACACAATTAGTATGACCAAAGCTAGAAGTACGAGAGTCATACTGAAATAGTTTCCATATTAGAGGAATCTAAACATAAAATAGTAAGCTTTCTTGTACATTTCAAGACTGTAGTAAATTTTCTCGTACATTTCAAGACATTGTCTGTTAAATATGCTGTCCAAACACTTTCTTTTAGAAATAAATCCAATTAGTGCTGTTTTTTCCCTCTTGAAAATCTTTGCAGAAGAATCTTCTTGTGTTTTCTAATTTGTTACTTTTTATCATAAAAAAGCAATCCGAAAGCCAAATGAATGAACTGCTTTTTCCTTATTTAATAATAAAATAATTTCTTCAATTAAACTCTATTAGACTATTAACTTCATTATTCCATATTTGTATTATCTCACATGATGTATTCCCCACTCATTTTTAGTAGTATTTTCTAGACATGTCTCTGAACAGTAGTACGTAAAGATTATTCTATACTTACATTTACATATTTGTTAAATGTTAGGCACTATCAACCGTCGATAATGCTTATCATTAAACTATAATTTTCTACTCAAATATATTGGTTAATTATGTCGTCTACTTTTAGTTAATTTTTGGCTTAGTGCTTGTATATAAGACTACGTTCAAACAATGATTAGATAGTTATTCCAATAATTCTATTAACGATTAAGAGATCTAGTGAAAATTATTCGAGATAGTAAAATACGCGATTAAATCAGTTATTTAAATGCCTTAATCTAATCATCGCATCCAAGAAATCATAACGAGCTCATTTAATGAAAATATTTATATAGGTGTGATTACTTTGTAATAGAGTTAATTTTCAGTGATTCAATCTCTCCAACCAATGCCATCATAAGCTCATTAAACATTCACCTATTTGATATCCATTACATTCGCTTATAGATATAATAATCACTAGTCTTAAATTTGAGACTTTAAGAGATTATAGGCTTGTGGTTATAATATTCATTGTAAGAGAGAGAAGCAGTATGCAGTTATCACATTTTAATAATAAATTTCAAAAAGCAATTTTTTGATAATAATTTGTTGTTCTTGTTGTTGTTGAAATAAGTAAAATGCTTATACCACTGTTTGTAGAGAATAATCACCATTTTCATTACTCTTAGAAATTACCATTAGCTCGTTTTGCAAATTTCAAAATTTTTACATTTTATAGAGTTAAATTTTTATTTCTCAGTTTGCAAATTATTCTAAAGTGTAATTTTACATATATGAACAGCACGAACGCACAACTCTCCTTTATCTCTGTGTATGAACTCTAACAACTAGTTCGATTATGATTTTCTTAACACCGAAGTTACGCCTGTTATCGGAAGATAAAGACAGGTGTGTTAACTTCATCAAATGCTTCCTGTTACATTGATATCAATGTTTGCCTCTGGGGAATCATGCGCATATCAAAATACAATTTCTTTTAAGTTTGATTGAAACCTTATTTTTTTACTACATATCCTTATTCAACGTGTTAAAGAAAAGCCATACTGCACTTTTCAAATTAATTTCTTACAAATAATATCAGTTAATGAATAATGAATCAGTTAAGGAAAGGTATTGAAAACTGGGAATCTAATGCCAAATGGAAGATTTAAATTTTAAGTATAACTTCAATTACTATCAGCAGCAACAAAAAAAATTATGCTGACTCCATTAACTTTGATTACGCACCTAAATTGACGGCTCCGGGTTGATGATTCAATTCATAAATGTATCCTACAATGACGCAAATCGTAATCAAATTTCGCCTGGCGTATTCGCAGAAGTCGAAATGTATAACTATTTAATTTCGCACACCGTTTTCTCCAGCAGAATTCCTTGCCGTCACGTCCCAATATTTAATTGCTGGTAAATCACACTAATTCCCCAAACAAAGCAGCATTTCCTCTAAGCTGGCGGCAGAAAATTGATTTGGCGCCGAAAGTAGAAAACTCTTTCATAATTATAAAATCAATTTACACGAGATGATGTGCAATCCATTATCACGGGCGAAAATTTTCCCTATCAGAGTTAATTAGAGCGAATTCTGGAAATTTTAAAATCTAGCTCACACTGTTGTGAATGACAGAAAGACTGTCCCCTGGCTATCTACGAGATAAGGGGGAAACTGACGCCTGTAACACTGTGAAATATTCGATGCAATCAAACAGATGATAACAATGCCTCGCAAGCATCTCAAATAAAATAAATTGTTAAATTTTATGATTATTCCAGCTACTGTGCTGGATTGCCCCATTAGGCTCACAAGGTTTAGAGTATGGGGACCGACCATTTCAGGGTCCTCACATCAAAGATAAACAAGGGTTAAAGAAAAAAGTTATACCGTATTGGTCCGAATATAACGTGACCCCCAAAAGTTTTCAACATACCCTATTGGCCCAAATGTAACGTAGTGTTTTTTGGCTGATCATTGTCCGTAAAATACCTGACTCGCGCTAAATTCGAGGTCGAAATATGGGATTTTTCTGGTTATCTTGATGAAAAATTTTGGGGCCGCGTTTTATTCGGGTCAATACGGTAATTAGAAAAATCCTATATGTAGACCACGAATTTAGCGCGAGTCAGGATTTTTACGGCCAATGATCAGTCAAAAGACACAGCGTTGTATTCGGACCAATACGGTAATTAAATATTTTAGATTATTTTAGTAAGCCGAACCCAGTTTGAAGAAACTTCAAGCGACCAAAGGCATTGTTCGCTATATCCGAACCGTTGAGAAATACAATAGAAGAGTGGGACTAAATTTTTCGTTCATTATATCCGTAAGTTCGTTATATACCGGTTTCGCTATAACGGGGCTCAACTCTACACCGTCAATAGAAGTAGTTCAATATTTCACCATGCAATGGAACTAAATTAGCTGCAACCTTTCTATGGAGAAACGTTGAAGCATAATTTAGTTCCATTGATCAATTCAATCACCGTATCATGGTTCAAGGTTTCTCCATAGAAAGGTTGCAGCTAATTTAGTTCCAATGTATGGTGAAATGTTAACTACTTTATTAGCAGTAAATTTAACAAGGCTAAGAAATTAATGTTTATAAATAGCGACTCGCGACTCCTCGTTAGCTGCTTGTTAGCTTGTTGTGTAACATTTTCTAGTTTATATGTGCTGGAAATTTTAACAAATATACAGCTGAAGATGTAGGTGTACTTTTACGTGGCGCTTGGCAATGATTGATTTTGCACAAAACGATCATCATACCTTCCCGAGGGTCTCCTGTGCATACGAAATCTTTAAGACTTAAGTCCACTAGGAGCCTACCATCACCTATTCGCTTACCGTAAACCATTGTCACTTTGTAACAGTATCTGAGGTTTCTACTCTCAAAATAAGGTAGGAAAAAAGAATACTTTAAAAAATAAAACCATTCGTTATTTTAAAAAAGTTACACTTTTTAGTTTGCATCAGAATCTCGTACAAAAAAATTCTCAAATAGTAAAATGCACCCCATGCGAGGAGATGTACAAAATGTTGGCCTTTTATCTTATAGCATCTCAGAGATATCTTTAACAATTGATCAGGGTCTATACATGAATTTTAATGTATGCATTTATTGCTAGTGCAAAATATTGTTATTATCTTTTGTAATTTCTCTGCGATACCTGAAACGTGATCATCTGACGTGATTTTTTTCCTTCGAAAGCCAATGAAACGTGATTTTAAATCAGCATATACTTACCTTCATTTCTTTGACACTTTTTAGGATATAATCCACAAGTTTTACACTGTTATGAAAAGTTCCTGAAATAAACGGTCTTTGTCTGGCAGCAATGCTGCCGGAAAATAACCGTTTATTTCAGGAACTTGTCGGAGAAAACAGTTAATTTCCGTTCACATGTTATCTTACGAAACGGTTTCTTTCCGTTATTTTCAGTCAGAGAATTGGCTTTTTTCCGTTATTTTCAGGCAGGAAGTTCTTTTTTTTCTTTATCAGAGAAGTATTTTTCTTTTTTCCCTATATCACAAAGAAAGATTTTAAGCATTATTTAAAATTATGGAATCAGGTTTTGTATCAAAATTGAAAGATATTATGTCTTATTTTCTAATAAGCGACATTATTGGATAGAACCTGGTTCCTACATACTTCCAAAAAATAATTTATTTACACTAGACCCTAAAATATAGATTTTATACATTTTTTAAAAAAATAGTCATTTTTGAAAACAACGTTCTAATCCATTCAATGCATTGTAATACATTCAAATAGAAATTGAAGCACTTTATTCATGTAGTTATTTTACACGTGAGAAAAAGCTGTCCTAGTCCAACTTTTCCATAAATATACCATAAATATGTACATCACCTCATAATTTTATGGAACACATTTTAGTAATTGGAATTCTTTTTTTTTTTTTTTTTACTAGGGTCATATACAAGTTTATAAGAGCAACTTTTCGAAAATTAACGAGAGGCGCTTTTTTAAGAATATTTTTTAAACTTACATTGTGCACTTAGTTAATAAAGAATTAAGGCATGTTAAGTCTATAGTCCAGGCACAATGGTTGGGAAAATGGTTGCATCAAAGCTAAATTCGGTATGACATTTTTTCCCCTTCATCAGTATCACTTAAATATTATTTTATGAGAAATAGTAAATTATTTTTAGAAACATTTCTAAAAGAACGTTAATTTTAATTTAACTATTGAACTTTGAATGCTAAAGCCCTTATCTTAAAGAAAATTTGTTTAATATTTACTACTACAAATTTAAACAAGCAAACAAACTACACGCAAGTATAATATTTTAATTTAAGCACTTCTTTGCCGAAACTTCCAAATATCATTGGTAAAGACAACTTTAATCTGTTTAAAAAAAAGTTATGGAATAAAATTCAAATTTCACCAAGAACTTACGACAGCTCAAAAATAACGTATGTTGTTAAGTGTCAATTTTCATCATCTGCTTTTGCTGCCGAACTATTATTCAAATTCCACCGTTGTTTCGAAGCATCCCACTTCGGAAAGTTTCAGATATTCATGATACCTTAATCAGAATGATAATAGTGTTTGAAAATGAAAAAAAAAGAACGAAAATAACAGGGGAAAAAAATGTCTAACAGATTGTGTGAATTTCAAAGTTTTTTGGCAACGACTTTTATCGACCGCCGCCAGCTGTCCGATATATCTTAATTACTCTTCAGCCTTTTGTTAGATACTTTCAGTCTTGAATGTTTTCCCAGAGTTTTATCAAATTTCCAAGAAAATAACTCATTTGCGAATTTATTTTTCGAGCTTTAATTTCTTCTGTCAAAGTTTCGGAAAACTTTTAGAAGTTTGGGAGCAGTTTTAAGGGAGCAATTTTTGGACATTGCCTGAAGATTTTTTTTTCTTTAAATTTTATTGAATCTATTCAAATAGGAAACATTTTGTAGTTATTTGTATGAAAAGCTTTGCTTTCACATTATTAGTATGAATGTGTGCATTATGAATTATTATACAGAAGCTTCTAATTAGTAAATTGCAGATCTGATTTTTACTGTCTTAAAGCATTGGAAAGCTGCATCAGAATCAGGTCCCATAATAGATAAGGCTCTAAACAAGGTTGATGGCTGAAGTGTGGAGGTCCATGGCTCTGGCCTACCGCGTAGCTGTCGATCTAACAGTCTGGACGATTTTCTCCCGATGTAATGTGAATACGTGTTAGAACCCTTTAAAATGCTATCCGACCAATGCACCAACCCCTAAGCAGATATTTTTCGTGCAGGTTTGCCAATAACATTCAACTCGCAAACAGAATCAGCTGAAATAGTTCTTTTTCAAGTTTGAGAGAGACCAACCTATCACGGAACGTTCGTTTCCGGTGGTACTAAAATGTGCACCCTTCTTCAGCTGCAAAAAGTTCCAACATTCTCGTGAATAGAAGGATAGAACGGGTGGATGGTGGAACTTTCTTCCCAGATGAAGAAGGGTGGAACTTTTTGTACCACCCGAAACGAACTTACTGTAATAAGTACGACCTTTTTGTGTGTGCTGTTATAAGGAATGTTTTATTATTTTTACCTTTCAACACTAGTTTCTTATTGAGTGTTCCTATTGCATGCTTTAAATATTAATTTAAAAAATTCTGGAGTGACTCCACTCGACTTTCCGAACACTTACGATTAAGATCATTACCAAGCACTTAAATAAATTTTAATCGATGAATAATTCAAACATATATACCAAATTGAAACTCAATCGAATGCACCGTTTAAACGCTTGCGCGCTTTCAAGAATTTCTCCCCATATGAGATTATGCCATAACATAAAATAAAGTTTTGTCATAGCCCTTTAGGAGAACTATACGTCCTATACACACCAAAATCAATACCGGTCTTAGGATGGTGGTTTATAACATGTATACCGAATTTGAGCTCAATCGAATGTATCGTTTAAACGCTAGCGCACTTTCAAGAAATTCCCCCCATAGGCCATAATGTAAAAGAAATGTTTGTCGTAGCCCTGTAGAAAAACTATAAGTCCTATACACACCAAAATCAATACCGGTCTTGCGGCGGTGGTTTATGACATATATATCCAATTTAAGCTCAATCGAATGCTCCGTTCAGGAGCTATCGTGTTCACTCACATACACACAAACACACATACACACACACACATACACACACACATACACACACATACACACACACACACACACATACACACATACATACATACATCTCGTAAAAATAGCATAAATGGATTCAAAAGCTCTCAAAACGTGTAAAAACACAATCTCGAAGTCGAATTTTTTCATGATTACAATACTTTCCTTACATGGTACATGTTCGGAAAGTAAAAATTCTATACTAAAACTTATGTTACGTAAAAAGATAATGGATATTTTACGGAAATCCGTTGGGGGAGGGGGGAGGGTTGGATACGACTACTGCAACTCACAGATATGTATGCGTGTGTGTGATAAGGGATGAAGAATAAACATTTTGTTATGGCACAAAATTCCTCATGGGGAGAGGAGGGTTGTGACCTCCTATCCCACCCCCCTTGGCTACGCCACTTCTCTACACAGTCAATCTTTTTGTAAATACGGATATGGGTGATTCTACAGATATAGTATTTTGTATATAAAATTTCAAAAAATTAAAGTTAAAACATCTGAAAAAATCAGAGAAATACTTCTTTGGTCACAAAAGTAAAATAAAATATCAGCAGAGCTTAATCATTGGTATTTTATTGTATATTTGCTCTTTTATTATTTCACTGGTTTGCTAATTTAAAAAAAAAAATGGACACGTTACTGACAATGGACACGTCCAGAATGAGTGGAAAATTAGAGGAATTCAGAGGGGGGAAAAATCAGGGAAATACTTCTTTGGTTACATAATTAAAATAAAATATCAGCAGGCCTTTAATTGCTAGTATATTTTTTTTGTATATTTACATTTGAATTATTTTATTGGCACAGGAACGAAAATAAGGACCTGTTAGTGACACAATGTACCTGTTAATGATGCTGATAAACAATTGACTTATAACAAGGCATAATTTATCAATGAAATAATAAAAATACTCATCTAAAATCATACAGTGTACTGCACTTAATCTACTCTCATAATTTACATGGTTTTTGGATCATTCACATCTCATGAGACATATGTAGATGAAAAAATATAGTTAAAACATTGTCAGGCATGTTAATAAAGAGGATTAAAACTCATGCCCTGAAAATAAAGTTTAACATGTTTCAAATCCCAATATATTCTACAAAAAAATATAAAGAAAAACAAAGTACATTATTCTATCCCATTCCATGTCAGAAAGAATAACTTGCAATTCATTTTAAGTTTTGCTATTTTTGTAATGAAATTTCTCGAGAAAAAACTTGTATATTTCAGCCATATGAATTGACAGATAATCCTTGGGATAAAGTTTCAATTCATTTTTTGTGGTGATTTTCATTTATTTTATTTTATTTTTCATTTATTCATTTGCGCGTGTGCATGTGTATTTAATATTCTTCACACTTAAATATTTAATGCTAGAAAAAAATGGGAAAAAACACTTATCAGTTTTAATGAGGACTCTTTAGACTATGGTACAGAGCACGTGGATTACATTTCATTCCAATATTTAATTTTTGATGAAAAAAAAAATGAATTTCGGTCATAATTGAGAAGAATGAGAATTACGGTGCTGCAGAAGTGCGAAAATATCAAGAAAGTTTTTTTTAAACATTCAAAAAAAAAAAATCTGGAGTGACTCCACTCGACTTTCCGAACACTTACAATTATGATCATGACCAAGCATTAAAATAAATTTTGATGGATGAATAATTCAACCATATTTACCAAATTAAAGCTGAATCGAATGCGCCGTTTAAACGCTAGTGCACTTTCAATAATTTCTCCCCATATGCCATAATGTAAAAGAAATCGTTCTCGTAGCCCTGTAGAAAAACTATAAGTCCTATACACATCAAAAACAATACCGGTCTTGCGACGAATGTTTATTACATATATACCCAATTTGTGCTCAATCGAATGCCCCGTTTGGGAGCTATCGTGCTCACTCACATACACACAAACGCACACAGATAAACACACACACACATATATAAATACATCTCGTAAAAATAGCATAAATGAATTCAGAAGACCTCAAAACGTGTAAATACACTAAAATCTCGAAGTCGAATTTTTTCATGATCACAATGCTTTCCTTACATGGTACATGTTCGGAAAGTAAAAAAAAAAAAACCCGGAGCACAAATATTCCCGTTTTAGTATTATTGTTCTTTTTTGCTTAGTTATATTATAATACTAGCTGAAGTAGCCGTCCTCGACGGGTTAGTGAATGCAAATTTCCAAAAAGCAAGAACTTTCGTCAGCATTGTAGGAGTACACAGAATGGATGTAGTATGTTGCCAAAGTAAAGAAAGCGAAGTTATAATTATTATGTATTGTTAAAATATTACAGGTTAGAGAGTAACTAAATAATATCATTTCATTCGCTTTAGTAGTAATTAAGGGATGCGCGAACGAATATTGACGCATATTGAAATAATTTTTGCAAAATCTCAAAATCTAATCAACATTTTTGAAAAATTTGAAGCCTAGAATTTAAGTTGAGCGACAACCTATCCTGTCACCCAATTTCGTTTCATTCCCTTCAGTATTTATTTCGTGATGCTGGAACAAAATTTCAGCATTTTAAAACGATTTTCGCAAAATCTCAAAATGTAATCCAAATATTTTAAAAATTCAACGCCTATAAATTAAGATTAGCAACTACCTATCATATCACTAAATTTCGTATCATTCGTATTAGTCGTTATTACGTGATGTTTCAAGAAATATAAACGTTTATTGAGAGAATTTTCACAAAATCTCAAAATCTAATCAAAATGTTTAAAAAATTGGACACCTATACTTTATGTTGAGATCATGTGACCATATTTCGCTTTAGTCGTTATTACGTAATGCGGGAACAAAGATTCACTCAGTTTTAAACGATTTTTACAAAATTTCGAAATCTGATCGATTTTTTTAATTAGATGCTTATAGTTTAAGGTCAGTGACCACCTATCATTTCACCAAATATCATTCTTTCACCTTTGCAGTTATTACGTGATGTGCGAACACAAATTTACGCAGTTTGAAATGATTTTCGCAAAATCTCAAAATCCAATCAAGATATTTTAAAAATTAGACGCCTATGCTTTAAGTTGAGTGATCGCCTATCATGACAACCAATTTCATATCATTCGCTTCAGTCGTTTTTACGTGATGCTTGAGCACAAATTTATGCAGTTTGAAAAGATTTTCGCAAAATCTCAAAATCCAATCAAGACTTTTTAAAAATTTGACGCCTATGTTTTAAGTTGAGTGACCACCTATCATGACACTCAATTTTATATCATTCGCTTCAGTCGTATTTACGTGATGCTTGAACACAAATTTACGCAGTTTGAAAGGATTTTCGCAAAATCTGAAAATCCAATCAAGATTTTTTAAAAATTCGACGCCTATGTTTTAAGTTGAGTGACCACCTATCATGACACCCAATTTCATATCATTCGCTTTCGTCGTTTTTACGTGATGCTTGAACACAAATTTACGCAGTTTGAAACGATTTTCGCAAAATCTGAAAATCTAATCAAGATTTTTAAAAATTCGTCGCCTATGTTTTAAGTTGAGTGACCACCTATCATGACACCCAATTTCATATCATTCGCTTCAGTCGTTCTTGCGTGATGCTTAAACAAAAAAAAAGCGTCACGGACAGAATGACAGAACGACAGAATGACAGAATGACAGACAGACAAACTTTTTTTTGAGGGTCGCATCGGATTCCCGGGTGCTTGAAACGGATAGAAATCGCAAAATTTTTGAATTCCAAGAAATGTACAGACAAAAGTGTAATTTTATTTATATAGATGTAATATAGTACTTTTAATATGAACGGTGTAGATGCAAAAGTCACATTATCCACTCTTTATGATAACTGAATTATTCATATCATCGTGTTTGTCTTTTTAAGGCGAATCGGACTGCAATAGTGATTTGAAGCATAATGAACATATTCAGGCTAAATAAATTAAGTCAAAAAATTTTTTTAAGTTAAACGGTTTTATTGAAAACTAGCTGAAGTACCCGTCGTTGACGGGTTAGTACTGAATGCAAATTTCCAAAAAGCACGAACTTTCGTCACCATTGTAGGAGTACACAGAATGGATGTAGTATGTTGCCGTAAAAAAGCACAGTTATAATTTTTATGTATTGTTAAAATATTGCATGTTAGAGAGTAACTAAGTAATATCATTTCATTCGCTTTAGTCGTAATTATGTGATGCGCGAACGAATATTTACGCATATTGAAATAATTTTCGCAAAATCTCAAAATCTAATCAATGTTTTTGAAAAATTGGAAGCCTAGAATTTAAGTTGAGTGACAACCTATCACATGTCACTCAATTTCGTTTCATTCCCTGCAGTCTTTATTTCGTGATGCTGGAACAAAATTTCAGCATTTTAAAACGATTTTCGCAAAATCTCAAAATGTAATCCAAATATTTTAAAAATTCAACGCCTATAAATTAAGATTAGCAACTGACTATAATATCACCATATTTCGTATCATTCGTATTAGTCGTCATTACGTGATGCTTGAAGAAATATAAACGTATTTTGAGAGAATTTTCACAAAATCTCAAAATCTAATAAAAATGTTTAAAAAATTGGACACCTGTAGTTTATGTTGAGCAACCATCTATCATGTGACCAAATTTCATATCATTCGCTTTAGTCGTTATTACGTAATGCGTGGACAAAAATTCACTTAGTTTTAAACGATTTTCGATAAATCTCGAAATCTGATCGATTTATTTTTAATTAGATGCTTATAGTTTAAGGTGAATGACCACATATCATTTCACCAAATACCATTTTTTCACCTTTGCAGTTATTATGTGATGTGCGAACACAAATTTACGCAGTTTGAAACGATTTTCACAAAATCTGAAAACCTAATCAAGATTTTTTAAAAAATCGATGCCTATGTTTTAAGTTGAATGACCACCTATCATGACACCCAATTCCATATCATTCGCTTCAGTCGTTTTTACGTGATGCTTAAACAAAAAAAGCGTCACGGACAGAATGACAAAACGACAGAAGGACAGAACGACAGAATGACAGAACGACAGAACAACAGACAGACAAACTTTTTTTGAGGGTCGCATCGGACTCCCGGGTGCTTGAAACGGATAGAAATCGCAAAATTTTTTAATTCCAAGAAATGTACAGACAAAAGTCTAATTTTATTTATATAGATAAAGATAATTATGATGTAGATAATGTACTAAAAGCTAAAAAACAATTCGGTAGGTCCTAGGTACCAGTCATCATACCACTTCCCTCATCAATCTACGGCATTGATGAGACAAAAAAATAAAATCGTTGGGCGTAGCATAATCTGAGTAAATATGTAAATAGCATTCATAATGATTTGGCGGTTGACTTAATAGAAATTTCACGCGCCCAACGATTTTATTTTTTTGTCTGATCAATGCCCTAGATTGATGAGGGAAGTGGTATAATGACTGGTACCTAGGACCTACCGAATTGTTCTTTAGCTTTTAGTACATTATCTACATCTTATTATCTTTATTTTCAATAAAACCTTTTAACTTAAAAAATTTTTTTTAGTTTTTAATTTTGTCAAATATCAGATCAAACTAAAGGTGTGTAATGCTTGACGCCAAATTTGGCAATTTTCACCAAATGTCGCAGAAATTGGCGCTATTTGGTGATACAGAATGTATGAAATTGTATTGTCATCCGAACTAAAGGTGTGTATTGTTTGACACCAAATTTGGCGATTTTCAACATATGTCGCCGAAACTGGCGCCATTTGATGATAAAGAATGTATTAAATTGTATTGTCA
The DNA here is from genome assembly GCA_038373885.1 of Cheiracanthium punctorium. Classification (NCBI taxonomy): domain Eukaryota; kingdom Metazoa; phylum Arthropoda; class Arachnida; order Araneae; family Cheiracanthiidae; genus Cheiracanthium; species Cheiracanthium punctorium. Next base: position 63,858 of record JAWZYV010013190.1, on the reverse strand, counting down.
TCAGAACTAAAGTTGTTTTCCAAATATCAGATCAAACTAAAGGTGTGTAATGTTTGACGCCAAATTTGACGATTTTCACCAAATGTCGCCGAAATTGGCGCTAGTTGATGATATAGAATGTATTAAATTGTATTGTCATCAGAACTAAAAGTGTGTACTAAATATCAAATCAATCTGTCAACAGGTAGGGGGTCAAATTTCAATTACTAAATTTGACCCAAACAGGGCAAGCTAAATAAAACCATTTAAAAATGCTGAAAATCTCGTTTTGATGCATTATAACTCATATTATCTAACAACTGTTTAGCAGCAAAAAATGGGCACTCGCCAAATTCAACCAATCACATGAGGCTAACAAAGGATCATGTGATTGTTTTCTTTACATATGCCGATGTTTTTAAAGAATAATCAAGAAATTTCTTTATTAAATGGTTTTTTCGTGTTGATTTTTGTTGTTTATCTCTACTTATTATAAACTAGCTGCGTGCCCGTTCTTCGCACGGTAGGAAATGAAAATTTTCCTTACATGTGTAATTAGAAATTATTCGTGATGTGGAATTTAAAAAAAAAAAAAAAAAAAAAAAAAAAAAAAAAAAAAAAAGAGCAAAATTATTTGACTCTTGATGTAAAGTTTGTGTCATGAGTACTAACCTGATCATTGCAGTATAATGACTCAAGAAACTACGTCAGTGTCATTCACTATCAAAAAAGTGGAAAGCTTAATGGTTTGCATAGAACTCCTGGCTTTCAAAATGTCTTATTTCTACATCATACTGTTTTTTTAGGTTCAAGTTGTAGCATTAAATACCTAAGACACTACATGAAATGGACAACCGTTTATTTCTTTCCGAACATGTACCATGTAAGGAAAGTATTGTAATTGAAAAAATTAGACTTTGAGATTTTGGTGTATTTACACGTTTTGAGGTCTTCTGAATTCATTTATGCTATTTTCAAGAGATGTTTTTAAAATAGCTGCGCACCCGCTCTTCGGAAGAAGCGAATATTTTACTACTAAAATCATATCTGCATGTGACAAAACAGAATTTCATTTTTAAAAAAGTTCAAGTAATCTCCTCTGTTGAAATTACTGCGGGATATATTAACGCAAACTAGAATTACTTTTCGTTTAGTTGGTTGTAAGACAACCGTTGAAAAAGGATAAACACTTTTAATTTCATGAAATATTTATTAACGTGTTACATTGTGATTTATTCATATTATCTTTACAAATCTAATAATACTACCTATTACGTACATTAATACTATCTATATTCGCTTCTCCCTCTTCAAGGCTCCCTTAAAAGAAACAGCTTAGATTATTTGGCCTCAATGGGATCTTTTGATTCCATGGCGATTCTTTGCAATTTACGCATTAGCATAAATAATAATCATTTCACATAATGGTTGCCATTAAGAAAACTCTCCATATATATTTAATTTATACATAATTCTATAAGATTGGCGTATTTAGCGCCGCAAACCATTTCATCTTACTTGGGGAGAAAATATCCAAGGGGTGCCATTTTAAATATCCATGTATCTAATATAGCGATATCTTTTATATCCTCCATAGTCCTGTCTCCTGAAAAACATCAAACTGTGTAATCTCGAGAAGCTACTTATTCCCACTTTAATTGTGACAGGGCGTTAGAGTTGCAGAGTTTAAAAATTTCACGCATTTCTTTTAATTTATGACGTCACTGTTTGACTGCCGTAAAGGATACCCCGGTAGGTTGAGGGAGTTAATTTCGATATTTCGCATAGTAGTTTTCAAACGGTATCATTAAAACTTTGCGTTATAGGACCTTTATGGAGGAACGTAATTCAACGTTAAAATAAAACTATACTCCCAACCTGCATGCGTATGTTACGCAACGCCTGCGCCATAATTAAATGCCAAAAATAAAAATATAGTAAATAGAGAAATTTTAATATATCGCGCTTTGAAACGAACATTGTAACTATTAAAATGAACATTTTCAGCACCGTGAAGACCACGGAGATATACTATAGGAGTGGACACTCTCCATAGCTGTAATGTTAAACTTTTGGTACCCCAAATAAGTTTCAATTATGTAAACATTGGAAATCTAGTGACGTGCAGCGATCCTAGCGGCAAAAGAATAAAGCATTTCCCGTGCTGATTGATAACTAATTTTACTTGTTTTTAATTTTCTGACCTAGCATGTGAACGAGATTATTAACGCGAGCTCTAAATTTAAAATATTTAATTCGCTTTTGCTTACATGGTTGCCTTAGTAACAAATGAATAAAAAAAGATAAAAAAATATTCTATCTTAAGATTATTAAAATATTGAGTTTATATTTTTGAACGAGTGTGTATGTCGTGGCTCACAGAAAAGAAGTTGTCGTCTGCCGCGGTATATATTTACATTAGAAAATGGTGCGAGTTCTTAATGTAACATGAATTTAACATTTTAACATGAGTTTTTTAGAGGTTAAAATCTGTCACAGCATGAAATAAATGTAAATACTGCTTGTTTGAGTTTGATCGTCATTATAAATAAACACTTTTCAAATATTGCATTCACACATACAACATTCTTTTAATTTACTACTATTTCTTAAAATACAGCTTTTGGGCAAAATAATAACACGACATTACATACATAATATTACTTCGCTTCGAAATTATTGCCTATCTTAATTACGAAATAGTATTCTAAGATAAGTAGGTAATTAAAATACACCTGAGCCAGAAATTATTATATATCACGTTCATAAGTCTATGTATTTCATATTTTTTTGAAGTTCCGCTAATTCAACGATCTCCATTTACTTCGCCTCGATGGAAATATAAACAACCTGGATGCGCAGTTACCAAGTGTGCGTAGCGCCATCTGTTTGCAACAACAGCGTTATCCAACTTTCTAAGAGAAGTGTCCCCTCCTATACATTTACCTTCGTGGTGAAGACATTTCAATTTTTAAATAAGCACCGGATTAAAATACCACTTCTAAAATAATAATCGTGAATTTCTTAGTTTATTTCTACAGTAAATTTTAATCAAAATATCGTCTCCCTGTGTTGAAAATAGAGATGGAATAAATGAATTAAAATTACGGCGTAATTTTTACGTATTTTAAAGCATTTGACGTCATAGATCCGCACTTGCGAATTGAAATTCTGATATCCCATTTAAAAACCAATAACCCTTTTTCTAATCCTTTCTGTGGCAACAACCGAACAGAAATTCTCGTGCCCAGATCACAATGTAATGAATGGCGTAAGAGCGCGTTGCTGCTATTAAATTCTAAACATTAGGCTGCATTAAAATTCGTAAAAAATCATCTAATTTACATAATTTTTTCGTTTTTATTTTAAAAGAGGGAGAAAAGAATGTTTCACGATTTGTCAAAATATCTAAAAGTTATGACGGATAGAATTCAAGATGCGACAGTTTTAAAATTATTTTACGAAAAAATTCGCGAAGCAGATGCTTAATAAAAAAATTCCCAAAAATCGGTAAATCATGTTACGTATTCAGAACAAACTCTTTTTAAAAGAAAATTTCCTCCTCTATCCGATGATACAAATGCCGTTTTGCTGCGAGCGTAATTTCCGCCGTTATTACGAATTAGGTGAGAAAAAATGCCAAAAATTGCATAAAATATAAAATAAAAAAAATTCTAGGTCGAATTTTGAAAAAATCGCTTGGAGGTGCACAACTACATATTTACATCTTCCCGAGTACCAAATTTGGTGTTTCTAGGTGTAGCCGTTTATCCGTAACGCTGCCGACAGACACCCACACCCACACACCCACAGACATTTTCTTTTATAATAAGTACTAGCTGCGTGCCCCTTCTTCGCACAGTAGGAAACGAAAATTTTCCTTACATGTGTAATTCGAAATTATTCGTGATGTGGAATTTAAAAAAAAAAAGAGCAAAATTATTTGACTCTTAATGTAAAGTTTGTGTCATGAGTACTAACCTGATCATTGCAGTATAATGACTCAAAAAACTACGTCAGTGTCATTCACTATTAAAAAAGTGGAAAGCTTAATAGTTTGCAGAGAACTCCTGGCTTTCAAAATGTCTTATTTCTACATCATACTGTTTTTTAGGCTCAAGTTGTAGCATTAAATACCTAAGACACTACCTGAAATGGAGCACCATTTATTTCTTTCCGAAAATGTACCATATAAGGAAAGTATTGCAATCATGAAAAAAATTCGACTTCGAGATTTTGGTGTATTTACACGTTTTGAGGTCTTCTGAATTCATTTATGCTATTTTCAAGAAATGTTTTTAAAATATCTGCCCACCGGCTCTTCATACGGGAAGAAAGGAATATTTTACTACTAAAATCATATCTGCATGTGACAAAACAGAATTTCATTTTTAAAAAAGTTCAAGTAATCCCCTCTGTTGAAATGACTGCGGGATATATTAACGCAAATTAGAATTACTTTTCGTTTAGTTGGTTGTAAGACAACCGTTGAAAACGGATAAACACTTTTAATTTCATGAAATATTTATTAACGTGGTACATTGCGATTTATTCATACTATCTTTACAAATCTAATAATACTACCTATTACGTACATTAATACTATCTATACTCGCTTCTCCCTCTTCAAGGCTCCCTTAAAAGAAACAGCTTAGATTATTTGGCCTCAATGGGATCTTTTGATTCTGTGGCGATTCTTTGCAATTTACGCATTAGCATAAATAATAATCATTTCACATAATGGTTGCCATTAAGGAAACTCTCCATATATATTTAATTTATACATAGTTTTATAAGATTGGCGTATTTAGCGCCGTAAACCATTTCATCTTACTGTGGGGAGAAAATATCCAAGGGGTGCCATTTTAAATATCCAATAGCGATATCTTTTATATCCTCCATAGTCCTGTCTCCTGAAAAACATCAAACTGTGTAATCTCGAGGAGCTACTTATTCCCATTTTAATGGTGACAGGGCGTTAGAGTTGCAGAGTTTACAAATTTCACACATTTTCTTTAATTTATGACGTCACTGTTTGACTGCCGTAAAGGATACCCCGGTAGATTAATTTCGGAGTTACTTTCGATATTTCGCATAATTGCTTTCAAACGGTATCATTAAAACTTTGCGTGACCTTTATGGAGGAACGTAATTCAACGTTAAAATAAAACTATACTCGCAACCTGCATGCGTATGTTAGGCAACGCCTGCGCTAAATTAAATGCCAAAAATAAAAATAATAAATAGAAAAATTTTAATATATCGCACTTTGAAACGAACTTTGTAACTTTTAAAATGAACATTTTCAGCGCCGTGAAAACATTTCAATTTTTAAATAAGCACCGGATTAAAATACCACTTCTAATAATAATAATCGTGAATTTCTTAGTTTATTTCTACAGTAAATTTTAATCAAAATATCGTCTCCCTGTGTTGAAAATAGAGCTGGAATAAATGAGTTAAAATTATGGCGTAATTTTTAGGTATCTTAAAGCATTTGACGTCATAGATCCTCACTTGCGAATTGAAATTCTGATATCCCATTTAAAAACTCGATTGGTTGAAAAAACCTTTTTTTCTAATCCTTTCTGTGGCAACAGCCGAACATAAATTCTCGTGCCGTGATCGCAATGTAATGAATGGCGTAAGATCGCGTTGATGCTATTAAATTCTAAACATTAGGCTGCATTAAAATTCGTAAAAAATCATCTAATTTACATAATTTTTTCGTTTTTATTTTAAAAGAGGGAGAAAAGAATGTTTCACGATTTGTCAAAATATCTAAAAGTTATGACGAATAGAATTCAAGATGCGACAGTTTTAAAATTATTTTACGAAAAAAAATCGCGAAGCAGATGTTTAGTAAAAAAATTCCTAAAAATCGGTAAATCAGGTTAAGTATTCAGAACAAACTGTTTTTAAAAGAAAATTTTCTCCTCTATCCGATGATACAAATGCCGTTTTGCTGCGAGCGTAATTTCCGCCGTTATTACGAATTAGGTGAGAAAAAATGCCAAAAATCGCATAAAACATAAAATAAAAAAAATCTAGGTCGAATTTTGAAAAAATCGCTTCGAGGTGCACAACTACATATTTACATCTTCCCGAATACCAAATTTGGTGTTTCTAGGTGTAGCCGTTTGTCCGTAACGCTGCAGACAGACACACACACACACACACACACACACACACACACACACACACACAGACACCTTCTTCTCTTCTTCTATCTTCTTATCTTACTTATTATAAAAGAAGATGTCTGTGTACGGGTCTGTGTGTGGGTCTGTGGGTCTGTGTGTCGGCGGCGTTACGGACAAACGGCTACACCTAGAAACACCAAATTTGGCATTCGGGAAGATCTAAACATGAAGTTGTGCACCTCGAAGCGATTTTTTCAAAATTCGACCTAGAATTTTTTTTATTTTATGTTTTATGCGATTTTTGGCATTTTTTCTCACCTAATTTGTAATAACGGCGGAAATTACGCTCGCAGCAAAACGGCATTTGTATCATCGGATAGAGGAGAAATTTTTCTTTTAAATACAGTTTGTTTTGAATACGTAACATAATTTACCGATTTTTAGGAATTTTTTTACTAAGCATCGACTTCGGCGAATTTTTCGTAAAATAATTTTAAAATTGTCGCCATCTTGAATTCTATCCGTCATAACTTTTTGATATTTTGACAAATGGTGAAAGTTTCTTTTCTCCCTCTTTTAAAATAAAAACGAAAAAATTATGTAAATTAGATGATTTTTTACGAATTTTAATGCAGCCTAATGTTTAGAATTTAATAGCATCAACACGATATTACGCCATTCATTACATTGCGATCGCGGCACGAGAACTTATGTTCGGTTGTTGCCACAGAAAGGATTACAAAAAAGGGTTTTTTCAACCAATCGAGTTTTGAAATGGGATATCGGAATTTCAATTCGCAAGTGAGGATCTATGACGTCAAATGCTTTAAGATACGTAAAAATTACGCCATAATTTTAACTCATTTATTCCAGCTCTATTTTCAACACAGGGAGACGATATTTTGATTAAAATTTACTGTAGAAATAAACTAAGAAATTCACGATTATTATTATTATTAGAAGTGGTATTTTAATCCGGTGCTTATTTAAAAATTGAAATGTCTTCACGGTGCTGAAAATGTTCATTTTAAAAGTTACAAAGTTCGTTTCAAAGCGCGATATATTAAAATTTTTCTATTTACTATTTTTATTTTTGGCATTTAATTATGGCGCAGGCTTTGCCTAACATATGCATGCAGGTTGCGAGTATAGTTTTATTTTAACGTTGAATTACGTTCCTCCATAAAGAAGAGCTTACGGGATTACATTAATTGATCATGGCACGTGATAATTTAATTGCGTTGCCACAAAAAGGATTAGAAAAAATGTTCTTTTTTCAACCAATCGATTTTTTAAATGGGATATCGGAATTTCAATGCGCAAGTGAGGATCTATGACGTCAAATGCTTTAAAATAAGTAAAAATTACGCCACAAATTTAACTCATTTATCCCTGCTCTTTTTTTAACACAAGGAGGCGATATTTTGATTAAAACTTACTTTAGAAATAAACTGAGAAATTCACGATGCCAAACGGGGTATCTTTTACGGTAGTTAAACAGTGACGTCATAAATTTTTAAAAATGCGTGAAATTTGTAAACTCTGCAACTCTAACGTCCTGTCACTGTTATAGCGATTCTAAATAGCTCCTCGAGATGACACAGTTTGATGTTTTCATTAGACAGAACTATGGAGGATTTATAAGATACCTTTATATTGGATACATGCGGATATTTAAGTTGGCACCGATTGAATATTTTTCACCACGGTGAGATTAAATGTTTTGCGGTGCTAAATACGCCTATCTTACAAAACTATGCATAAATTAAATTTATATGGAGAGCTTCCTTAATAGCAACTATTATGGGAAATGAATAATGTTTATGGTAATACGGAAATTGCTAAAGAATCGCCATAGAATATAAAGGTCCCATTTGTGCCAAATAATGTAAGCTGTTTCGTTAAATTGAGCATTAAAGAGGGAGAAGCGAAGATAGATAGCATTAATTTGCGTAATAGGTAGTATTGGTAGATTTATAAGGATGATATGAATAAATCGCAATATACAACGTTAATAAATATTTCATGAAATTAAAAGTGTTCTGTTTATCCTTTTTCAAGAGTTGTTTAACAACCAACTGAACGATAAGTAATTCTAATTTGCGTTGATATATCCCGCAGTAATTTCAACAGAGGAGATTACTTGAACTTTTTAAAAATGAAATTAGCAGCTATTTTAAAATAAATAGTTGTCCATTTCATGTAGTGTCTGTCCATTTCATGTAATGCTACAACTTGAACCTCAAAACAGTATGATATAGAAATAACACATTTTGAAAGTCAGGAGTTCTCTGCAAACCGCTAAGCTTTTCACTTTTCTGATCGCGAATGACACTGATGTAGTTTTTTGAGTCATTATATTGCAATGATGCCAAGTTAGTACTCATGACGCAAACTTTACATTATAAGTTAAATAATTTCGCTTTTATTTTAGATTTCACATCACTGGAATTAAGTGGAATTACACATGTAAGGAACATTTTCGTTTCCTACCGTGCGAAGAACGGGCACGCAGCTAGTTTATAATAAGTAGAGAAGAAGGTGTCTGTGTGTGTGTGTGTGTGTGTGTCTGTCGGCAGCGTTACGGACAAACGGCTACACCTAGAAACACCAAATTTGGTACTCGGGAAGATGTAAATATGTAGTTGTGCACCTCGAAGCGATTTTTTCAAAATTCGACCTAGATTTTTTTTATTTTATGTTTTATGCGATTTTTGGCATTTTTTCTCACCTAATTCGTAATGACGGCGGAAATTACGCTCGCAGCAAAACGACATTTGTATCATCGGATAGAGGAGAAAATTATCTTTAAAAAACGGTTTGTTCTGAATACGTAACATGACTTACCGATTTTTAGGAATTTTTTTACTAAGCATTTGCTTCGGCGAATTATTTCGTAAAATAATTTTAAAACTGCAGCATCTTGAATTCTATTCGTCATAACTTTTTGATATTTTGACAAATCGTGAAACATTCTTTTCTCCCTCTTTTAAAATAAAAACGAAAAAATTATGTAAATTAGATGATTTTTTATGAATTTTAATGCAGCCTAATGTTTAGAATTTAATAGCATCAACGCGATCTTACGCCATTCATTACATTGCGATCACGGCACGAGAATTTATCTTCGGTTGTTGCCACAGAAAGGATTAGAAAAAAGGGTTTTCTCAACCAATCGAGTTTTTAAATGGAATATCGGAATTTAAATTTGCAAGTGAGGATCTATGACGTCAAATGCTTTAAGATACGTAAAAATTACGCCATAATTTTAACTCATTCATTCCAGCTCTATTTTCAACACAGGGAGACGATATTTTGATTAAAATTTACTGTAGAAATAAACTAATAAATTCACGATTTTTATTATTAGAAGTGGTATTTTAATCCGGTGCTTATTTAAAAATTGAAATGTCTTCACGGTGCTGAAAATGTTCATTTTAAAAATTACAAAGTTCGTTTCAAAGCGCGATATATTAAAATTTTTCTATTTACTATTTTTGTTTTTGACATTTAATTATGGCGCAGACGTTGCCTAACATATGCATGCAGGCTGCGAGTATAGTTTTATTTTAACGTTGAATTACTTTCCTCCATAAAGGTCCTACATAACGAAAAGTTTTAATGATACCGTTTGAAAACTACTATGCGAAATATCGAAATTAACTCCCTCAACCAACTGGGGTATCCTTTACGGCAGTCAAACAGTGACGTCATAAATTAAAAAAGCTTGAAATTTGTAAACTCTGCAACTCTGCGCCATGTCACAATTAAAGCGGGAATAAGTAGCTCCTCGAGATTACGCAGTTTGATGTTTTTCAGGAGACAGGACTATGGAGAATATAAAAGATATCGCTATATTAGATACATGGATATTTAAAATGGCCTCTCTTGGATATTTTCTCCCCACAATAAGATGAAATGGTTTGCGGCGCTAAATATGCCAATCTTATAAAACTATGTATAAATTAAATATATATGGAGAGTTTCCTTAATGGCAACCATTATGTGAAATGATTATTATTTATGCTAATGCGTAAGTTGCAAAGAATCGCCATAGAATCAAAAGATTTCATTGGGGCCAAATAATCTAAGCTGTTTCTTTTAAGGGAGCCTTGAAGATTGAGAAGCGAAGATAGATAGTATTAATGTACGTAATAGGTAGTATCATTAGATTCGTAAGGATAATATGAATAAATCATAATATACCACTTTAATAAATATTTCATGAAATTAAAAGTGTTTCTCCTTTTTCAACGGTTGTCTTACAACCAACTAAACGAAAAGTAATTCTAATTTGCGTTAATATATCCCGCAGTAATTTCAACAGAGGAGATTACTTGAACTTTTTTAAAAATGAAAATCTGTTTTGTCACATGCAGATATGATTTTAGTAGTGAAACATTCGCTTATTCCCGTATGAAGAGCGGGTGCGCAGTTATCTTAAAAACATCTCTTGAAAATAGCATAAATGAATTCAGAAGACCTCAAAACGTGTAAATACACCAAAATCTCGAAGTCGAATTTTTTCATGATTACAATACTTTCCTTATATGGTACATGTTCGGAAAGAAATAAATGGTTGTGCATTCCATGTAGTGTCTTAGGTATTTAATGCTACAACTTGAGCCTAAAAAACAGTATGATGTAGAAATAAGACATTTTGAAAGCCAGGAGTTCTCTGCAAACCATTAAACTTTCCACTTTTTTGATAGTGAATGACACTGACGTAGTTTTTTGAGTCATTATACTGCAATGATGCCAGGTTAATACTCGGGACGCAAACTTTACATCAAGAGTCAAATAATTTTGCTCTTTTTCTTTAAATTCCACATCACGAATAAATTCGAATTACACATGTAAGGAAAATTTTCGTTTCCTACCGTGCGAAGAACGGGCACGCAGCTAGTTGCTTTATAAAATAACATACTGCAAAATAATGTTGATATGTTTATATTTTTTGTTTCTTTTTGTTTTAAATTCGTAACTATTTTAATTATAACTATATTACTCATAAAGGTTTGCTGCAAAACTCACATTTTCCATTTTTACATTTGAATTTTAGCTTTACAAGAATTCTTGCCGGTTAAGGACTATGTGCAAGTTGTTGTTTTGTCAAAAATTATAATATACAAAAAAAAAATGTGTTAATATGCCATGTTAATAATGATCTTTTCTTTTTCTTGCATTTTTCTAAGAACTTGAAAAGTAGAGAGTTTGCATCTACACCCTCCATATACACTGCTCAAAACAATTAAAGGATATTGTAAGTTTTATATGAAATAAAGATATAAGCGAAATTTTTTTTTGCCGAAAATGGCAGAAGAGAATCACGAATGCAAATTTTTCTGATTTTCAAACTGTGGAGTATGCTAATTTTGAGTTCGACTTCAAAAACATCGCTTCAGCGGCAGCGAATGAAACTGGACTTTCAACTGAATAAAAGACAACGAAGACAAGGATGATCGGCATTCAGAGACTGCTTTGTTTCGATGAGTACGATGTCTCAGCGAAGTCATTTAACCGATTCAGAAGCTTGGAGAGTTGTCGGTAGGTTAGAAGGGGGCCAAACTCAAGCTGAAGTAGCGCAAGCCAGTGTAGTGTCACAAAGTGTGATTTCCAGGATCTAGAACCGGCTTTTGGCGACTGGATGTGTAGACCGAAGACCAGGGCAAGGTCGTAGACGGGCAACAACACCCAATGAAGATCGTTATTTAGTGTTAACGGCTCGGAGACACCGGAATATGAACGCTACTCATCTACAACAACACCTTCACTCGGCTACTGGCGCCACGGTTTCAACTCAGACTGTCCGAAACCGGCTCCATGGTGTAGGTCTGTATGCTCACCGACCGATGGTATGTGTTAGACTAACATCAAGGCATCGTCGCAACGGCAGGGAGTGGGCAACAGAGCATGTGAACTGGAGGAGAAATGAATGGAGCTATGTTCTTTTTTCTGACGAGTCCCGTTTTCAGTTCATCCTGATAATAGGCGTATTTTCATCTGGAGGGACCGTGGCAGTAGGAATAATCCTGCGTTCGTGCACGAAAGTGTCAGCTTTAGCGGGAGGGGAGTGTTGGTGTATGGTGGCATCTCCATTGACGGGCGCACAGACCTCTACATTATTCGAGATGGACCTCTGACTGGTCGCCGATATAGGGATGAGATCCTCATACCTGTTGTAGTCCCTTACGCTGCAGCAATCGGAGATGACTTCATTTTAATGGACGATAACTACAGGCCACATCGTGCTAACCTGGTGGAGGATTTCCTTTTCGAGGAAGAAATCGTACGAATGGAATGGCCAGCGTGTTCTCCAGACATGAATCCAATAGGGCACGTTTGGGACGCTCTAGGAAGACGAGTTGCTAGCTGCCAACAACCCCACAAACTCTCCAAGAACTGGAAAGAGCTCTTCTCGAAGAGTGGGACAGAATACACCAACTCGTGATTAATAACCTCATTGACTCCATGCCTCAAAGGTGTTCAACTTTGCTGGCCGTCCGTGGAAACCATACCCACTACTGAACATGATTTTCTTTGAAGAAAACACCTTTTCTTATTCTTTTTTTCTCATATGCACAAATTGTGTTTTTTTCCTTTTCTACACAAATGAGCAATAATATGCATTTTTTTCTGCCAAACATGTGTAATTTATTCTCATATAACCTACTACGTCTGTCGACCATGTATCAATCAGCTAAAAAGTTTCCCAGCCACAAGATCCACCTAAAACCGCAATATCCTTTAATTGTTTAGAGCAGTGTAATCTTATATAATAAAATCCGAGAGTAAACATTGTATGTAGCTATGTAGGTAGGTAGGTAGGTTTGTGACCATCGATCTTTTTGCGCGCGTCTCTCGATCGCATTACGCCGACACGGTTTGCCGCAGACCTACCGAATTTTGCATACGGCTTCACTAGGACAGATCTTAACACGTCTCGGAACGATTTTTTGGAAATTCGAAATAAAAAATGTTTTATTTTATGTTTTGTCGGATTTTTAGCATTTTTTCTCGCTTAATACGTAATAACTCCGGTAATTACACTCGCTAGAAAACGAAATTTACATCATCGGATAGAGGGGAAAATTTTCTTTTAAAAACTGTTTGTTTGGACTGTGTAACATAATTTTCAGATTTTTGGAAATTTTTAAAAAGAATTTCTCTTTTGACGAAGTTTGCGTAAAATAATTTTAAAACTGTTGCATCTTTAATTCTCTCTGTCATAACTTTTTTATATTTCGGCAAAAGACGGAGCATACAATTCGCCCACTTTTAAAAGAAAAACGGAGGAAACATATAAATTAGGAGATTTTTTACGAATTTTTATGTAAAGAAGGATTTTGAATTCAATGGCAGCGGCTACAAGATTTCGGTATGATATCTTCCGCTATGGAAGTTGTCTTGGAAAAAGAAACAATGAATAAAATTGCCAGTTGAAAAAAATAAATAAAATACTTTAAAATAACTGAATTCTGCATGCGAAATCTACGTCATTTTGATGTAACGAGTTTAGAACCCCTTTCGAAACTCAATCAGAATAACGGAGTCACAAGCAAAACATACCGCACGTACGAAATAATTCCATGTTTTATATTACGTTGCCAGAAAAAGAATTGAATGCTGTTTTTTCAACAATGAATTACCCAGCATTATTTCCGATTGAGCTTTTAAACGGGACACATTTTCGAATCGCAAGAAATATTTTGCGGTGCTAAATATGCCAATCTGACAAGAATTATGCATAAAAATGTATGGAGAGCTGTTTTAATGGCAACGATAAAGTGAAAGGATTATCGTTTTTGCTAATTCTTAAATTGTAAAGAATCGCCAAACAGTAAAAAACTACATTCGTAGCAAATATCTAAACCGTTTCTTTAAATTAAGCATTAAAGAGGAAAAAACGAAATATATAGTATTGGTATCAGTAAAAGATAGTATAAGTAATATTTAGTAGATATACTAGGCTGTAATAGTTAGTAGATATACTGATCAAAGCACAATATACAGCATTAATAAATATTTCGTGAAACTAAAAGTGTTATATTCGTTTTTTCAACAGCCGTCTTACAGCACAACTAACTAAGCATTAAGTAATTCTACGTCGCATTAATATATCCGCGGTAGTTTCAGCAAAAAAGACTGTAACTGAGCTATTTTTTTTCTTGGAGAATCTGTTTTGTCACAAGTAGTACGATCACATTTTAGGAAAATGTTCTTTCTTGCCTTGCGAAGAGCGGGTACACAGCTATTTAACTATAAATTCCACATCATGTTGTATCTTCCACATCATGTTGTATCGTATCCACATCATGTTGTTCTCCACATCATGCTGTATCTAAGGTATTAATGGTATAACTTAAACCTAAAAAAGAGTATGATGTAGAAATGTGACGTTTTGAAAGTTAGAAATTTTTGCTGTAAACCGTCAAGCTTTTCTTTTTCTAATCGCCAATGGCACCAATATAGTTTTTTGTGTCATAATATTACAATGGTCTCAGGTCAGCCCTTATACTAACTTAGCGTATAACTAATGAGTAACTTTACGCCAAGAGTCTAATTATTTTGCTTATTTTTAGATTCCACATCACTGGAATCAATTCGAATTATACATGCAAGAAAAATTTTCGTTCCCTACCGTGCGGAGAACGGTACGCAGCTAGTAAATATATAAAGGAATATTTTATTGGACGATTTAAAAGTGCAACGAGAAATATAAGAAGCAAATTTATTGTCTTTTATAAAGTATGTTAAGATTTCTCGTCTTATATCGGGTAATAACTAGTTCTCTTTTATTTTTATTTTTTTCAATTCCTCTCAGATCACAGCTTTCATAAGCTCTGGAGACTCCCTTAAAAAACTCTTGAAAACAAAAGCTAGAGAAAAATCGTGACTTCTAGCACTTTAACGTCGGGGAAAGCGCAAAAATATTCTTACAGCTTTAAGCATAACATTTTTAAAAGATTAAGCTGTATGAGAAAACTGAGAAATTTCCTAAGAATTTTATTTTTTGATAAAGAGGCATCTTTTCCCCACGTTTCGTCCCCCCGCCTTTCGGATTATATATTTAAATCCCTTGCGTCATTATGCAAAAGAAAGTTTATCCATTAATTACTTATACTTTCTTTTTTTCAAATAGATGGAAAGAAAAGAACTATATATTGTCAACAAGAATCTTAAATCAGTGTAGACTCATGACGGGGAAATCGGTTTCGCAGGAAATTCGCTGTGTTTGTTCGGAACATTAAATTGAATCATTTTTCAAATAATGAATGCATGATATGTAGGGGCTTAACGTACATTGTGCAAGTTTATGTGTGAAACTAAGAACTTGATAGTTCAATTAATTTTACCAATTTTCTGAAGTATTATTTGGAATTAGGTATCACTCATTTTGAAAAGTTTCTCACAAATAAATTTAATGTTTAAAAAAATACTATGATTTTATGTAAGCTAAACTACAAAAAAATATCTTGAATCTACATTTTATGATTATTTATATGATATTTAATTATTTATTATGATATTTAAATTTACTATAAAGTTGGAAAAGATTCCCCCAATTTATCAGTGTAACATGTAGTTATGTTGATAGTAGAATCACAATGATACTTTATTTTACTGGAAGAAAAGTTTTTCATGCACTTTTACTAAGACTTTTCTCCCCTCTTCTAACCTTTCGTCGAAGTTAATAACTATTATATTTTTATGTGTAGAGGGGGGGGGGGGTGTTAGCGTTTTGAATAATAATTTAACCAGAAACATTATTAAATTTATTTTTATGAAATAGTATTACATAGTGAATTTTAAAAAAGGTAATCGATCCAACTTAATTTTGTTGGATAACTGCCACGTTCCATTTGCCCGAACGATATTATACTACGGGAAATCTCTCGCCGGAATACAATTTTGATTTTTCCAATTTAAAAGTTACCAGCTGAAGTACCCGTTCTTCGCACGGGAATGAATGGACTTTTTGATATTACGATTTGTGGTGATTACTGTTCATTGTAATAAACAGATATAGCAAAGTGGATATCGCGTTATATTGTGTCCAATAATCATGCATACCGAATTGCAAGGCAATCGTTTGTACGGTGCAGAAGGCCATGCGGCGTAGCGCAATCTAGTGGCGAGTTTTAGCAAAACGGATACGGCGAAAATATTTTTCGCATTCAGATATCGATGTATACGAATTTTCATGACTATCGGCTGGACAGTCCTGAAGTTCATGTGTTGATGCGACATCTAGTGGCAAGTATTAGGAAAATGGATCAATGGAACTCTTCTCCGTGTTCAAATATCTATGTATACCTATTTTCATAGCGATCATTTGCACAGTCAAGAAGTGATACACTGCAGGGCCATCCAGTAGTTCAATAAAGTAATGATTTGCTACAGCACCGTCAAGTGGCGAGTTATAGTGAAATGGATAACGCCAAAATATTCTCATTGTTCAAATAGCTATGTATACTGATTTTCATAGCGACCGTGTTCAACTATCTATGTATACCAATTTTCATAACAATCATTTGCACAGTCAAGAAGTGATACACTGCAGGGCCATCTAGTAGTTAATTAAAGTAATGATTTGCTACAGCGCCGTCAAGTGGCGAGTTATAGCAAAATGGATAACGCCAAAATATTCTCATGGTTCAAATAGCTATGTATACTGATTTTCATAGCGACCGTTTGAATGGTCAAGAATTTGGCCTGCTGCAGCGTCATCTAGTGGCGACTTAAAATAATAATGCATTGCAGTGTCATCTAGTGGTGAGTAACATCAAAAGGAACGCAGTTAGAATATATTCTTCGTGCTCAAATGTGTAAGTATAAAAAATTTTATGCCGATCGGTCGAACGGTATAGAAGTTGATGCTTTTCAGCGCCATTTAGCGGCAAGTTACAGCAAAATGGATAGTGAAAAATATTCTCCGTGTTCTAATATTCGCGTGTACCAAATTTCATCGAAATCGGTTGGACGATATTCGCATAGCAAACGGCTAAACGGAATAGAATTCGACGTTCTGCTGTGCCACCTGGTGGCAAGTTAGAGGAAAACGGATAGCATAAAAAGCTTCTCCATGATAAAAGACTTAGGTGAACCAAATTTCATGGTGCAACGGTGCTCAACGGTGAAGGAGTTTTTCAACCTCATACACTCATACCAACATTCAGTTTTATCTATAACCAGTGTCATTATATATCCCAGTCTCAAATAAAATCCAGTTTCAAATCTAAGCCTCGCCAAAGTGCCAACATACGCCATTTTGCAAGCGTTTTTTCTGGAAATCATTCGAAGCATTGACTTAGCAGCATTGGGTTGGCAACTAAGTAATTGCGGATTTCACTCATAGATGACTTCAGTTGAATTTTTAGGTTTGCAGACGATTTACAAATGTAAAACACATTTTGTTATTTGATAGTTGGCAATTCAGCTGTCAATCAGTAAAAAAAGTTCTTTGATCGGTTGCATAGTTTTCGCTTGGCCTTCGTTGAAAAATGGAAAATCAAAAGGAACATTTTCGTCATATTTTGCTTTTTTATTTTCGCAAAGGGAAAAACGCATGGCAAGCTCATAAAAAGTTATGTGCTGTTTATGGTGACGAAGCCTTAAAAGAACGGCAGTGTCAAAATTGGTTTGCCAAATTTCGTTCTGGTGATTTTTCACTCAAAGGTGAAAAACGCTCTTATCGTCCAGTTGAAGTTGATGACGCCCTAATCAAAGCAATAATCGATTCGGATCGTCACAGTACAACCCGTGAGATTGCAGAGAAGCTTCATGTATCACATACATGCATTGAAAATCACCTAAAACAACTTGGCTATGTTCAAAAACTGGATACATGGGTTCCTCACGAACTGAAAGAAACGCATTTAATGCAACGCATTAACAGCTGCGATTTGCTAAAGAAACGTAATGAAAATGATCCATTTTTACAACGATTGATAACTGGCGATGAGAAATGGGTTGTTTACAACAATATCAAGCGGAAAAGATCGTGGAGCAGGCCAGGTGAACCAACTCAAACAACATCAAAAGCTGATATTCATCAAAAGAAGGTTTTGTTATCAGTTTGGTGGGATTACAAAGGAATTGTCTACTTTGAACTCTTACCACCCAACCGAACGATCAATTCTGATGTCTACATTGAACAACTAACGAAATTAAACAATGCAGTTGAAGAAAAGCGGCCCGAATTGAAAAATCGAAAAGGTGTTGTATTCCGTCATGACAATGCAAGGCCACACACATCTTTGGTCACTCGGCAAAAATTATTGGAGCTTGGTTGGGATGTTTTGCCACATCCAGCATATAGTCCTGACCTTGCACCATCTGATTACTTTTTGTTTCGATCTTTACAAAACTCCTTGAATTGTAAAAATTTCAATAATGATGATGATGTCAAATCGTACCTGATTCAGTTTTTTGCTAATAAAAACCAGAAGTTTTATGAACGTGGGATCATGATGCTGCCTGAAAGATGGCAAAAGGTCATTAATCAAAATGGGCAATACGTTATAGAATAAAGTTATTTAGTTCCATGAAAAAAATTGTCTTTGATTTTCTAAAAAAAATCCGCAATTACTTAGTTGCCAACCCAATATATAGGAAATGGTTCGACCGCGAAAAAGTAAAGCAAGCCTTTATTTGAAAAGTTGAATCCCTTAATACAGCCGAATTTTTTAAAATTATCAACTATAACGTGTTTTATTCATCATTACTCCGATGTACTAAATGAGAAGATTTCAATTTTCTGAAATTTGGCGGAATTCCCCCAACTTAAATCAATGTACTCATTTGGCGAGAATTCTGGAGATAGATCAATTGAAATCCCTTAATAACTGCATTATTTCTTCACGGATAATTAAAATTTAACGCTGTATTGTAATAAAACCTTTGCACTTGTTTTCAAAAATCTATTTCCTTAAGCTCTCAATAAATTGCGCCAAGCCGAAATCTGTGCAAACCGCTAGAACTCACTTTCACAAAATCGGCATTTGAGCCATTTTATTTTTTCGCCAAACTAAAATAATTTACCTATTAGCCTCGGAAATCTTCAATTCTTATTGTTTTGCGTGTAAAGCATTACATTCCTGCTCTGATTTCCCATGCACACGATATTATAATTAAAAAAAAAATAACCTTACGAATATAAACTAACAAAAAAAAATCATTATTATTCTTTTATTTTTACTTTGAGAAATTAAAACATTTTATTCGGCAAAATTGTCACACATGGCAACCACGATCCTTATTTCACACTTTTTTCACTACAGGGGTTACAATTACGGAAAGATTTTTGCGTGAAGAGCATAAAAAATCTCTTAAATTTCGGGAACGGGTGGACTTTCAAAGTTTTAAAGTGGACTATGAGTTATTCTATATTATTTTACATATCTGTACTAAATTTCAGGCCGATAGGTCCATTTTTGTGGATTTGTATACGAATCAAATCCACAAACAAACAAACAAACAAACAAACAAACAGAATTTCATTTTTATTTATAAGATTGTAATGTTGTAAAAGAGATCACACAGTGTTATCCTTTCTTTAATAGTTTGTTATTCTAGTGGGTACCTAAATATTTTTTTATACTTGTAATTATAATTAAATTTCAAATTATCTTTAGTGGCTTAGTGCTAAAAAAGGAGAGAGTAACGGGGGTAAAATTTCCAGAATGGAACTGAAAGAGAGGAACATACTGATATATCCCTAAGTTTATAGATAACTCTTTAAAAATGAAGAAAGATGTAAATGGAGACATTATTAAAATGTTACATATGAGTTTATTTAAAAGGGGGGTAAGGACCTTTGTGCCTTCAAAAAATGTATTTTTTAAATATTTTTTTAATAATTCAGAATATTAGGAACATTTTAAAACAAACTACATCAAAATTGGACGAAAATTACGTTCAAAACATTTAGAAACTTAAAAGCTAACCTGGACTTCCCTTTAAAAGCAATGTAAACAAACTTGATTTTCTTAGTTTCAAACCGTTTTCGGTTTTTACACTTACCAGCAAGATAAAGAAAATTATGAATGCAATGTTATGAAATTTTGCACCTTTGTTGCATGTATGTATCTCTATTCTCTGAACCTCAGATTTCATAATAGGATCAAAATATTTTATTTTATAGCATGATAAATCACAAAAATTTTAATAATTTTTAAATTGTATGACATTTTTAGTTTTAAAAAGTATTGAAATAATACACTGAGGTGACAAAAGTCATGGGATATCTCTTAATAACGTGTCGGTCCTCCTTTCGCCAGGCGAAGTGCAGCAACTCGACGTGGCATGGACTCAACAAGTCGTTGGAAGTCCCCTATAGGAATATTTAGCCATGCTGTCTGTATAGAGGTGCACAGTGGCGACAGGGTAGACGGTGGTGGAGTTTGAGCACGAACGAACCTTCCGATTATGTCCCATACATGCTCAATGGGATTCATGTTGGGTGATCTGGGTAGCCAAACCATTCGCTGGAAATCTCCAGAATGTTCTTCAAACCAATCTCGCACAGTTCTGGCGCGATGGCATGGGGCATTGTCCTCCATAAAAGTCCATCGTTGTTTGGGTACATGAAGCGCATGAATGGGTGTAAATGGTCTCCAATTAACTCAACATAGTCATTTCCGGTCAATGATCCATTCAGTTTGACCAGAGGACCCAGTCAGCTCATGTAAAAGAACCCTACACTAATATGGAGCCATCACCAGCCTGCACAGTGCCTTGTTGACAACTTGCGTCCGTGGGTCCGTGAGGTCTACGCCACATTCGTACCCTACCGTCAGCTCTTACCAGCCGGAATCGTGACTCAGCCGATCAAGCTACAGTTTTCCAGTCATCTAGCTTCCAACGGTTATGATCACGCGCCCAGGAAAGGCGCTGCAAGCGATATCGTGCGTGCATTCAGTAATGGCACTCAGAGTCGGTCTTCTGCTGCCATAGCCCATCGAAACCAGATTTTGCCACCCAATCCTAAGGCACACGTTCGTCGTACGACCCATATTGATTTATGCGGTTATTTCACGCAGCATTACTTGTCTGTTGCCGCTGACAATTCTTTGGATGCGTCGCTGATCTCGGTCATTCAAAGCACGCGGCCGCCCACTGCGTTGTCCATAGTGGGTGGTCATGCCTGAAATTAGATATTCAGGACATACTCTTCACACTGCCCTACAAGCAACAATTCCCAGTTTTTGCTCGGCCAACCAGCGGCATTCATCGCAACTCATCGCTCACCGAAATTCGGTACTCGGCCCAGACACGGAATTCCATCTAAAAACGATGATCGGAATGTGCGCGGCAGACACTGATCGGTCCGGTACACATAAAACGATGCTCGGAACGATATCCGACCTGCGTCATCGGGCCATATACCTAAATTTGATCAAAATACACTGAACTGAAAAGAAATGTTGGCCCGCATAATGGCCGAGCGGTACTCAGCGGATGAAAATTGGCGCATGCGCTCTGTTCATGCAACAGTCGAGCGATGGCATCATCCGAGTATCTACCGGCAGACGCCATGTTGTTTTCATAAGAATTGGAGACGAAAAAAACTGAAGAAGTTTTATGGTGATGATTAGTCTATATTGGTACGTATAACTATCATTTGTAACAAATTTTTGACATTTTTAATATAGTGTTAGTCTAATATAAGTAAAGTATAAGTTCAAATCTCTGTATTTATTTTTTTTCTGTCTTGATACTGTTATATAACACTACATAGTATCTACTCGTATTTCCTATCTTTACACGGCGTACAGTGTGTAATTATACTAGTCATACAGTTAATTGTTTTTTAGTTTTAAAATACACGGGTAAACTCTTCATTGAAACTAATAAAAAAATCATACTTCCGACAAGCTTATTTGGTACTTATGTATTTTACAGTTAGTCAGCCAAAAAGAGCGATTTCGTGTGCGTGTGGAATACGTCAGATACATTGTTACAATGTAGTGCATTGCAATCCTTAGCGAAAAAAGTTGTTGGCGTGAATTATCGACGGTAAAATAAGTACCGATTATTTGCATCCGTTGACCATTAAAAAAAAAAAAAAAAAGCCAAACGATGCGAGTACTCGCCAAGATAGTTTCACAAGGCATAAAGCGCAGATTCTTAGGGTTATGGAAATGAGAAGCTGTACAGCATTGATTTGATATTCAACCGACTTTTTTGTTTCGCTTTATAATCTTCGAAACCCGCGTTGATGATTTTAGATTAGCTTAGAAATAGTATACGTAAATACAGTGATTTTTTTTTCTTTTTTAAAGCAGACCACTTTTTTTTTTTTTTTTTTTTTAAGCAGAACACTGGTTAATGATGATTTCAGAACCTGTGGATACTGATAGAGGGGAACTGATAGAGGAACCAGACTGATACAGGGTGTCCCAAAAAGGTGGTAACGGGCTTTAATTCTTTATCTATTAGAGATAAGTAGGCAGTGTAAATTGAAAAAAAAAATGTTTAAAATGAGGTCGGAAGTAAGACTTCGTTAAAAAAATTCCTCTCGTTAATTTTCAAAAAGTTACACTTTCTACATTTTTATATGACCCCCGTAGAAAAACATTCCCATACACTAATGAGGTGATGTACAAAATTGGAGAATTATATTTTTAAAAATTACATTTTAAGATAACCCCTCATCCTAGGCTGATCGCCCACCCTTAGCGTTGCCATCACAACACAAACAAACAAACTGACATGAAATAAGACTTCAGAGGGTTCAAAAGTTGAAAAAAGAAAGGATATGTAAAAATCCGTCTTTGGGGTCATTCTCTGCACACTGCAGTCTGAATCATGGTAAATTCTGCAAACGCAGAACAGGAAAATTGTTACTGTTGCTTCGAAAAACCTCTGGCCAACTGCAGAGCGGGATCAGATCCTTTATAAAAAACGAAAATGGCCTTAATTGGGCAGCTTCCTTTTTATTGATCCCCAGTGAGGGGAATACCGACTTATCCCGGGTCTCCCTCCTAAATTTTGAACCAATTTCAGATGAGAGCTGGATGACCTAAGAGCTGGATTGGTACCCCAAAGAGATATGGATTGAACATGGAAAACATTGAAGTCATAACACATTTTTTCGTGCATTAATTCCCTACAGCGTACACAGTTTACATCAGCCTCACTCGAGAAAGGAGTTTATCCTTCTAGGCACTGGCCAAGCAGGTGCTGCTTCCCTTTCGGTGTTCCAATGGGAACCGAGTTTAACCAACTGTTCTACAGCCGGACACATGAAAAATTTCTTTCACCTAATTTTTTGCTGTCTTTGCGAGTGCATTTGGAAAATCTTTCGAGATAACAATGTGTTGGGGAAAAAAGTAGGGGTCTATTCAGAAATAACGTTTTCTAGGGAGTTGAAGTAATAAAAAGGTTGGAAATCCCTGATATAGAAATTATGTAAAAGAGCATATCAAGCAGACTTACTCTGCATTTCCTATTCTTTGTGTAAATTAAGTTCTAAAAATTTTCTTTTTTTCTCCTAGAAGCTGCTCATAAAATGAGATATTTGAAGATGCTGCTGCAAAAACTCAAAAGAAAATACTTCTTTTGTAAATTATGTATATGATATATTTTGTGTAGAATAATTTCAATAAAAATTTTTGGAATTTACATTATTTAAAAAATTATTATAGCGATCTTATGTCTTATGGTCTATATGCTTTTTTAAAAAAAACTATTTTTCAAAACTGTAAGCTAGTTCCATAGGTTCCAGTGGTCAAAAATATTTTTTAAATTGTAAGCTAATTCAAGAAAGTTCGGAAAGTCGATTTCCTATCACAAAAAAAAGTCCTGATGGGAAAAACACAATTTTCTTGTATGGCTGTTAAACTTTACGCATTCTTGATGCACTCTATTTAAATGTATTGGAAACTGAAATGCGATACTTCAATATCTCGTTAAGCGTAAGAGATATCACCAAGATGAGATTTCAGCATTGAAAACTTATTCCTGGCTGAAAAATTGGCATTTTTCTTTTCTTCGTCAGCTTGGCGACAAACGGCGAGATTTTAAGCATGACCCTACACGCTTAAACCGAACGAGCAAAATTCGATCAGTCGGAGCGATTTTTGGGCCAGTTTTCAAAAGTGCGCTTCTCCTTTAGGAGCGTTTTTCGATCACAAGAGCGGAGCGAAATATAACAATAAGCGAGGAGGGGAGTTCTCAGAAAAAAGAGGAAGCGAGGACGGGAATTCTCTGAAAAAAGACCACTCAAAGAGCACTCTCGCGGAAATATCGGTAGGTTTCCATGGAAACGGATCACTCCGCAATGTATCGTTTTTTTTTCGCTCTTTGGGTTTAAGCGTGTAGCCTGTGGATTGTAATCAAAAATAAAAGTGCAGAACCAAATGTTACGACAGTCTTAAATACAAAATTTCAATATTCTATGTCTAATAGTTTTTATTTTTATTCGAGATACCTACTTATTTTTAGTGCCAAAATTTGTAATATTGCCCCTAAATTTGCCAAGCTTGGGGACAGCTGGCAATATTTTGGGCATGAGCTAAAGATAGTTCAGGCATTTTTAATGTGAAAGGCAAGTCCATAGACTTTAATGCATCGAAAGTCTTTCATATAACTCTGTAAATAAACTACTCAGCCAGTTGGAATCAAAAAGGGAAATGCACAACTATGTTTTAAGGCAGTCCTAAATTTGAAATTTCTTCGGCTATTCCTCTTTGAGTTAATCGAATTACACAAGAACATACGTACATAAATACATGCATACGAGCAGACGTCCCTCAAATTTAATCAAACTAGATCGAAAATGCAACATGCGTACGTACAGACATTACCAAAATACTAGTTAAAGCGAGTTCTGGGATTAAGACCAATTATCTACACGAAGGATCTAGGCCTGTGGATGGGGTGCCCTCCGTGGGGGATCTTTCTAAGTTGTCCTAACCCGTATTTACGCTAAATTTCGGTGGAAACCACGGAAAATTCCGAACGGTTAGGTCGGCGGACGTGACCTGGTTTTGAATCAGATACCTTCCGTCTTCCAGTTCAGAGCGCCATGCGCTCGGACTAGTTAAAACAAATCGAACATGTAACATACGTATATAATTTCATACGTAGATGGAGTATACGACTATAGTACGTTAACGTAGTATAGCTACGTATATAGTACGCTATATACGTAATAGATGAGTTACGACTATATACGTAACGTATAGTATAGTAATAGTACGACTATATACGTAAATAGATGGAGTATACGACGTACCTACATGCATGCATATGCGTCGTGTAGTAAAAGTGTATTTCTTCTATACTGTATTGCTTCTGCACTGCATTATCATATAAGAAAAATGCGATTACAAATGCATTTCAAATATAAAAGAAATCTGCAAAACACTTGAATGTTATCATTCGAATTGCATCGTAGGGATGGAAAGTGTTAAATGCATGTCAACATCACATAAGAACTTATCGAAAAGTGATACTCACCCTGGTGTTTGGCCAACCTCACGCATTAGTGAACGGGCCGGTTCCCTATATCCGTGTCCAAACCGATGAAAACTCATCGGTTAGACTACTTCGGACGTCTCCACGACCGAGGGGACATGAACTGCGTGTATCCGAGCACTCTCAAAGTGAACGGCCCGATTCCTTCTCATCGGCTCAAGGCTACGTGGCCGGTGAAGGCCCGAACAAAATTGCTAGTAGGGTGTGGATCTCGGAATATTCAATTCACTCACGATTTCCGAAACTGAATGTCCAATTCGTCTTGCACCAACTACCATTCCGCGTTCAAATTCTATTAATTCTCGTTGTGCAACCATGAACTCATCAAACACCTTGCAGCATCAATTACTTGACTATAAATAAAAGTTCTGCTAATCCACTGACCTATTATAGCTGCTGCACGCGATACTACCGACATCAGTTTATTTGTATATTGCTATCCCATGACTTTTGTCCCCTCAGTGTATACAAATTTAAAATTTGAGGTTTATAGCATAAAGGCACTATCTAGCTTTAATTTGACATGAAAGTTTAGGTTCTACTGTGAATTTTTAAAAAGTTATCTTGCGGAAACTGGACGTAAGTCAAATTATTTTTTTTTCTAGGTTTGTGCATGTATTTTGTGTGATACTGAAAAAAATATATTTACTTAATTTCAAAAACAGTAAAAACTATCATTGTGTGCTACAAGTTGCGAAAATCTTATTTTAAAATAAGCAGAGGTTTATTATTTATAATGAATCAAAAAAGGTATGTCAAGACGCACAAATTTTGGCTTTGAAAGGTCCTTAGAATTTCATTGTTTTGCTGCAAACTTTCTTTAGTGCTATTGTTTTTGAGTAAACACAGGTGGACATTATGAAAATATCAGAAACTATGCAGATAACATTATTTTTCAAAAAATTTCTGTTGTAGTAAAACATTTTTTTATGTGTGTGAGCTTAATATGCATGCATTTGGATATTTGATAAGCTCGCCCTATTTTAGAACACAGATTCACGTAGTTTACTTCCCCCTGCCCAGCTACTTTATATATAAAAAAAGCTCATTGGCATTCTATTTTTTTTTTTTTAACTCATCCCTTCAATGACGAAGGTTTAGTAAAATAATGTGAATTTAAAGTAATCAGTATAATTTATCTTTCTTATAACTTTTTTTTTCGGGGGGGGGGGGGGGGGGGTGGGGATGCATTAGTACCTTTCCCATCCGGCCTGTGCAATTTCCAACACAGAACTTTATAGCATGACACTTCATTTCACCACTAGAGATAAATAATTATTGATATTTTCACCTCAACAAATGCTAGAAAAGTCATTTTCAATCACATTTGTTTTTGTAAAAATTTAAAAAAAGAAAAAAAAAATCTATTGTAAAGACCACAATTAAGATACTTAAAAAGGTTTTCTTCTTTTAACTTGTGGTGTTTGCTTCTCTTAATATAATGTAGATGGCAGCGCCAGAGCTTACGAGCCCAACTCTGTATCTATATGTTCTACGGAAAAATTGCATTGGCGCGGTCTCCTAATATGTGTATGTGTTTCTGGGTATAGCAAAAATGCCGCAACTGAATTTATGCCTTATTAATCTACTACCTCCTGTACCCTATTCCATGAAAATATCAGAGGGTGAACGAAAAAACACTCTATTTCTATTTTACAATATGAATAATATGAGTATTGGGCGCAGGCGTCAGATATCGACCCCTTGGGCCCGAGTTTTTTCTCGACGAGCCTGGCAACTGGCAACAACAGCAAATTGATAGCTTGGCAATTCAATGTGGTTTTAACCAGACTTCGTGCCAATTACAATCGAATGTAATCGATGATTAAAATAATATTTTACAATTTTTTAAAAGTGCTATGATAAAATTGTTTTATTATAGAATTCTTTTGATAGTTGATTTCTTTGACATAAAGATTACTGTTATTTTACTAAACTAACATTCACTAGTCATAATATTTTTGGAAATTGTTGGTAATCGTATTCGTAATCCATATCATTTCTTGTAATCGATTACAGATGATCGTGTAATCGCACGAAGTCTGGAACAATAAAGTTGGATGAAGAAAAGAGGACAGTATAAGGAGACCACATTTTTCTGTACCAGCTATATTCGTGTGATCATTTTTCATCTGATTACAGTGACCATAAGCACAGTAATTCTGTCTTTGAAAAAAATTTAAAATAGTTTTCTTTTTTAATACGGGTGGGTACTTTCCGATTTGGGCATTGTCTGCTACAACTGCCCAAAGGTATTGTGTCCAATTTATTATGGAGACGCCCAGTGGGCGGCCAGCGTTACCCCCTATGAAAGGGATGGACAAGTTAACATCCCTGCCCAAACCGGGATTCGAACCCGGGCCCAAGACGTGATAGAACGGCCCTTAAGCCACTGCACTACCTGGGCGGCAAAGTAACGATAGTGATAACTATATTGCAGTCGCTATTTTCATCAGGTATACAATATGTCTAAATATGAGAAACACATTCATATAACTTCCACAGTCATCGATCCATTTTTTAGGCAGGTATGTCACAACTGCGATAGACAGACAGACAAACGAAATTTTTAAACAATTTTTATAACTTTTAACACTTTTATTTCTGGGGTGGTGTGTCCCACCAGTGGCACAGAGCATAACGCTCAGAAGTGGGAGACGGAAGGTGTTCGAAACCAGGTTGCGTCCGCCGAACTAACCGTTCAAAGTTTTCCGTTGTTTTCTCCGAAACTTCGCGTAAATGCGGGTTAGGGCCCCTTAAGAAAGTCCCGCACGGTGGGAAATCCCACCCCCGGCCTAGATACATAGCGTAGATAATTGGCCGTAACCCACATTTTCCAGAACTGGGAGACGGAAAGTGCCTGATTCGAAGGCCAGATTAGGCCTGGTCGCGTCCACCGACCTAACCGCTTGGAGTTTTTCGTGGTTTTCCTCCGAAACTTATCGTAAATACGAGTTAAGACCCCTTAGAAAGACCTCCACGGAGGACATCCTACCCCTCGGCCTAGAGCCCACGCGTAGCTAATCGTCCGTGATTCCAGTAACGAAACCAAAAACTGGGATGGTGTAGGGCAGATAACTGTTTTAAAAGCAAAATAATAAGAAATATATTCAAATAATCCTTCAGACTTATTTGAAGCTCTTTTACAAAAACATGTGTTGTAATTCTTGCAAACACTTGCCTCTAAGCAAAAAGATAAAAATTCCGTAGAACCTCGAAAAACATCTTATTTCAGCTGCTTTAATGAAGATAATATCTTAAGTTGATTAAAGGAGGGGGGAAATTATAAGTGCAAGACATATCGCTGATAATGAAATTAAACCTTTCGAAAATATTGTGCAACGATAATTAAAAAAAAAAATCATGTTATTTATTATCATTTTCTCGATATTCTGAGATGTTATTTTTGCCGACTGGCAAACCAAAAATTTTCCAACGAGCCTCTTAAAATCTGAGATAATGTACTTAGATGAGAGGGAAATAAAACTGGAAATATTTGATTAAAATATTTTTTCATATGTCCAAGAAGTTAGAGGAATTAAAATAACAAATCCACTTTAACATTAGAGAATGATTTATAGAATCAACAAATATGTTTTGATGTTGAATAAACTGATCTGCCTACGGCTTATTTATTTAATTTTTCCTCGATCATGTAATACAGGTGTTTTTTTAACCTTACAAGTGGTAAACATATTTTTATAAACAGTGATCTATTTCTTGGATAGATCTTTATATGTTATTTTCATTTTTAGGATGATCTTGTGATAAAATATTGTTATGCGAACGCGTTGGTTTACCTTACATTCAATCGCTTCAGCAGTTCTCTAAATACACCTGGATATCTACGCATATGTAGATAAAACTTTTGTCTGTATATTACTTAGAATTTTTAAGAAATTACGATTTCTATTCGTTTCGAGAACATGGAATCCAAAACCACCTTGAAAAAATACATAAGTAAAAAGCATATTCGTATGTTGTTTACAGTACAGGGTGATTGCAAGTGAATATCCCAAATTTTAATGGCTTGTTGTCCAAACAATAGATGGGATCGTTCCATTTCACACATCCTAAGTTAGATGTTATAAACTTTCATAATAAAATAAGTTTTGTTTTTGGCGCCGAAAAGATCAATAGGCACGGTGTGATCACTATGTTAATGGCCTATCGAGCAGGAGTCGATCTAACGGTCTAGAATTTTGGGCCGTTTTCTCCAGATGTAAAATTGACACGTGTTATAACTTGAGTTTCAAACTTTGTTGTCCTTTGCTGCAGTTTTCAGAACTGTCTCACTTTCTGAAATCTTCTAAGATATTTCTTTGCACCTCAGAACTATCCTCGTCTTCTGTGAGAATTCTATTTTCTTCATTCGATGAACTCGCCCTCTAAGATTTTTTTAATCGTGTTGTTTTGTACTAAATCATCTGCATAATAAATTGAATCCGTCCCGGATAAGCCGCAACCCGGATAATCCGATCCCGCTTAATCGAGAGTCCACTGCATTGCGATTTCATCATTCAGGAAAAGTATTGACGTAACTCTAAATAATTTAAACTATATTATTAACTTCAATATAGAACTGCTATAAAATTACTACTTTTTTTTCACAAATAAACTTGCTGTAGTCTCAATAAGCTCCCTTTTGAAGAGAATTTTTTATGGTATACTCTAGATATGTTCTTATTATTATTACAATAGTGACAGTCTTTTATATCATCACACTTATGTAAGCTTATTATCATAAGTATATAGTAAAGATGAACTTGCTTTAAAAGCTTGAAGCTTTTATACAAGTTTTTTACGCAGTATCATTCTAGCATTAACATGTTAGTATTAACATAGGTATTACGAAAGTCATTAATTACCCACTTTTCAAAAACCGAAAGTATTTTTTACTCTTTTTTTTTTTAAGCTTTTGAGACTGGATTTGCT
The DNA here is from genome assembly GCA_038373885.1 of Cheiracanthium punctorium. Classification (NCBI taxonomy): domain Eukaryota; kingdom Metazoa; phylum Arthropoda; class Arachnida; order Araneae; family Cheiracanthiidae; genus Cheiracanthium; species Cheiracanthium punctorium. Next base: position 33,316 of record JAWZYV010013190.1, on the reverse strand, counting down.
ATTTTTCGTCATGACTCAATTTTTTTGTCGCATTATCTTCATCAAAAAGATTACTCGTAGAAACTTTTCTTTTTCCCATTTTTTTATGAATATTATATAAAGTAAAAGTTTTTTGAATGAAAAGAAAAAAAAAACATTCTTTTATCTTTACAATTTATTACCTCCCCCTTCTCGCCCCTTCCCCCCATAAGTCTGTCTTGAGATTGAACATCAGTTGATAACTCCTTATTAAAGTGACATCAATATGTTTAACTTATGGTTTAAAGATGAAGTGTGATTACATTTTTATCTGGCATAAAAAAAAAGCTTTTATAAAAAATCCTGTTTTTAAAAAATGTGGAATGCTTCCCTCAAGCGTAATATTTGTCATTTTGATCGTAAAATAAAAGGTAATGCATTTTTTTTTCTTTCTTTCTTTTAATGTAGAATTTTATAAAGTGAAACATGATAATTATATTTTTCTTGCATTTGTAATGTGTGATATCAATTAATCTGTACATAATGCGAAAGTATTTGTTTGAATACATGAACTGTATACGCAGTGAAAGAAAATAGCATATTACATTTGCTTTATTGATTTTTTTTTTTTTTTTCAGCTCGTCCAAAGATTACTTGCTAACTTAACGAAATGTAAGTTAAACTGGCGGAGTTGAAATGCACTTCTCAAAAATTATTTTTTAATTTCAGTTGCTCGATTTTCTTTAAAATAGTTAGAAATATTTTTTGTTTCTAGATTTAAAAGGCTTATGTCTTTTTACTACGTTTTACCCTCGTTTGATCCCAGGACATGGAATGAAGCGCAGATTAATCTGATAGCTGCATTACTTTCTTATTTCTAAAATAGACTTATTCCTAATTCTTTTCTGGAAAGTTGCATTACCTATACGCTTTCATTGAGTATGGAGCAACTGTTTTATTTTATGTTTCTTTCTTCTAGAAAGCGAGATTTCTTTGTTTTTGCTTTCATAAACGCTGCGACTCAAATTAAAGTTTTAAGAAGAAAAACAACAGTTAATTATTTCATAAGTCAATGCTTTCAGAGCCCATCCATAGAGAAAAATTGCTCCAGACTGTGCTCCTTGCGATTATTTTTTATCGGGAAAACTTATAAAGACAATTAAATAGACGTAAAGTAAGAACACTTCAAGGGCTTAAAAAAGGAATCAAAGAGGGAGGTGGAAAAATATCCCTTAAAATGGTCGGAAAGGTTCTTTTGGCTTGACCTAAACGTTTGCATAAAGTGTACTATGTTAAAGGAAATCACATTGAAAATTTCTTTTAAATAACTTAATTCAAAAAAAAATTTATGATGCTTTGAAATTGGTCACATTATTTTTGAATCAACCTGTACACTGTTTTCGAAAGAAAGCATTCTTTTCGAAATTTTATTTATTTATTTATTTTTTTACATAACACTGTGAAAAAACTATCTTTGCTACTGGCATGCATTTCAGCAGGTGTATGATACGTTACATAACGTTTAAAATTTGAAGTAATCTTTCCAAAATGGTAAGAGATTTACCACTTAATTGAACTGAAGGTGATATTCTTCGAGGTCTACGGCTTTTTTCAGCCCTTTATCTCAGCGGTTCCGACTCGATCCGTTACACATAAAGCTTTACAAAGTTATAAAGCAAAACATAAGAAAAGAGAGTGCTGCATATGATCCAATTACCCCTTGCGATTTTTTTCAAGGTAGACTTCCAAATCTTCCCTTTTCTAAATGGCAATGCCCTTAACTCAATGTCCATTCTTTGGTAAACCCGTGATTTAGGGGTAAAGTCACCGACAATACGCTTTCTGGAAGCAAATCAATTTGACGAGCCTCTTGTCTACCCCGGGCATCGCCTTAATCGAAAATTATCGGAGCAGGCATCGATCGGTATAGAAATAAGTGTTTAACGATAAACCATGTTCAGTTTTGAGATAAATCAATAAATAATTTCTCAGGGTTTTTTTTTCTGAAAGACCTTAAGTACTTTTTAATTCGTTCCATGCTGTGGCTCTTTAAAAGTTTTATTTCTTCTCTTAGGACTGTAGTTCGAAAAAAAAAATTAGGTGATCTTAGCACATAAAACCAAATAAATTCATTATGTGTGAACTCAAAATGCTGAGGACTTTATTTTTTTCGCAATCTGTACTGCACATTGTAATAAAGGATGAGTCTTTACCGTTCGCGCCTCACCATGACACAGTGATTATGTCACTGAAAATGGTAGGCGGCCAAAGTGTGAAGGTCCCGGGTTCGGGTCCCATCGCGCGTCTCTCGTTCTAACGGTATGGAGTTTTGGTAGATTTTATCCAGATGTAACGTGAATACGCGTTAGAACCCCTTAGAAAGTCCTACTACCAAGGCACCCCACATCCTTGGCAGATCGTCCTAGCACGCAAACAAAACTATGTCGTTCGCGAAAATTTTTAAAAAAGAAAAATTCGTTGAATGTATCTCAAAACATTTTTGCTGTGCATTTCCATATTTAAGAGCTTATTTATAAAATTTCATAAAACTCACATTTTTCCATTTATTACAGCGTGTTATGCAGGTGATTCCTGAATTTTTCAAGCCTCTGGCACAATTAGTTTATTTTAATTTGTGTTAGGGAAGGGCGGTTAATATCGCCACCTAAGCTTCATCAGTATTTCAAAATACTTTGGCCGTTGAGTTAGACCAGATTATATTCCATAGAAAAACCTTAAAAGTTCTATAGATAAAACCCTTAAAGCTTATTTGTCAGTGATAAAAATATCAATCATATTTTTACTTTTTTTACTGCATTTTTATTAAATTTACTTGTGAAGGGTTTTAGTGGATATGAAGAAAATGTGCAGGCAGAAAGTTACTTTCGATTATGCAAACAACTTTTTACTATCAAGTAGAGTTCTTTTTGCAGAAAATTATATGATTACAGAGGTTAAAACTGATTTAATAGATAAGAAAGTAGTTCAAATGCGGAATTTTTTTTTTTAAATACGGTGACATTCTTTTCAAATTCTTTTTTACAAGATTTTTATTAACAGTCATTTATATTATAATTTTTTAATTACAATTTTTTATTTTCAAAAGTTTACAAAATTCCCAGTGCAATACGGTCGATCAGAAGTCATTGCTGTCACAAAACGCGCTTTAAAGATATTAATGTTTCTCAAGCGCTATAGGCTATGCAAACAAGGTGTCTCATAAAATGGTAACACGCTTTAATTCTTTATAAAAAGATAAGTGGGCTGTGCAAATTGAAAATGTCCAAACTAAAGTAGGAAAAAAGATTAGTCTAAGAAAAAATTCTTCTCGTTAATTTCCAAAATAAATCCTTTTTAAATTATCTCGTACAAAAAAAAAAATACCAATTACCGGAAAATGTGTCCCGTGTACTAATGAGACGATGCATAAAATTACAGCCTTTCATCATAAAACGTCTCAGAGATATCTTTAAACAAAGATGGTCAGGGACTAAACGTGAATTTTGATGTAGGGTAAACGTTTATTGTTAGAGTTCACAAAATTATCTTCTTTCGTAATTTCTGTATGAAGCTTGAAACACGATCCTCCAAAGTGATATCTACAATTTTTGAAGCATTGAAAAGCAGCTTAAGTCAGAATACATTTATCTTCGTACCTCTGATATTTTTTATGGAATACATAAATCTCCAAGATTGACCATCACCTCATTACCGTATGCGGTTCACTTTTGCTAATTGGGATTTTTTTGTATGGGGTCCTAAGCAAATTTAAGGGGTGTGGGGTAGTCAGAGGCGTGAAAAAATGCCATTTTTTATTTTTATTTTTTTTTTTTTACTAGTAATTAAGTTTATTTCACATAAGTAAAAACATAGTATCATTTCATCATACTTTAACATTACTTCACTTAAATTTCAAAAAAAATAATAATTATTTTACAAGTTATGGCGGTCTAAGTTGAACAGGTTTTAATAATGGGTCCTTGCGGTGACCATTACAGCTCCTTGGAGATTCATCTAAAATCAATGAAACAAAAAAGATTATTTTTATGGATAGATAATCTTGTGCCTGATCGAAGCTTTTTTTGTTTTTTTTTCAAAATTAACAAAATGGCGGTCTCTGGAAATTTTTTTGCAGATTTTCGGGAAAAAACCAACAATTAATTGTTTATAAAAAATCGAAGTTTTTAAAAAAAAAAATCCTTCGATCAGGCACTAGCTTTTTATGCTTTCTAAAAGCTGTATAAGTTTCATTCAAATCTATCGAGCGGTTTTTGAGTTACAGTGGTCACCAGTTCAAAAAACATAGTTTTGAGAAAAACGCATTTAAAGTTTTACAGTCGATTGATGTACAGTAATACGAATAATTTCAATACTTACACTGAGTCATCTATTCCTGGACCATATAAGAGTTCTTAGCCGTTGTAGAACTTTCTAAAACATCAATTTGTTGTTGTCTACGTCGCATTCTACCTTCGCGAGTGTTGTCGTTAGCGCGCTGATCAGCTACTTTTACACGTGCACTATCGGTTTTTTCAGTATACCGATGCGAATTAGGCCCACAACTAAGTCCCAGTGTGTTCATTATTACTAATAATGACTTTGTCCCTTCATTAAATATACTCATAGCTACGTATGCAGCAATTTGAACAATGGTAAAACTAGTATTGATAGTTTTTGGGCATATTTTCCACACTAGTTGGTTGAAGCTCTCATTATTATTTTGATTAAATCCACCTACACATCTTGAAAGTAAATTTTCATTACTAAGATCTTCATAAATAGGCTTGATTGCTTTTAAAACAGGAGGTAAGGGAGAATTATGCCGCTAGCTAATTGTTCTCGGAAATATTAGACCGCCCGAGAGCCTTTTATTCTTCGCTAAATAACTCGAAATATATTTGTCGGATTCACTTCAAACTTTCAGAGAATATTTTTAAGATACTATACTTTAAGAAAATGAAAAAAAAAAAAAAAAAAAAAAAAAAAAATCATTTTTTTGAAAATTCTGACTACCCCTAACCCCTTAAAAGACCTTTTAATGTCTTGCATTTCGCATTGAATTGCAGACGTAACACTCCCTATGGGAACTGGTTACTGATGATCAAAGATTACTTACGTATTACGTACCCTCCCACGCCCACTCACTTTGTATTTAATGATCCTTCATCACACTCGATTATTGAATTCGCCCTGCACAATTTGGACTGTTTGCCCAAAGTCAGTAAGATTAACATGTTCACCTCCGACCATCTCCCTATATACAGGGAGATGACGCTGTGCACGTGCGCTCTACCATATCTAGACCTCCAAGACTCAAGACGAACTGCCCTGAATTTGTTGGTCACCTTCTTTCTAGATGCTCCGCAAACCCTACCGAGATGCAAATCCAGGGAGGACATTGACGCTGCTCTCATTCAACTCACTGAGGAAGTTAAGGCCCATCTTAATGCGTCTAAACCTGACAACTCTATTCACAACCTCACTCTACCCTTGGAGATCAGAACGCTGCTCCAGAAAAGAAATAAAGCTAGAAGTACCTTCCAGGCTTCCAGAAGCCCCACGGACGAGGCGAATTATCACAGACTAAAGACCCAGACCCGACGTGAAATTCGTGCATTCCAAACTGCACAATGGACTAAGTATCTAGAAACTCTTGGACCTGATAACAAACCGATTTGGCGTGCCGTCAGAAGAATACAGTACAAGAAGTTGACGGTCTCCCCTATTAATCTAGGTGATCAGATCATCCTACAAGAGGAGGGTAAAGCGAATGCCATTGCCCGTGTTTATGAACACCAGTTTCGCAACGATGAATCCTCCCGACTTAACCTATTCCCAGGGCTGCATTCCCAGGGCTGTTTCTTCAACAGGGCTCCCAATGTTCAAATCTTGCCCACGTTACCCTCGAAGATAAACGACATACTCCAGGCTCTACCTAAAAAGAAGTGCCCGGGCTGTGACGAAATAATTAATCAGATGCCGAGGAACATCCCTGCTATCACCATCTTCAAACTCACAGAACTGATCAACTACATACTTAAATTTTACCACTTCTCCCTATGCTGTAAGGATGCTGTAGTGTGTCCGATCTCTAAGCCCAAGCAAGATTTGACTCTTCCTGTCTTTTATAGACCGACTAGCTGAAGTACCCGTTCTTCGCACGGGAATGAATGGACTTTTTGATATTACGATTTGTGGTGATTACTATTCATTGTAATAAACAGATATAGCAAAGTGGATATCGCGTTATATTGTGTCCAATAATCATGCATACCGAATTGCAAGGCAATCGTTTGTACGGTGCAGAAGGCCATGCGGCGTAGCGCAATCTAGTGGCGAGTTTTAGCAAAACGGATACGGCGAAAATATTTTTCGCATTCAGATATCGATGTATACGAATTTTCATACTATCAGCTGGACAGTCCTGAAGTTCATGTGTTGACGCGACATCTAGTGGCAAGTTATAGGAAAATGGATAGCGCCAAACTCTTCCCCGTGTTCCAATATCTATGTATACCTCTTTCATAGCGATAATTTGCACAGTCAAGAAGTGATACACTGCAGGGCCATCCAGTGGTTCAATAAAGTAATGATTTGCTACAGCGCCGTCAAGTGGCGAGTTAAAGAAAAATGGATAACGCCAAAATATTCTCATTGTTCAAATAGCTATGTATACTGATTTTCATAGCGACCGTTTGAATGGTCAAGAATTTGGCCTGCTGCAGCGTCATCTAGTGGCGAGTTAAAATAATAATGCATTGCAGTGTCATCTAGTGGTGAGTAACATCAAAAGGAACGCAGTTAGAATATATTCTTCGTGCTCAAATGTGTAAGTATAAAAATTTTTATGCCGATTGGTCGAACGGTATAGAAGTTGATGCTTTTCAGCGCCATTTAGCGGCAAGTTACAGCAAAATGGATAGTGAAAAATATTCTCCGTGTTCTAATATTCGCGTGTACCAAATTTCATCGAAATCGGTTGGACGATATTCGAATAGCAAACGGCTAAACGGAATAGAATTCGACGTTCTGCTGCGCCACCTTGTGGCAAGTTAGAGGAAAACGGATAGCATAAAAAGCTTCTCCATGATAAAAGACTTAGGTGAACCAAATTTCATGGTGCAACGGTGCTCAACGGTGCTGGAGTTTTTCAACCTCATACACTCATACCAACATTCATTTTTATCTATAACCAGTGTCATTATATATCCCAGTCTCAAATAAAATCCAGTTTCAAATCTAAGCCTCGCCAAAGTGCCAACATACGCCATTTTGCAAGCGTTTTTTCAGGAAATCATTCGAAGCATTGACTTAGCAGCAATAATATATGGGAAATGGTTCGACCGCGAAAAAGTAAAGCATCCTTTATTTGAAAAGTTGAATAACTTAATACAGCCGAATTTTTTTAAATTATCAACTATAACGTGTTTTATTCATCATTACTCCGATGTACTAAATGAGAAGATTTCAATTTTCTGAAATTTGGCGGAATTCCCCCAACTTCAATCAATGTACTCATTTGGCGAGAATTCTGGAGATAGATTGCTTGAAATCCCTTAATAACTGCATTATTTCTTCACGGATCATTAAAATTTAACGCTGTATTCTAATAAAACCTTTGCACTTGTTTTCAAAAATCTGTTTCCTTAAGCTCTCAATAAATTGCGTCAAGCCGAAATCTGTGCAAACCGCTAGAACTCACTTTCACAAAATCGGCATTTGAGCCATTTTATTTTTTCGCCAAACTAAAATAATTTACCTATTAGCCTCGGAAATCTTCAATTCTTATTGTTTTGCGTGTAAAGCATTACATTCCTGCTCTGATTTCCCATGCACACGATATTATAATTTTAAAAAAAATAACCTTACGAATATAAACTAACAAAAAAAAATCATTATTATTCTTTTATTTTTACTTTGAGAATTTAAAACATTTTATTCGGCAAAATCGCCACACATGGCAACCACGATCCTTATTTCACACTTTTTTCACTACAGGGTTACAATTACGGAAAGCTTTTTGCGTGGAGAACATAAAAAATCTCTTAAATTCCGGGAACGGGTGGACTTTCAAAGTTTTAAAGTGGACTACGATTTATTCTATATTATTTTACATATCTGTGCTAAATTTCAGGCCGATAGGTTCATTTTTGTGGATTTGTATACGAACGACATTTTATTCGGCAAAATCGCCACGCATGGCAACCACGATCCTTATTTCACACTTTTTTCACTACAGGGGTTACATTAAGGAAAGATTTTTGCGTGAAGAGCATAAAAAATCTCTTAAATTCCGGGAACGGGTGGACTTTCAAAGTTTTAAAGTGGACTATGAGTTATTCTATATTATTTTACATATCTGTACTAAATTTCAGGCCGATAGGTCCATTTTTGTGGATTTGTATACGAATCAAATCCACAAACAAACAAACAAACAAACAAACAAACAAACAAACAGAATTTCATTTTTATTTATAAGATTAGCCTGCTTAACCACCACCCACGGGAGATGGGTGGTGGCTAAGCAGGGTCTGTGTAAGCAGGAATCTCCCGTGAGTGGTGGCTTAGCTGCCTCGGAAAAGTGGCTGAACAAGTCATACTCAATAAACTAAATAAAGTTCTCTACGACAACAACATCATTATATCTGAGCAATTTGGATTCCGACAGAAAGACAGTACTGCTCATTAACAGTGTAGTGGAACAGTTGTCAGCAGGTTTACAAGATAAGATGCATACGGGCATAATACTTTCTTACATTTCAAAAGCATTTGACAAAGTATGGTACGAGGGCCTCCTACACAAATTAACCCATTTGTGCCCAGATAGTTTTGCGACTTTCTTCAATTTTTGCTGATACCAGCAATAATAGATAAATTTTCGGTGTCAACTTGTTGAACAAGGGATGATATCTTGTAAAATCATTATGTGTAAAAATTGAAATGTTAAAGTCCTACTTAGCCATTTAGGTTTTGTGGAGTTGATGTTCAATACTCGTAAATAAAGATTAGGAAAAATAAATAGCGTTTTCGACTGATATCGAAAATGCCGTCCCAAAAGAGGAACTAGGCATAAATGGATTAATGAGTCTCGACATCCCGGACGGTCTTATTCATCTTCTGAAGAGCTACCTTACCGACCGTTCGCACACCGTACATCTAGGAAAGGTCAACTGTACAATATACCCAGGGGCGGCCCTAGGGCCGGACAAACCAGACCCCTGTCCGGGGCGGCATTTTGGCTCGAATTTAAAAAATACATTTTGTATTAGTAAAAGAATTGTTAAAAAATATTCCGAAGAATATAATTCTATATGACTTTACTAGCTGATATACCCATCAATTGATGGGTTTTTACTAACCGCTCGAAATTTCGTTTGCATTGTTGTAGTACAAAAAATGGAATTAATATACTGGCAGAAATATAGAAAGCAAAGTTATAACTCTTGTGCATTGTTCAAAGATTACAAGTTAGAGAGTTACTGAGACAAACTATCCATAGAGAAAATATTTTACATTCAAAATTAACGTTTTCTTTTAGTGGATGAGCTTCCTACATCAAGAAGTCATTTAAAGTTGCAAAAGAAGATGCTAGTAATGAATATTAAAATGAAAGTGGAATATATAGAAAATTCTTTGTAATAGCAAGTATCCTATATTTAATACTGCAACGTCCGATTGAAATATTTTGATGATTTTACTTGATGCGTGAAAAAAATTTATCAAAGTTTACGCCCTACCTAAAAAATAATTCAAATTTGTAGAAAAATAAAAACCTGAAATTTTAATTTACTAACCGCCTACTATTTAAGAAAATTTCATTTCATTCCCTTTTGTTTGACCACTAGTTGTTTTCACGAAGTGGTCACACAAAATTTTCACAACATAATATATATATATATATATATACATTTAAGTGGGAAGAATTCAAGCAATGTTATTTAACCTAATCTCCTCGACAGTAACTGAATTTTGTTCTATTAACTTTAGAAATTTTAATATTATGCCTGTAAAATTTTTGCACAATTTTCTCAAAATTAAAAACAAATAATAATTAAAAAAAAGAAATCGATGTAATTTGTTTAAGTCGAACAACAACCTATTGTATTACCTTCAGACGGTTTAAAGTGACGCCCTGCCCCTTTCTCCCCACCACATAAAATGGAAAAGAAAAAATACAGTGCAACTTTTACAAACCCTTTCAATTTATTCAAATCTTTTGAAAATATTGATGATGCTTTGTTACCCATCATATGACCTAATTTCATTCTGTTCTCTTAATCTGATTTTGATGGATGCCAGAACAAAGTTTTAAAGCGATTTTTACAAAATCTCAAAGTCTATGAATTATTTAAAACAATTTTGGTATCTAACTTATCATTCAATATAATTCCAAATTTAGTTCTATTCCATTGAGCCATTTTTTAACAATGGGCGAACATATATTTACACAGTTTTCAAACAACACTTTTAAATCTCAAAACTTTTAAACGAATTAGAAATATTTTAGCAACTACAGTTTAAATTAAGTTGCCACTTTTGATGCTGCTATAAATTTCATTCCATTGTTTTTGTTGATAGGTTAAATTCGCTTCAGTTGTTTATATGTGATGTGCAAACAAATATTTACACATTTTGCATAGATTTTTCACAAGGTTTCCAGTTGGATTCAAATTACACTTTGTTAAGTAAATTCAACAAGCCAAATACTATCCCATATTTATAGATTGCATTCCTGATGCCAAAAAATTTTAACAGATCGCATTCTTGGTAAGGTATAAAAGTATTGACAAATCTAATTCCAATGAGGCTAGGATTATTTAACTCTCTCAAACATTTCATGTTCCTATGCTCTATTATTATTTGGTACAAAATCTTCAATTGCGTGAATCCATTAAGAAAGCTATTGCAGTCAAAAGACAACAATTTACCATCTGCTCTAGAACTCTTAAGAAGCTGTAAAGATTTTTTTGAAAGGATCTTCGATTGGATGTGATTTTAAATGAAATGTTCTGTTATGCAAGAGAACTGACCGACGAGGAGATAGTATTATGGCTAACACTGAGTTTAAGCAGCCACGTAACATATTAATTTTGATTGCGAAGCCCGAGATGATCTGGTGAAAGATCCTAAATTAAAATTTAAGATAGTTTTATTTTTCTACAGTAAACGAAGCGATTAATACCTTAGAGCGCAGATTTAATAAGTACAGAATGTAATTATTTTAAATTTTTGCACGGCATAAATGAGTTAAAAGACACTCCTAGAAAGTGCTAACTAAGCATTGTAACATAGTGTAACAGTGTTAACATTGTTTGGTGTAAACAATTGGAGTTAATGCTGACCGATGGGGAATCAGGGAATATAAACGCACTTGATCTAGTAAATGAAGTAGTATCAGTTACGGCCTTATTAGGGAAAAAGGAAAGCCCAATTGAAATTTTAAAGCTAATTTCAACTATAGATTTTACACCACATCTTGCTATTGCTCCGAGAATTTCGCTTTCTTTGCCGATAATTGTGGCAAGTGCAGAGGAGAGTTTCTCAAAATTAAAGTTAACTAAAAATTTCTTATGTTCCACAACTCTTCCAGATAGGTTAAATAATTTAACTACATTGGCTGTCGAACATGAATTAGTTGAAAAAATTGATTTAAGGGAAAAAGTCAGGAATTTTGCGGAATTAAAAGTCAGAAAAAAACTCTGCAATGTTCTCACTTTCTTTTGGTTTTTGGCTTAATGTATGGTTTTTAATAAATATGTTTTTTCTTATGCTGTGTTATGTTTAAAGAGCTATTCCAGTTTTATAGGCATGAAAACAGTATCTGTGAACAGTTTATTTCTTTTAATAGTAATTTTACTGTGGGGAGGGGCGGCATTTTATATTTTTGTCCGGGGACGTAAAACTGTTAGGGCCGGCCCTGAAGATACCACATCCATAGCGGGGTGCCACAAGAATCCATTCTTGGGAGCACGCTATACAACATATATGTAAATGATATACGTAGGCACGCTGCTACTAGCATTGCCCTCTATGCTGATGACACTGCAATTATCGCCAAGCATCCCAATTCTCGATTCATGAAAAACGTACTTAAGCGCACATCGACGCTATCGACCTATGGATGAGAAATTGGAAAATTAAGCTCAATGCTCAGAAGTGTACTGCCATCTCTCTGGGCAGAAAAACTACGCCCTCCAGAATTGTCATTGACAACAATGCCATCAACTGGTCCTCTCTCTGTGCAGAAAAACGCCGCCCTCCAGAATTGTCATTGACAACAATGCCATCAACTGGTTCAGCTCGGCCACCTACCTGGGTGTTACGATTGACCGGGATCTCACCTGGAAAAAACACTTCAAAATCACTAAGGGCAAGATGCAAGCTGTTTCAATGGAATTAGCAGCCTCATCTTTACCAGGTAAAACAAAATACAAAAAAGATACTACTCTTCAAAGCATTCGTTTGCCCCATTGCGCTATATGCTGCACCTGTATGGGCTTACGCCGCTCAGACGCACGTCGAAAAGATCTGTGCCACGGAGACAAGACTCTTCAAATCCATCAGATATGGACCCTCCATGATCAAAAACTCCATCATCAGGAAGGACCTAGGAATCAACTCTCTACCTGCTCAAGTTCTGAAACTTGCCAAAAGGTTTCACGAGAAGCTCAGTTCACAACTAAACGAGGTAGTCGCAGAACTACCGGACTATGATCACACTAACCCAAAATACAGCAAACGCCCCAAGGCCGTTCTCTGCCTTGAAAAATGGTGTATATATCATTTCGACGCGGAGGAAGGAGGTGGAAAAGACCCCTTGTTGGTTATACACTTCCTGGGTTCGAAATAAACGAGCCGAAATGGAGACCGCCATTTTCAAAATAAAATAAAATGTGTGGTTCCTAAATCCGAAAAATAATCGCCTCTGTTTAGCAACCCTGCCGAAGATCACCGCTTGACAGTGAGGGGAAGCATGGGTAGACTCTACGAGTGCCGCACCCCCCCCGACATTCACTCCTATTTTCACTGTTCATCTTTTTGACCCGAACTGAAATACAGCATGGACCAACTTTTCAGCCCCCTTCACTCTGTGGAATTATTAATCCACGTCCTCTCGTCCTACAGGCAATGTTTTAATACTACCTTAGCCCCACTAGAGGTAATGCTTCTTATGCTAGGAACTCCTTAAATTACACTATTTCAGTTAGTCAGCCTAACTATCGCGTATCGTCTCGAAATCTTTATAAACACTCTAGAAGTTACTTCGGACTGGGTTACGGGCTTGAAGCTAGTGACGAGACCAGCATGGATGCTAAAGATTCCAGAATGTAATTAACCACTTTTGTAGGGATTGTGACTGTAATTTTTAAAAATATTGTCAATAGTTTCATGCCTTTTCTCAAACACAGAAAAAAAATCTATAACTAACATAAACAAACATTACTGTTTATCAAAATTGGTTAATTATATTCCAGAAATATTAAGAACTATACTGATGTAGAAAATTTTCCTACTTGAGGGAAAAATCACTGAAAATGTGAAAGAGGGAAAAAAAGGGAAATTATTCGGAAATTTCAATGTTTCGAGGAAAATATTGGCATCGGATTTTTTTCCTTTTCATTTATTAAATTTCCTTGTTTAAAGTTCGGCTTAGCAAAATTACTACTATGCATATTTTTATTTACTTTAAAATGTTGACGAAAGATTCATGTAGTTTTTCTTTCTAAATAAAGGATGTCCAAAAAAGTTGATGACGGGCTTTTAATTCTTTATCTGTTAGAGATAAGTCGACAATGTAAATTGAAAAAATATTCAGCATAAGATTGGAAATAACGCTCCGTTAAGAAAAAATCCCTCTCGTCAATTTTCAAAAAGGGACACTTTTTGAATTTTTTATCACCCCGTACAAAAAAATTCCCAATTAATAAAATTTGCGTCATACACTAAAGAGGTGGCTTACAAAATTTCATCCCTTCAGCATAAAAAGTCTTATAAATACCTTTCAACAAAGATGATCGGGGGCTATATATGAATTTGTATCTAACCGTTTATCGTTAGAGCGGAAAGAAATATTTTCTTTCGTGATTTCTGTACGGCCCCTAAAATGCGATCATCCGATGCTCTCTTCGTTCTACTTTTTTTTCCATCGACAGCCATTGAAAATTGGATTCTAAGTCAGCATATATTTATCTCCATACCTTCGACAGTTTTTAAAAAGCAATTCCCATCTTTTGTTCATCATTGCATTAGTGTTTGGGGTACATTTTACTAACAAGTATTTTTTTTTTGTATGGGGATCGAATATAAATTCAAAATGTGTATGTTTTTGAAAATGAACGAGAGGAATTTTTTTCTTTACGGAGTCTTATTTCCGACGTTATTTTGAACGTTTTCTTTTTTTCCAATTTACATTACCCACTTATCCCAGATAGATAAAAAATTAAAGACCTTTATCACTTTTGGGGGCCCCCTGAATAATATTGACGTTTTTGAGGGAAAAAAAACATTAAAATAAAATAAAATAAAGAACCCCTATTTCCGACTGTTGACTGAATACTGCAAAATAGAGTTATTCGAAGATGAAACTGAAAGACTTGTGAAGTATTGAAGAAAAATGAGGGCAGGACCCCCGTGATTAACACATACCATAATAGCTTTGAACACACATTTTAATGTAGACAAACATCACGACAGATACAGATAAAAATCATTCCATAGCCAAACGAGGGGTCATCACGATTACCTAAAATCTAAACATCAAAGACATGGCGACGGCCTTTCGCTTGAACATGTAGAGGAGGCGAATAGAAAATAGATTATCTTAAAGTGCATTTGAATATCTTACAGCCTCATTTAATTCTTTAAACATAATGTATGTGACACATATGCGTTTGCTTTGGATGAACGAATTTTAAATGTGCATTAAACAGGCGTCACATAGAAGTATTTTCTATTCTGTGACCTACTTTATTGGCCTGAATATAGCGCGGTGTTTTTTGACTGATCATTGCCCGTAAAAACTGGCTCGCGCTTAATTTGAGGCCGAAATACAGGATTTTTCTAATTATGTTGAGGAAAAATTTTGGGGTCGCGTTAATTTCGGGCAGCATTATATTCGGGCCAATACGGTAATTTTCAAAAATATGGAGTTGAAATATAGAGCGGGAACATTTAACGAAAGAGAGCATCATCATTATACTTCCTTTTTAGTGAGTGATGAAATAAGTGAAAGGGGGGAGTTTGACGGTGCGGGGAAAACATAGAGAGGAGGCTTTCATCACTGAAAAGACTAAGTTGAATGATCGAGCAGTAGCAATGTTTCTCAACCTAGAAGGCGCGCACCTCTTGGAGGGGCGGGGCCATAGAAGCGCTTCATAATAAGGGAGGCGTTGCTTTAAAAAATAAAATAAAATAAAAAGTAAAACTAACTGCGATTTATTCAATTTCGCGGTCAAAATGTAACCGTGACGTATTTTCAACATAGAAATACAAGCACAATAATTGTAAAAACACTATAATTATCACATTTGAAATAATATATTCACTATGGTTATAGTGTATAAGATCTACGCGATTTCCTGATCCAGCCTATGCAGCATAGAATTAGTCCCGCTACTCCGAGCGAAGTTGTCGACATGATTAAAAAAGCAGAGAAAAACAAAAAACCTGGTCCTGACCAAATCACTAACGAGATGCTCCAGAACATCCCAGTGAACATTCTCTTCGTCATTACCAAAATAATTAACGCCATTCTAAGCACAGGCTATTTTCCTCCCGCTTGGAAGCTTGCCACTGTCGTGCCAATTCCAAAACCAAGCCAGGACCTGACCAGCCCGACCGCCTACCGACCAATTAGTTTACTAAGCTCTCTTAGTAAAGTCGCCGAACGCGTGATTCTTAACAGGCAAAACGATCACATCCACGGAAACAACCTTCTACTTCCTGAACAGTTTGGCTTCAGGCCTGGGCACTCCACAGTGCACCAAGTGCACCGCGTCGTTGAAACGCTCGCCATCCAGCTCCAGCAAAAGAAGCACACCGCAATCCTGCTGCTAGACCTCCAGAAGGCCTTTGACAAGGTATAGCACGTTGGCTTGATCCACAAGCTGATCCAGCTCAGCTTCCCAGACTCCATCATACAGCTACTCAACAATTACCTGGTCCACAGGAAATTCCAAGTTCGCGTACGAGATGCCATCTCGCACTCCTCCTCCATCTAAAGTGGTGTCCCGCAGGGCTCCATTTTGGGGCCAATACTATTCAACTTGTTCATCAACGACATCCCGGCCCATCAAGACACCATGCTGGCTTTATACGCCCATGACGCGGCCATCGTCGGACATGCCGACACCTGCCCCGCGCTTATCCAAGCCATTCAAGCTCACATTGATGAAATCACCCGCTGGATCAGGACCTGGAAGCTTCAACTGAATATTCCCAAGTGCCAGGCCTTGTAACAGTCAAACCGATGTACTCCAACCAGGATACAGATAGACGATACCCCTGTCGACTGGGAACGTCGAGTGAAATACTTAGGAGTTACCATCGACAAAAACCTTAGTTGGAAACCTCATATCTGCAGCGCAAGGGGAAAAATGGCCCTCGCCTTCAACAAGCTCGCCCCTATCATCAGAAATAGGCACCTCTCTCCTTCAAACAAGGCTCTACTATATAAGCCATTTATCAGACCGACTGCCACCTACGCCGCCCCGGTGTGGGCGTACGCCGCCAGGTCCTCTATAGACATTCTTAAAAGCAAACAAAATGCCATACTGCGATCCATTTACAATGGACATCATTTCCTCAAAAATGAGGCTATCAGAAAAGACTTAACAGTCAGGACTATGCGGCAGCACATCTATAGACTTGTTGTCCGATACTACAGTCATCTCAACCAACTCCCAAATGAAATAGTAGCCGAGTTCCCCGACTACGACCCGTCTGATGCTCACAACAGAAAGCGTCCCAAGGCCGTTCTCTTCGTGTTTGCGCCCCGCTAGTGCTTGCCATCTCTCCATCGCACGTCTAACTGATCTGTTCTGATCCGGGCCTACAGCCCCCCCCCACTACCTCAAGATTTAGTACCACAAGATAACTACTAGAAATTGGAGATAAAGCTTTTGCTAAGGTGCTCCGGTAAACTTCGGATTCCCAGTGGGTGTGTAAGCCCGCGACACGCTGCTCCAAGTGGCTCTGGGAGAGGAGAGCGGCCTGACGGGTACGGGTGCGGATGCTTGCCGGGGTTTGAGGGGACTGCCGGCTGCTATCGGCGAACTCGCGCCTGGAGGGCGGCTCAGATCGACTAACCACAGTCTGACTTATCATTTAAACCTAACTGATTTTTCTTCAACGTCGCCGCCGGACTAGCTGAACATCAAGCTGTAGTTTTGACTACGTTTTCACACACTGGATGAATCACCGGCCCGAGGACCGAATGGAGTGAGGCTCATGAGGATCGCAGACTCTACTACTGGACTAGGGTCGGTCTTGCGGGTGGCAGCCGACCAACGGTGTGCGGAATCTACTGAGGCTGTCTGGAGTTGCGGTTAAAGAAGAGCCACAAACTGATGGCGAATGCCGTGGCTGGGCTTATTCAGCGGATGGAGATTCTTCACTTTGCGGACGTGGCTCCCTTAACAGGGCGACGTTGGGTTCCTGCCGCAGTTTTCATCTGGTTTTGTCCTGGATCATCATCGCCCCGCGTCACTCGCTCCTACGATTGAA
Organism: Cheiracanthium punctorium; assembly: GCA_038373885.1. Lineage (NCBI taxonomy): Eukaryota > Metazoa > Arthropoda > Arachnida > Araneae > Cheiracanthiidae > Cheiracanthium > Cheiracanthium punctorium. The sequence continues at coordinate 15,634 of JAWZYV010013190.1, read as the reverse complement.
TTGGACCTTTTCTCTTCTTTTTTCCTGGAGATCTGCATGGCCATACACTGACTTTTCCATCTTCTTCAACGAAGGCCACTCTTTTCCAACTTCCAAATATTGTTTTGGATCGCCTGACTTTTTTCATTTTTAACATATTTTTCTGCACGTGGTCATGACTGAGTAACCCGCCCAATGAAGACCGTGCTTTCACGGGGGGAGGACGGGTCAGTATCCATTTCTCTCGCTGTTCCTGATTGGCTCGCAGCTTCGCTGCTCGCCCTGTTTTGCTGTTCTTGCTTCGACTCGACGATCAAGACGCTTTTCCATCTGTCTGCATCCGCTATGCTGACTTGACTGAATTTTCGCCCTGACTTTAGGGCCGTTCATCTCATGACATCAAGTACACACTTAAAATTTCACACTGGAGATAAATGCTTTTGCACAAGGTGCTCCATTAAACCCCCCCCATTCAGTCAGTCGGTAAACCTCGAACTTCAGTTCAGTTCAAGATCTACAGCACATGTTCATCAACGACCTTCCCAGATCTCATGGCACCAGCATCGCATTGTTTGCCGATGACGCAGCCATCGTACCCAGGTAGCACAGAGATATTGCCCAATATCAAAATTACAATATTGGGCAATATTAAATGGACCCCCCCTAAATGATATTCCTGAATATCATTTTTTGACATTCAGAGATATCAGTTTCCAACATTTCTGAATATTTTTTTTCAGATATCCAGGAATATCTTTTTCTGATATTCGTAAATATTATTTTTTGACATTGAGCAATATTGGTTTCCAGCATTTCTGAATATTGTTTTCAGATATCCAGGAATATCTTTTTCTGATATTCGTAAATATTATTTTTTGACATTGAGCAATATTTTTTCCAACATTTCTGAATATTGTTTTCATGTTTCTCCCATCAGGGAAAATATTGATTGTAAAAGAAATTGGGGGGGGGGACATGACTAATTAATATTTCACATGTACACCTTTTTTTTTGTTTGAAATTATAACTAGAGTTATAATTTCAAAAGTTTGAGTTATAATTTCAAACAAAAAAAAAGGTCTACATGTGAAATATTAATTAGTCAAGTCCCCCACCCCCAATTTCTTTTACAATCAACATTTTCCCTCACAAGTAGGAGCCCAAACATACAATATGGACCTGATGGCTGTTGCTTTAATAGGTTAGCTGAAACATGTCTTTTTTTTTTTTTTTTTTTTTTAATGACTGGGAAAAAAAATTTTGTACATGAGTTTTCATTTGATGGTGCTAAAAGATCATTCTTCATGCAGATTCTGACTCACCTTTTGGAGAACGTAAAGGCCTTTAATACTGAAATTGTGCAGCAATTTATATTGTAGAGTACAATTAAAAGCTTGAACAAATATAGTTGAAACTTTTACTATAGAAAGCTATTTTATAATCACCTATAGAATATAAAATTTACTTTGGATTTTATAGTAGCCACTACTCATAAAATCCACAAAGACAATATACTTTTAATTAATACAGCTCTGCTATAACAACCTCAGTGTTAAATCAAACTGCATACTCTTTTCTTTGGTCAACACAGTTTATCTAGAATTTTTCAGAAAGATTGTGGGAGTTATGACCAATTTCAAAGTATACAATAAATGTTTGCCATATGTGTAAAGGGAAAAGGGAGGGGGCAGAAAGTATAAATAGAGCTTTTCTTCGAGTAAAATAATAGCTATTAAAGAAAAAAAAATTCCAGTAATATGCTCATATTTCTTTTTTTTTACTCTGTACTTACCTTGAAACGTTTCCCACAAAATGTAATTTGCCATTGGAGGTTATTCCCCCCCCCCTAATTTATATTAATTTCAATGAAGCACTAATGCATCTTAGATACAATGAATTCATTTTCAATATATTTGTATTAAAAGTTAATCTCTTAAGCCTTTGGATTTCATTAAAAATTACAAGAGGGGTGAATGATAATTCCAGTTACGAGTGATTAAATACATTTCTTTATAATGTTTCAAAGTACAGTAGAACCTTGGTTATGCAATGCTCCATGATATTCAATGTGACACCTTGGTTAATGTAAAAGATTCATGATCAGACTTCGGATGATTACACATCCATCTGCAATTGATTACAAGAATTGATAAGGATTACGACTATGGCCAATTCCTAAAAGGATTATGACCAGTTACTGTTAAATTTGCAAAAAGGTAGTAATCTTGATCTTAGTGAAATCAAATATTCCGAAAATTCTGAAGTAATGCAATTTTATTACACTATTTCTGTAGAATTTATAAAATAGCATTCTTATAGGGAATTACATTTGACTGTAATCGTTTCGAAGTCTGGACATGATCTGCAGTATGTTTAAAACTGTAATTGTGATTATGATTGTCAGTGTTATCCGAGGCATGTTTGATTCTGACCACCTTGGATAATCAGGGTTCTACTGTAACTTGATCGAAAAGCAAATATTATTGGTTGTAAACAACAGAAGAAGAAAATATTAAAATAAATAAATTTTGATTTGGAATAAATGGATTAAAATCTTTTTTGGGCTATATTTTAAGATTTTCATTAAATTGGAAATGCTATTAAAATTGAGTAATGCTTAAAATTGCACAATTGTGAATTTTAAAAACTAATTTAAGTTTTAATTCATGCAAAACAAAATGTGCTTTAAACAGCTTACTGGAAAAGGATTAACACTGGTAAAAAATTAGTACTGTACATTTTTAATATTATAAATATCCCTAATTATAAACACACTTCAAATTAAGTTTTCTTTCCAAAAAATTACATGAAACAGATTTTCATATTTTATTTTTAAAAACAAAATTATCTTTATAAGTTTTCAGTATAATTGTCCACAATATCAAATGTTAAGGAACAATCTGAAACACGAATCTTTTTTTTTATTCTAATCAGATGCTTCAGCTAAACTTCGACCAAACATATTTGCCAAAACCTCCTTGTCCTTCTCCTTAAACTTCAAAGCAGCAGCAGCTACAAAAGAAAGAAAAAAGAAAGCTTTTCAGACATGTAATTGCTACACGATAAAATTAGCTAAAATATTTTAACCACATGGTTGGCTTAAAGGTTTAAATTATCAGAATGAAATTAGTAAGTTTCCCCATCAAAATCGGGAAATTTTGCATTTTTAAATTAATAATTAGCGGAAGAATCAGATTTGACTTTTTGTTACTCTCTTTTACTCTTAAAATAATATACTCTGACAGTAAAAAAAAAAAATAAAATTGATGAATATTTTAAACATTGATATTGGAAAAACTATTAATTAAAAAATACATTGCTCATTTCAAAACATATCAAAATGGTATGGTATGCTGTTTTATACTAGTTTTTTAATTAATTAATGAAACAATACTAACTAGCAAGTTTGATCCCAAGATCCAATAATTCTTAATTAGATTGGGTTTTAGTTTGAGTTAAGTATTATTAGTGGCACCAGGGGCGTAGCCAGAAATTTTTCACTGGGGGGGTTACGACTACTACAACTCATATATATGTATACGTGTGTGTGATAATGTAGTGAAGAATATACATTTTGTATGGCAAAAAATTTCTCATGGGGGGGGGTTATGCCCCCCCTTGGCTACGCCCCTGAGTGGCACCCAAAATTTGCTTAGACTTGGTAGAGAAAAAAAAGTAATAACAGATAACAGACTGTTAGTGATAAATTTTAGGGTACTTAAGTATTATCCCGGCAGTCCGCCAAGACGAGCAATTTTTTTGCCAAGAGAAATGCCGGATATATGAAATTATTAATGGTTTTGAATATGATTGGGGCAACAGTTTGGCAACTCATTTGACGGAAAAATAGTTTGGCTGGAATGACCACCGGGATAATACGTAAGTACCAATTTTAGGTTGGCCATGTAAGGTAAATTTCCACAAAAAAAAATTTCTAGGGAAATCTAGAATTTAAATATAAACAAATGACACTTTTATGGCATAACTGACTATTCACCACAAATGAATTCTCATCCCTAAAGAATAAACATATTGATTACTTTAGGAGTTAATTACCTTAATGTTATGAGTTTTTTTTTCCTGGTTACTGTTTGAAATTTAAATCAGTTAGTAATAGCACAGGTTAATGCAATGTGTCATGATTTAAGAAAAACTGAAAAGCAACAAAATTCAAATTTAACATCTGAGTGTTTTCTCTTACATTAACACTAATTTCATTGGGATATTGTTTTTTTTATGTGATTGTGGAATGCTACGTTAGGACTATCTGCCAAGGATGGGGGTGCCTTGGTAGGAGGACTTTATACGGGTTTCTAACGCTTATTCACATGTGATATTAGTAACAACTTGAATCAATTTAGTACTATGGTACTATACTATATCTTTCATTCCTGATATAAAAAATATGTATTTGTTTACTAATTGGGGAATACTTAAATTTGTTTACTATTCGGTTGTCGAATATTTAAGTATTTGGCCGAACCGTCACGGTATACTGTCGAATAGGTATACTGCCAGTATACCGAATATTCGATGCATCCCTACATTGTACATTACCATACATAAAGAATTTGTTGATAGCTTCATTACATACTGAGTAACACATGGTATTACTAAAATTAACACTTACATTATTGAGTCTTTCGGAAACCTATGATATTAGCGTTCAGGTTCTTTCACTCTAGCTGTGTCACAAAGGACACACTTAACATGGGAGGACTTCTTTTTTCTGTAGAAAGAAAAACTAATTAAAAAGGGGGTAAAGTCAAAACAAAAAGTTTTAGAAATGACAATATTGAAGCAAAATAGCTCGTACATTAACATGAAATATTTTTACAAATAACTTTTATCCGCAATGTCTGTAACCAAGGGTAGAATCTTGTGTTTTGTTTTCTTTTTGTGCTGCCCCTCGGGCAATCTCTGAAATTATTTTGGTCGCCCCCAAGTACAGTTTGTTGCCCATGCAACTTTTGCTATACAATTTTTTTTTTTAATTGCGGCCGTTACTATGAAAAATGGATTTTTGACTACGTCTGATTTGACTATGATGGCAGAATTCTCTTGACGGTGATTGGCTGCTTGTAAACAAATAGGAAACGAGCACACTGAAGATAAAACAATAGTAGTTTCTTTCTTTCTACTCTTTTTGATAATTACCATGAAAGAAAATTCTTTTCTTTTTGGTTGCCCTAAGGGCAACTGAATTCTTTGTTTTACTTGCCCGTTTAAAAATCTGACTGCCCTGGGTAAGCAGACAACCGCAACTTTTGAGCGCTGTCTGTAACTGAGTTCGAATAATTTTAGATTATGCAATTCTCTGTTAATAGTGTCCACAAGGCTGCTTTTAATTACAGCAAAACTACAAAGGTTATCTGCGTAATGGGGGGATCAGGGGTGGCAAATAGGGGGTGCAGTTGCACAACCAAATGAAAAACTGAAATGAAACCCCTGGGGGGTGGGGAGAATGCCTTTGGGCCGAGAACTTTAAAGGAATATTCACATTACAACAACTGGAGAAAACCACGGGAAAAATAACTATATTTCATTATGTGATAGATCATCGTTTCTCATCTCTCCTATACAGTCGAACACTTATAGCAAACCCAGTATATAACGAACTAAGGCACGTATCCAGGCTGGTGGTTAAGGCAACTGTAAGCCAGCCCCCCCCCCGAATATCTGACTGTTTACTTAGCTTACAGACGAAACTTAGGTTACAATTTGATACACAGTCCTCAACAAAATAAAATCTTAGGTATGGCACTCCATATCAAAATATCTCGTGACCAACCTTTCTAAAATTATAAATTTGATAATCAAGATACAAGATATGTGTTACAAATTTCATTAACTAAAATTTGCTGTAGGTCATGATTGGGCTCCAGCAGAAAAAAAAATTAAGATTTTTAAAGTAGTAAAAGTTATGCGATGGAAACAAATGATGCAGGGTTGGCTAGTTTTTGTGACAGTTTTAACCATGGTTTAAACCATCATGTCAAAAACCTCAAATATTGAGTGGAAAAAATAAACAATACTTTTAAGTGTTTTACTTTATTGCAAAATAGCTTGTACTTTAATATCTGCAATGAATTAATCAATTAATATTTAGAAAAATAAAGCACTATAATCAGTAAAAAATGCTTACTTTGTTTACATCTATCAGGTTTATTTATTTTTAAGAAGTAGACCATTATGTACTTTGTAAGGATGTGCTTACTCATAGCATTCAAGTCCCAAAATTTTTTACTAATTCTATTTTGAATAGAAAACTTTAGTATACTGATAGTTAAAACGACCTGATCTTTATCTCTTTAGTCTAAATGAGTGAAATTGCTATGCTATTGGCTATTCCTTAAAGCCTTTTCAATTTAGATATTTAGATTAAACCAAAAATAAACTTGATGTTTCTTCTAGGAAATGTTTACCCATACTTTAGTTTGAAATTTTTGAAAAACTGCAGAATATTATTCATTAATTACATATATCAGTGGCGTAGCCAAGGAGGATAGGGGAGTCACAACCCCCTCCAATGAGGAATATTTTTTGTCATACAAGAAGTATATTCTTCGTCATACAAAAAGTATATTCTTCACTCCCGTATCACACACACACGTATACATATATGTGAGTTGAGTAGTCATAACCCCCCCCCCACACACACACACAATAAATTTCTGGCTGTGCCACTGATATATACAATTTTTATATATAATATTGTATACATTAAATTTATAAATTTGTATTATATAAATGGTATTAAACTAATTATTCTTAGTGAGCACAACTTATGTGCTAGTATAATTTTTATATTTTAATATAATTACTTTTAATTAGGCATTTAGTTTAATGCAAAATGTATATATTGCATAATTAGTTTGCATATTGTTCTCTTTCTTTTATGGATTAGTTTTTGACGGTTTAAACCAGTTTTTGATGCTTGTCATGTCGAAAAACAGTTTTTGAAGTCTAAAACCCAACCCTGAAATGATGGTATATCACATGCAAAATGAAACTCAAAGTACGCTGCGAACTACTAGACTAACCACGAAACAATAAAAAAATAACAATTTGTATTTCCTCCTATTTTCTTAGCTACTTAATATTGAATATAATTCTTGTGTTTCTTCACATTAATTTTAAACACATGAGCTTTAAACGTTTCAAAAGCTCTACACTCACCCCCCCCCCCAAAAAAAAAAAAAATTAGAAGTATGTTCCGAGACTAAATTAGAACTTCTGATATAAACTGCGATGAAGATAAACTTCTTTGCTTCTAAGAAGCTGAAATCACCCCCCCCCCAAAGCTTCGATATTATATTTTTAGTGTGCACTATATCAAAAATAACTCAGTATTTTTTGTGCACTATAACAATCACAATAAAAATGTACAAGAATATTTCACATAATGGCCGCAACGGCAAATAGATTTACGTTCTCTTTCAAATATGATAACATAGAAAGTGCAGACAAAAACACCTTTCACGAAATATTTACACAATTGTAGAAAAAAAAATACTGATTTGATGTGCAGCATATTCTTTGTTGCATCGTCATATAAACAAACAATACATAAATCAATATATAAAAAAAACAATGTAAATGACAGTTAAATAACATAAAAGATGTACTTACATTTTAGATGATAATTCTATATCCTTTGCCATGACGATCAGCAATGTATCCTGAAATCAGTTCAATGGCGACTCCGACCCTCCGACTTCCCACGTTGTTGATGTTTGGGAATTCCTGTTCCTTCCGCCCGCCAAGAATAACGATTAGTACGCATGCGCGAGTTGAATGTTGTAAACATAATATCATTTCTGTGATATTCCCAGATATTCACCAATGTTGTAAACAGAATATCATTTCTGCGATATTCCCTGATATTCACCAATGTTTAAAATAGTACATTGAAATGAGTATATCGCTAAAAAATTGGACTAAATGAAAACAAACAAACATTAGGATGTTATTTCTGAATGATAAGGTTATAAAATAATTGAAGAAATTCTCTTAAATGTTTTTAAAAAGGATTACTTTTAATTAATATCTGCCAATATCGGCAGATGTCGTAAATTCAATGTATGACATTCAGAGACTTTCAAAATATTGCCCGATATCGGTGGACATTCGTCAATATCTTTGTGCTACCTGGGTAGGGCACCCATAGTATAGTAAACTGACAAAGAACTAGCTACCAACTCTTCCTTATTTTCGAGAAAATTCCATTTAAACATTTGATGCACTATTATATACAAATTATTTGAAAAATCGTTTGCGTTCTCCGTGGCGCCGTGGTTCCGCATTCGGCCAGAGATCAAGAAGTCTATGGTTCGTATCCCATTGATTCCGCTCTGTTTTTTCTTTTTTTTTTGACTCCCTTAAAAATTCATAAAACAGTTTAAAATGATTATGTAAAAATTTATTGTGACTTACTTTGTAAAACTGGAGTTATAAAGTTCTTTCTTGTGTATATATCTGATAATTTACTAATACTTTTAGTACCAGGGAATAATGATAAAAATGGATTTGCTTCTTTCTTCATTTTGAATGATGCAATTATTGTTTTACGTTTCTCATTCAGCTAAAACGTGTTACACACACGTAATTTCAATTAGAAATTCAATATTTGGTATAAACGATATGTTAAACCCAGGGCTGGGGAGTAGCGCGCTACAAGTAGCGAAACTACAGTAGTCGCTACTTTTTTTAGTAGTTTGTAGCGTAGCGCGCTACTTTTAAAAAAAGTAGTTTGTAGTGTAGCGCGCTACAAAAAATTAGTAGTTTGTAGCGCGTTTTGGAAGCTACTTTCGCCGCGTCATCATTTCTGGTGATTGATCTCCTGGTGCAAATTCTCTTTCTTATGACACCAAGCATAGAACTGGAACTTGATGCTTGAAAGAATACCCAATCCCACCCCCGCCCCTCCCAGGGTATCTATGTGTGCCCCGTGCCCCCCGGGATTCTATGGGGGCACACACCACACGCACACGAGTGAGGGAGGGGGATGTTTCCTGCCTGAAGCCTGAACTTGTACATCTTTTTTCTTTTTATCGTTCTCAGTATTATTTGTAGACTCACCAATCTGCTATAAAGAGGACAAAAAAAGGAGGAAAGAGAATCCAAAGCTGATCATATGTAGATGGGTCCTCGGGGTACTGGGTTACTTGTAGGCAAAGACGTACCCACGGCGGGGCTATGGGGGCTAAAGCTTCCCTAAAACTGGAGAGTTAGATCTGAAAATCTTTAAAAATTGAAAAATGTCATTAATGAATTAAAACATTTTATTATTAAAAATTATCTTAACTATTTCTAAAATATCTTTTTACCAAAGAAAAAAAAGAGACGTTGGTTTTTAAGTAAATACTTAGTCAGTGTATGAAATACAGTTATACTCTATTACAACGACAGTGAAAAAGTCAGATATTTATTTATGACTCTATAACGAGTTACGCTGATAGTGGCCTGTGTTCTATGGCGTGTGATACAGAATATTTTGACGTTATGAGGGAATTATTACTATAATCGAGGTCACTATAACCAAGTTCATCAATATTTGTAGTCTTAGCCCTCCTAAACTAAAATCTTGGGTGCGCCACTGCTTCGGGGCCCCCTTTACTATACCATACCAAGCATTTTAACTAGTATTTTTAGAGTCTCATTATCACACGGACGCGCGGACAATAGCCCAAAGCCCCTGAAAAATAGAGGCCTCTCTCGGTTTATTGTATATTAAATTTACATATGCTGCAATAATAATTTTTGTTAAGCTAAATTTCCTGTATGATATCTATATCATAATTGTGTAACAATAAAAAGGCTTCGAGACTTATATTTTCCGTTCTTCTAACTCAATGAAAATGCTTTCTAAGACTAGATTAATAAAATAGAAATTAAAGGCGTTTTTGAAAACTTATGGCCATATGTACTTATCATAAAATATCTATTAGTTAGCATTTTATAGATATATTATAATGAAGAAAAGAAAATTTTCTGGCAGGCGGAACTTGGCGCACACATACGCTAATAATATAAATGAATTTAAAAAATATTAAAATCAATTTTAAATGCATAGTCTTGTTCTAAATGAGTAGACATAAATGGGTAATTTTTAATTCAATTTTAGAATTATTTAAAAATGTTTTTATGCTGGGAAAATAGAAAACAATCAAAAATAAGTTAAATGCCTGTAATAGTACAGAGGCCCAAAATAACCACTTGCCCGGGGCCCCATCTAAGTATGATCAGGGTCTGCATATTTTGGACCGCTATTGCGTTTTTGCAACATAAAACATTTTCAAAACTTCCAACATTGAATTTAAAAAAATTACGTACACCCTCCAAAAAAAGTATTCGAGCAAGAGAGAAATTTCCTATTTTAGATTTGCGAATAATAATTGAGTTTTTGAAAAACGCACAACTTGACAGAAATATGGAAATTTATATTTATACATAGCCTAATTCATATTCTATGATAAATAATTTTTAATATACGAAACCAACGTAGGAATTTTATCTCTTGCTCGAATACTTTTTTTGGAGGGTGTACATATACTTGAGCAAGATTATATAACCAAGAATAATTTTTATTTTAATATTTTATCCATTTATATTACTAACATTATGGACATTAAGTCTGGGATGAGGGCCGGATTTAGGGGAGGGCAACCGCAGCTCCAAGTCCTCCACAAGAGAGGAGGCCCCCACAATAGACATCTTTACATAAAATTTCCTAACGAATATCGAACTCGGAAATCCAATCCTGGACTTCTAGGCTATGAGTTAACGGCGAACCCACTTCGCCACACTTGTCTTCGAAAAAATTCTTAACTTGTTTGAGAAATAATTAGGGGCCACCACTCCTTTGTTGCCCCAGGGCGTCCACACCTCTAAATCCGCCACACTTGTCTTCGAAAAAATTCTTAACTTGTTTGAGAAATAATTAGGGGCCACCACTCCTTTGTTGCCCCAGGGCGTCCACACCTCTAAATCCGGCACTGTCTGGGATGTTTATTTTTACAAGGCGCTCAAGTTCAGCGTGCTAGAAAATTTTCCTGGACCGATAAAAAATTGTAATTTTCTTTCTTCTTTAAAACATAAAATACAAGGCACTGGCACTCGGGGTAAAAAATGGCATTTCAATTTACTGTACTTTGATCAAATCGTGTTCACCATCCAGAAAATGTCTCCCAGTTGATCTAGTGATGGACAACAATACAACAATAACTGTTACAGAGGAAATTGTTTTATTTTGATTATTATTATTATTTCAGTATATATGAATTTTTAATCTATATTATTGGGATATGTGGGGACGCGGGCTATCCCCCCCCCCTTTGTCCGCGTGATAATCTGGGAACGCCAGAGAGAAATCAGAATCAGAACAGCTTGCATTTGCATTGATGTCTCTAGTCTGACTGAGAGTGTAAAAGAAAGTAGCTGCATTTAACTTCATATTAAGCCAAGGCCAGTTGGCGGATCCAGAGGGGGCATGTGCACTTCCCAGATGAATCAAGTTTAGATCATAAAAACTGATTTATTTTGAAAAATAATGTATCTAAGGTTTGAGTTTTTGAAATATCTATTTCTGTGCATAAAAGTGAGCATTTTTTGCTTTTGAAAAGGAATTTTACATATCTTTAAATAGCATGCTTTTGTGACATCATTAGTTTTATTTTTTCTTCTTTTTTTGCACCCCTAAATACAGTGTAGTGTCCACTTGCCCACTGTTGAGTGTCCAGCATTCCGTGAACTCGATATCCTTCCAAAGCTGGAATGATATATTGTCAGTCCTCGCAATTAGCGAGCGCCCCCCCCCTATCCCCTCTCACAGAATTCAAAGGAATTGTGTGAGAGGGGATTCTTGAATTCTGTGGGAAGGACTTGCAGGGGGCAATACAGCTTTGTTTTACAACTTCCTGGTTTACACCAGCCCAGAAAATTACTGAGAAAGCAATGAAAAGGAAGAAAAACTCCAATTATACCCCTTGAACCTGAAACTATAATGAATTGTCTACTTTGTTGGTTTAAGCATTTTCTAAATTCGTTCTCAAACGTGAACTGCTCACCCATTTATTGTTGTCTTTTTTTTTTGGGGGGGGGGGGTTACGTTGCGTTCAAATATTCATTTTAACTAGGTTAATGTGACTTGTAAATATATAATTTTGTGAATAAAGTTTCTATATTCTATGTATGTTTAATTTTATGTTTAAATTTTATTTAATGAATACAATTACCAAAATGGGCCTAAATCAAAGAACTGTAGGTATGTTTAAGTTATGTGTATATTTTTTTCTCTTTCTTAAATGTAATATAAAACCAAAAATAATTGAACAGTATGTAAGATATTACAAAAATTAGTTTTATGCGTGATTCCCCCCCCCCCCCCCACGAATCTCGATGAAAGTGAAAGTTTATTTTTGTAATAGTTATAGTATTTTACGATCTCAAAGAAAACAGCAACAAATAAGAATACGAGTTTTGTTTTAAAATATAAGTAACCGGATTATCTAAATACAAATTTAATGATTTTTTGAAAATCGCCTTTTCCCAAAGGGGGACAGGGGGCAAAACGGGTATTTCACAAGTTTTTAATATTGATTTCATATCTCAAATTAAAAAAACAGACATTCACAGGATTTTTGTTTGAAAATATAAAAAAAAACAGGAAAAGCGGGAAAAAAAATTGCGTGATTCTTCGAAATTTACCTTTTGTCGTCCTTATGGGGGAGAGGAGGGAGCCAAAACATGTTTTTCAAATATCCTTCATATCTCAAAGAAAAAAAAAAGCAGATATTCTTTATTTGTTAATGAAATATTTAGATTAGTAAAAATATGTGTTAATTTTTAAAAAAAGTTTTGCTATGTCACTTTCTTCAAACATTCAACTATCAATATACGTCAAAAAATAGTAAGGCTGTCTCAATGAAAAGAAATATTTCAAAATAGCTCCTTTTTAATAACTGCTTTACATTTCTTGAGGGGGCCCGCCGCCCTCCTCAAACACTCCCCTGGTAGTTGTTTATTAGTGCAATAGTTTTTTTCTAATTAAGATATTAACAGTTTTCTCTAATTAGGATATATATATCTTTAAATATGAATGTAATGCAAACTGAATCTGTTAGCAAAATTTGTCTCCTAAAAGTAGCGAAAAAGTAGCGAAGTAGCGACTACATTTCAAAAGTAGTGTAGCTAACTACATTTTTCAAAAAGTAGTTGTAGTTGTAGTTAGCTACATTTTTCGAAAAGTAGCGGTAGTTGTACTTCGCTACAAAAAAAAGTAGTTTTTCCCACCACTGCGTGTGCCCCATCGCAACTTACGCTGCCCCTGTAGGGGCCAGTGCTGCCAAAACTCACTTGAACCTTCTCGAGTCCAAGCAAAATTACATATTTCGCGTATTACGTCACGGTCCCACTTTCATTTCTAATGATCTGATCAAAAGAGACCTGAATATACTACCACTCAGTAAAGTAATACACAAACAAATAATGGATTTCTACACGAATCTTGACAACCTACCCAATACCATCAGGGCTGAGTTCCCAGATTACGACCCTGGGATACTCGCAACAAAAGGCGCCCCAAGTCTGCGCGCTTCACCCTCCCCTCCCCCCCATCACTTCGACTAACTACGGTAGCAGCCGAGCAACCTGTTAAATGAAGGCCTTCGGGCGGGATAACAGGTCGGCCCTAATTGCTGCCCCGCTCCACACGAACTGTAACCATTTCACACCCCGACCAAGACTTATTGACTCAAGAACTAATAATCACAAGTAATTATTACACACTGGAGATTAGCGCGTGGCGCTCTAGTGCCCCAAGAAACTCCCCCCTCCCTTTTTGGTTCGATTCGGTAAGATCTACAGCACGTGTATGGACTATATGTCCACCTATCTGACCAGAAGCGTCTCCGACTTACAAATTGCTTGTGTTTAGTTTAATTTGTATTGTTGTTTCTAAAAGTAATCTGGAATATTTCTCCCCCCCCCCCAAAAAAAAGGGTATTTTTTTTTGGGGGGGGGGGAAGAATTATTCCTGATTACTTTTAGAAACAACAATACAAATTAAAACTAAACACAAGCAATTTGTAAGTGAAACTTTTCTATGTTTCGAAAGCAACATGACATGATTTCGATTAGATTTCATTCATTTCTGTTTTGAATTTTAATATTATTTTACTGTCATAGGTTAATGCATAATGAAAGTTTTGAGTATTAATATGTCTATAAATATCTAAAAGTGTAGACTCTGAATTTTGATGTATCATTACACTTCAATTTCTTTGTTAAATCATTTTTAAATGGGAATAAGGATTATATTTTATTGAAAAATTAATTTTGTTACTACTATGCAAATCATAGGAATGAATTTAAATTATGTTTTACTTATCTTGTTTTAACTATTCAAATTACGGGAATCCGTTTAGTATAAAGACTTTCAAGGGAAAATTTCGATTCCAAATCGTTTTAAAATAACTTTTCCTGATTGCACAGTTTAACTTTTTTTTTTTCTTTGTATGAAGCATTTGTATATGAGGGGCAGTTCCCACAAAACGAAATCATTCGACAGTGAAAAGTTTCGGCACGTTTCCAGAAGAGCATAAAATTCGATTTCGGTATATAATAAAAATTGAATATGAATTTATTAACTTTAAGTGGACGAAGATTAAATATACTGAGTGTAGACAAATTTTCGAAAAATGTTTTTTAGCGCCCTTTGTAATTACCTCCACAACAGACTTTATCTTCTAATAAATGAATAAATATCAAACATATTTTGGTTATCGATTTAATCATCTATAAACACTGTTTTACAATATTCGTTAGGCATATTCTAACTATACTTAGATACTGTTTAGAATGTTCATCATAATTCAAAAAAGCAAAAAATTAAGTCTGTAATGTGCAAGTAAATATGTTTTAGTATGATTGGCAATATGATAATCTACCCAGTATAATTTGCTTTAACGACTAATTCAAAGTTTAAACTTTGTTGTTTTCAAAAATTTTAAGTCCCCCTTGCCCCCCCCCCCCCTCGTCTAACGTTAGTGTCCCGTATTTGAACTTAAGAAAGAGCGTCACTTTATCTTTCTTTATTACACAAATTTTCTATTAATTTGGTTAATGTAATAATTATTAGTACTGAATTCAGCATATCTCAGTTAAGAATCATTTCAACAAAAGGTTCTAATATCCCCCCCCCCTCTTCAACTTAACAGTTTCCCTAAATTTTAAAAACTTAACTTATAAGGGTGGAACTCTTAGTAAACCCCGCCTCTAGCAACGCCCCCGTATTTAAGAGCACAAACAATGAATAAAAATTGTAGATGTAAATTTAAATTCGAATTCTTTTTAAATAAAATCACCCATAAATTACGAAAGATATTCTTGAAAAATAATACAGTAAATAACTAACCAGGTGGGATTTTAATAACTTAGGTCTTGTGGGAGGATTCATTGTGATAGTCACATCCCCAGCAACTCCCTAAAACTTAAGAACAATGGATAAAACTGTAAGCTGTAATCTTGAATTCACATTCTTTTTCGTTTAAAAGAAAAGGATAGGCAATTCTCAAGATTCTTAAAAAATTGTACAGCAAATATATAACGAGACGGAACTTGAAAAATTCGGTTTTAAGGAAGATGCATTGCGATA
>JAWZYV010013189.1:0-122494 GCA_038373885.1 Cheiracanthium punctorium | reverse complement strand
GAACCCCCTCGAAAATTGGAATTTTGTTACTAAAATGGTAATGATATAGTATTTTTGTGTGAAATTCTGCCGTTTATACTCTTTGGACCCCCCCCCCCCGAAATTTTCGGATCCCCCTCCCCCGAAGTGTTTTTTTTTGGATACGTGCCTGTATCCTAGGACCAGTATTTTTTATAGGGTGCCTATACTGCTGAATCTTGTCAACGCAAGCAAGTTTAGGCAACCATCTTGTTTACGAAAAAATTCACGAGCAATAACTAGTTTTTGGAGTTTGTGCAGTAAATGGCGTTCGTAAAAATATAGTCTGCCAGGAATGTAGCGTGTGTAGCAGTGGCGCCGACTACGTGGGTGCTCCGGGGCTCAAGCACCCACTGAAAAAATTCTGTGGGTGCTCCGCACCCACAGAAATTTTAGTGCCAAGTCATAATTTGAATTTCCCAGAAAGAGCTAGGAAAAGGCGTTTATGTGGGTGCTTCGGGCTTGTAAAAAAAATTACGTTGAATGCTGAGCACCAGCAATCGTCTGATAACCCCAACACAGTGATGTACACTCAAGGAGGGTTTCACCTCCCCCGCCCCAATTATGCCATTACGTAATATGAATATTTGTAAAGCATACGGAACTTTTTGCATTATTTCAGTACTAAAATGTTTTATTTGCTTATTAGTTGTGTGATATTTTAAAAGTTTAAAAGAAAATCTTTAATGAGGCCAAATGTATGTGGGTGCTTCGGCATGGACGTCCATATGAGTACTTTAAGACGAGGGGGGGGAGGGGTTATTTCTGGCATTTGTAAGGTCATCGGCAATCGCGCTTTCAAACATTTTAGTACTGAAATAGTGAAAAAAAGGTTAGCTAATATAAAAATGTTCACTATACCGACGGCTAGAGGGAGGGACCCGAGCCCCCACCTACTTCCCTATATGAGCACCCATGTCCTTTATAATTTAGATGCGTATGAGAAACTTCGATGAGACAATCACTGGCGTAACTATAGGGCGGTAGAACGGGCAAAAGCCACGGTCCCCCGGACGGAGGGGGAGCCTTTCCCAAATAGAAAGCTAGAAAAGGTGAACAGCAACATGTTGGTTGAGATTCTGTACAATGATGAAGGACCCTATCCAATGAATTCATTACTGGCCCTAACGGTATAGTCACGCCACTGATGACGACGAGTGCTTTGCTACTGCATAATTCGAAAATAAAATTTTAGTGAGGGATAGTTGTTTTTTTTATGTAGTATGTCAGATCTCAAGCACCCACAGAAAAGTTTTCGTGGTTGCTAAATACTTGCATGTATTTAAAGGAAGTGCTTAATTTGCATGGGAGGGAGCACAGCTCCACTACTTCTTTTTTCTCGGGGAAATTTTACACTAAATTTAAATTTTTAATTACCATCGTAATTGTTTCTGTTGATATTAATTTTATTACATCGCAAACTAATACAGAGGTAACAAAAATTAACTTAATAATACCTTAAATTAGGTAATTAATATTGTAAATTGCAATACAAAAAATCAGGGCTCTTGCACTTTTTTGGATAGAAATTAAACCCTGTTTAAAGGCAACTGAATGACAGCTACTTTCAGCTTATCGCTGTAGTTCGGGAAAAAAAAAAAAAAAAAAAAAAAAAAAACATGAAATTTTGGTACATAGATTCAAAAAAATTAATTATGTCAAATATTTCAAATTTTTAGGATGTATGCTTTAGAAACTGCACTATACACTGAAATAAACAATAAACCTGTATCATTTACGAAACTTTTAGAAAAAATTCTTAAAAATCGAAAATTTTAAAGAAGTGTTATTCTTTATTTCGGTATGTAGTGCAGCTTATAAAGAATCATTCTAAATTTTTAGAATCCTTGGTGCGATAGTCTACTTTAATTTGTGTATTAAGACCGTTATGCAGATTTTGTTTCTTCGGCATACACCCTTATGTGCCTCGGAACTGGAGTAATTATAATAAAATTCCAATAAGTAGTAACTTAGCACATACTCTAAAATTTTAAAAAAGTGCATGGGAAAAAAAAGGAATCCAAACAGGTAATATTTTTGTCTACTTAAAATAATAATAATTATTATAATAGTTTCTCATAAGAGTACTAATTTAGAGGTGTATGGGGGTCATCTTAACTTTCAGACATTTTAGCACGAAAATAATACTTACAAGTTCAGTATGCTGTAAAAATGTTTACTATACTAGGCGGGCTCAAATCTCAATCCCCCACTGCCACTTGCCTTCCTATCTGGCGCCCACGGAAACAATGTCTTTCTAAAATTCAAAGCTTTTTCACAATGCGACTCCCTACAGCCTGTGCGACTCCCTACAGCCCCACAGGCAATGCCTTTGCCCACTGTGCCCCCCCCTTTCTGACCCACACAAACAGACCTCATCCCAGAATCCTCATTTTCCATGGGAAAATGCATGAATACAATGATACTATGTTACTATGTTAGCCCAAGAGTACCGGAAAACGGAGAATTTGAGACAAAGCCGCTGGCTACAATCAGAAGTTCACGCGGGAAAGATAACACAGGAGTTAGGTGAAAGACATTCCCATTATGGAAATCTTTTGAGATAGTTCTAATAATATTACTTCAGGATTACGAAGTGAGTAGGTTTAATTGTTTTTATTGTAAATAGAGAACATCAAGATCTGTCTGTTTACAAGCACCTAATATACAACACTTTGTATGTCTCTGGAACAAAAAAAGATGCCCATTCATCAAAAAGTGTCGGCGCTTTGGTGTTAATTGAATGAGACTGAGGCGAGGCTTCTAAGGTATAAAGGTTTGTCACTTTCTTCTAAAGTCTCAATTTCCTTTTCTTATTTTTGAATGATTTTTATGCTCAGTTATTTATTGAAAAGGATGGAACAGACTGTCGTCTACACTAACATTTCGAGATGCCTTCTGTTTCATTTTATGCGAATATTTTGTTCAATTTTCGTTCTTGTTTAACAAAGCGGAATTAGGTACTATTTGCTTTGATCTAGCCCAATGCTGTTTTTGTAAAATTATACTGAAATCATGGGCGCATGAACACACATTACTGAAATGTATGTCTCTCGTAATTTTGCAAATTTGAACACATAAGGGTAGAGGGTAAAATAGCTCTACTTCAGGAGGATGCTCAAAATCATGCCTGGATGTTATATGGCCTACAATTAAAAATACTTTTTGAATAATTATTAACTCTAAGATAAACAACTTTTTTTGTTCTGCATTATTTTTCTGTTTGCATTTAAATAGTTACCAATCTTTTTTATGTGGTCCTACACACATTTCAACATAGAAAACGTTGCATTAATTCATTCTGAGGAAATTATCTAGTTTAATTTTAAAGGTATAATGTTTTTAATTTTTTTAATTTGTTGGGGAAAAAAAGAAAAGAAAATAGTCAAGGCTTAGCTGCAGCTGTTTACAGGGGTACAAAAATGTAAAAAAAAAAAATAAATAAAAAAAAATAAATAAAAAAAAATACAGGAAATGAATGAGCTGAGAAACAATACTATGAATAACATTTTTTGAAAACTGGGGATTTCACACAGGGATGAGATAGATTAAACAAGAACAACATTGATCGTGAATTGTTACATTCGAAAACTGAATCACTTTTTATACAAAATTTCCATTTGCATGACAAGAAATTTGACCGATTGTGATATTATTGTTGCATGTTTCCCCCCCCCCCCCCAATACACTTTTCTTTTGCTTTGAAATTTATAATGATTAGTTAAAACCAATCAAAATTCTATAGCTAAAAGTAAAAAAAAAAAAGTGAAATAGTGTAATACACCTCTTTCGGGTCTGATTTATTACAAGGGCAAAGGGGGTGTGCGCCCAGGAATTCTCGAATTTTGACAGAGAATTTGCGTAAGGCAAACAAATTTAAGGTGACTCCAGCACAAGCAGATTTTTCTAAAAGAAGGGTATTTCATCAGAAATACTTCATTACTTTAAAAAGAATCTTGATTTTAACTGCTTTGCTGTTATCGTTACTAAGACACAAAACGGTGGAGACTTTGATTCTATGCCCAGCGTTGCTTCACCGTAGTACAGATAATCGGATGCCAAAATTCACACTATTCATTTAAATTAAACTTTGAATGTCACCTTCAGCGCTCGGAAAAAACACGCAATTTTGGTATATAAATACAAAAAAGAAAACTAATTATCTCAAGCACTTCACAATTTTTAGGATGTAGGTTCACAAGCTCTACTAGACACCCGAATAAACGAAAATGTTTTGCAGAATGGCCACTCTTAGAAATATTTTGCTGTGCAGTTCCACATTTAAGATTTTTTTCTGAAAGTTTCATGAAAGTTTTCGCATTTATTGCAGTGTGTAGTGCAGCTTGTAAAGAATTATCCTGAATTTTTTCGAATCCTTGGTGCAGTTAGTTTATTTTAATTTGTGTACCAAAACCGTGAGACAGATATCGTTTCTTCGATCTATACCCTCAGATATTGGATATTTTATGTGGAGCTAAAATGACTATTTGTATTACCCATTTCCCACTGGTAAAAATGTGCACGAAAAGTCAAATGATTGAGTTGTTACGAGCAAGGAAGCAAATAATTATAGGAAAAGATTGAAGGGTAGTTGGAAAAGATTCCATAAGGTTGGAAAGTGTATCGTTATTCATGAGTGTGCCGTATTTTTCTTCTTTGTTCCATAAAAACCCATCTTCGGAATCGAAATCTATCTTAAAATCACCTACTAAAACTATTTTACAATCTTAGGGTAGAATTCTCCGCCGGTGGTTTCCGAAATCGTCGGTGGTTAGCTGCCGACTGGGCAGAACCAGTTGTTTGGTTACCGACTGCGCTAACGATTCCGGAGGCCATCGTGAGGTCTTTTAGCCAATCACATGAACCCCTTGACGCTCCTCCCTAAAACTCCACCTCAAGGCGGGGCAGAGTTAACGACTGCGAAAAATTAGCCACGAGCGGAGAATCCAGCTCTTAGCCAAGTACATTCCAACTGTACTCCCCCTTTAAAATAAATTGTCACGTTTTGGCACCAAACTTAGCGATCCTTTATCAAAAATTACAAACCACCTTGTGCGACTTTCAACATTTTGTTCCCCCCCCCCACACGGACTTTTAGGGCACCCACAGAAATTTTGTAAAGTCGGCGCCTCTGGCTGTGTAGTATTTAAAGCACTTTAACAGGAGCAAACAAAATAGCTCTCATAGATTACACTCTAATGGCAGAATGAAAATATAATTTATTGCCTTTGTTTCTACTGCTACCTCTTATCGAATAGAAATGGTGGCTGCGATTCTCCATCCCTGATCGTCGTTGCTCCCCGATGGCCCAAACGCACACGTTGCGTCTCAGCAGTACCAAAAACTCAATATCTTGATGCTGTGTGAAAGACTCAATATATGAAATTACAACGGTAGTTTAAATAATTCTGGCGTCAAGTTTTCTAAGATTATGGTAATAGTATTTTGAATTTCTCAACCCTGATCGTCGTTGTTTCCCGATTGCCCAAATGCAATGCAACGATTGACACAGAAGGGGAAGGATACACTAACTTCTTTTAAGAGACTGGTTAGAGACGTATGTTGAAAAGCATAACCCTTATTTTAAAAATGAAAAAAATGTATGAACTTTTTTTAGGAAGTCGTTTGTAATCTCATTTATTTCTTTTTACTTATAGACATCCTTTTTAATATAGTGGCCATTGCAAAATTAGTTAAAATTATTCTGACCTCTTATCATTATTAAGTCTAAGTTATTGTATATAGTAAATTAAAAAGTATTCATTCCAGTGGCGTAGGGAAAAATTTTTCATAGAGGGGGGGGGGTTACGACTACAACGATTCATGTATATGTGTATATATGTGTGTGTGTGTGTGTGTTGTGCGAATGTGAAGAAAATATGTTTTGTATGACAAAAAAATTCCTTATCGGGGGGGGGGGGGGTTGGTTAACCCCCCTGTAGCTACGCCACTGATATATTCATATATATATATAAATAATAAATACATTATGGACAATACCTTACTTTATATGTGAGTAAATACATATATGCACACATATATATGTATTTATTATAAATATATAATAAATATATTTGTAACAATTATTAATTTCAATTAGCCTTCCCCCCTTCAAAAAAAAGAAAAAAACGAGAACAGACTGCGCAATTAACTGCCCATGCTTAAAAAGGTCTAAGTATACACACATAACATATAATAAATACATTTGTAATAGCAATTGTTCATTTCAATTACAGAAAGAAAAAAAAACCAGAATAGATCGCAGGATTAATAAATAGCCATGTAACGCTTGCTTAAAAACCTGGAAGTCCTTTTCCCCACGAACCCATCTTCTAGTACATTTCTCCCTGCGTGCGCTCGTATTTTCCCCTGTCAAACTGGAAGGTAGATAAGTCTAAGTTCTTGTATAGAGCATTTCGACGAACCCCTCCTCTCTGCGATCGGTCGCCGTCTTGCGTGACAGCTTGGGGTTCTCGTAATGTATTTCAATGGGAAAAACCCGATTTTCAACATTCAAAAAAAGTATTAAATTTAATTTTTTGGATGATTGTAATGGATGGAATTTGTTAATCAGACCTTCGACTTTTGTGTCCCAGGTGGCGTTTAATATTTTAAAAAGCTTAACATATAATATTTTAATGATATTTCAAGCGACTTTTTCCGCTGGTACTGCGTTCGGAAAGACAACATTATGTACGGGAATAAACACAATGTTTATTTTAAGATTCGGCAGGTCATTCGGATTACTGTTTGTTTACAAATATCATTGTTGTGCATGCGAAATTTTCTTACGTTGTGAGATTTATGCAATAATAAAGTTTTGTTTTTGAATTATAATTCATCGGATATTCTGTATGCCCTAGAAAACATCAAATTCCATTAATATTTATATTAAAAAAGTGTTTATTTAAATTTCTATTACGATATATTCAGATTGCTTTTTTTTTCTTTTATAAAAAATAAATGTACTGCTTGTTATTATTTATCATAGTGTTCTTTTAAATATGTAAATGCCTGTAAAATAAGACCAGTTATCCCATTAATAAAGAAGTGTAACATATGCATCGCATAACATATTTGTACATGTAATTAATCTAATACGTATGAATATGAATTAAAAAAATAATCCAATAAATCAACTAAATTAAAGACGTAGACCAATTAATGTGTTCTTTACTTAGTTGCATAATTATTTAAATTGACAGTAAACATGAGTGCAAAATGTAAATTTATAATTCCATAAAGCTTCTGCCTTTTTATTATAAGATGGAAAACATGTTTCGCAATGTTAGCTCATAAAACTGTACTAAACAATTCTACAATTACATTTTTGAATTTTGTTTCAAGTTAGAATCAGAACAGAAATCAAAAGCTGGAACTCTGACCCTGTATTTCTTTTTTCTGGGTAAATTTTTACATATTAGGCAAAGCTCATGAATACTTTGCTCCGAAGCCCAACACTAGTATACATTAATTCATAAATTTTCCCCTTTTCAAGCACAAACTGATTTTAGCAGACACGAAAAATCATATTCGCTTCACCTCGACCAGATTTGAGAGTCCTGAGACCACCAGAATTTGGGTGTTTTCTGTATAATGTTTATATTTTTTCCTGCTAATTTCCGACTATTTAATTTTATATCACTGTTCTGTGAAATAATTATTATATGGGAAAATCTTTAAATTATTGTTATTTTAATTAAATGTGCTACCAACCCCATATTACAGGGGTTTGCAGTTCGCTACTGAGTATTAACATAAGAATATTAAGGCTCCGGCACCTTTTTTTGCCAGAAATTGCTGCTAGCCCTGGAGCAATTAAATGTTTTCTCATTGAAAAATTTCTTTAATTAATTTCCAAAAAGATACACTTTTTGTATATAACCCGCATACAAAAATATCTCCAATCGGTAAAATGTGCTCCATATTCTGATGAGGTGATGGACAAAATTTGATAATTATATCCTGAAAAGTGTCAAAGGTATGAAGATAATAAGTACTGACTTAAACTAATTTTCAGTAGCTCTTGAAAGGAAAAAAATCACAATCACATTTTAAGGGTCATACAGATATTATGAAAGAATATTTTACATTCAAATTCAAATATAGACCCCAGTCACCTTTGTTTATAGATATCCCTTAAGACGTTATATGATGAAAGGCTGAAATTTTGTACATCACCTCATTTGTGCATGGGGTACATTTTATTTTCTAGGAATTTTTTTGTAAGGTAGTTCTAAGAAATTTTAAAAAGTGTAACTCTGTGAAAATTAACAAGAGGCATTTTCTCTTAACATAGTCTTTTTTTTTAACCTTATTTTAAACATTTATTCAATTCACACTACCTAATTATCTTTAATAGATAAAGAATTAAAGCATGTTATCACTTTCTAGGGGCACTGTACGTGTGTGTGTGTCTATACAATTTATAAACACTAATATTTTTACTTCCTTGTATGACGTACAAAGAAATAATGTGATCGCAAAAAGAATTCGGTATCCAGATTTTGACTACCTCTAAATTTACTGAGTTTTTGCTTGACATCTCATTGTACACATGTATGTATGTTCATATAAATTCATGTACAAGCATTCTGACTGACAGCTAGACCATTTTGATCAGTGTTTCCTGGCGCCTGTACGCAGTAGCGGATTCAGGGGAGGGACTTGGGGGCTTCACCCCCCCCCAAAAGAGATTGCTAGAGAGTAACATTCTGCTTCATTATGCACTTTGAATATGTAAAGTGATCTTTTTTAATCACTTAGCCCCTCCCAAACAAATGTAAAAATCCTTTTTACATTTGTTTAGACTAAAATTTTGCTTTATTGTATATTTTCTTTGGGTGAAATAAGCTTTTATCAAAATTTAGCCCCTCCCAAAAGAGAATTTCTGGATCTGCCACTGCCTGTACGTACGTGTGTATGTAGGTAACTCACATATCTTAAACAGTACGAGTCGTACAATGTTGAAATTTTATATTTAGGATTGTTGTAACATCTACATCCATACATTATATTTTATGGGCAGAAATTCATTAAAGTGTAATTTAGAGATATTAAGTTATTTCAAATAAATCAAAAATGATATATGTTGTTAAGGATTACAAAATGAATCTTGCCATCAAGAATGGTATATTTATCATTTACAGTTCTACAGGAGCACTCAGAAAAATTCCAACAAATTACAGCCAATGGCAATTTTAGAAACATTCATTCATTTCAAGCAGAATAACATCTTACCATATGGTTGGATAATGGTCCGGTGACGTTCAGCCACCTCCCTCAAAAACTGCGTTAAAAGTCACCAAACTTGGCAACTTTTGGTATATATATGTATATATTTAATTTGCATATCTCCAAAACTATTAGTCGTAGATTGCTGAGATTTTATATATAAGATCGTTGTAACATCTAGTTGTACACCTAGATTTTTTATTCCAATCTACTGGAGAGTTTATTTACAGGACCACCCAAAAGAATTTTGGTACTTGCATGTATCCTTGCAGTCTGCCAAGATGAGCGATTTTTCGCTTTGATAAATCCAGGTTGCAGGAAATCATGATGGTTCCGAATACAATTGGCCAGGGGCGTAGCCAAGGGGGGGGTTTATGGGGGTCATAACCCCCCCATGGGGAATGTTTTGCCATACAAAATGTATATTCTTCACTACATTATCACACACGCGTATACATATATATGAGTTTTAGTAGTCGTAACTCCCCCCCCCCCCAATCAAAAATTTCTGGCTACGCCCCTGCAATTGGCTACAGTTTGCCAGCACATTTTCCGAAAAAATAATTTTGGCACGAATGTCTATCAGGATAATATGCAACTACCAGAATTCCAATACATTAATGTCTATAGACATCTTCAAATAGTGACGTAGCCAGAAATTTTTCATGGGAGGGGTTACTATTGTAACTCACATATATGTATACATGTGTGTGGTGAGGGAGTGAAGAATATACATTTTGTATTGCAAAAATTTCAGGGTGTGTGTGTTGTGATCCCTTATTAACCCCCCTCCCCTGGCTACGCCACTGTCTTCAATATATTATGTCTGTAGTCGTTCATTGTTTGGTCCATGCACAGAATCTCGTTATTTGTCATCCACCGTGTTGAGTTTTGCCAAAATATCGCTAATTTAACACCAAAAAAAACTATGCATTTTGCATGACTCTAAAACTTTTAGCCGTAGAATGTTGAAATTTTGTATTTAGAACTATTGTAACATCTAACTGTGCTTTTGATTGCTGTGGACTGAGTAATTTATTTACAGGGTCACCCAAAAGACTTAAAATATATTAAGGGTCTATAGATACCTTCATTTCATTAAAAATATGTGATGAATAACTGTTACAGCTGTGACTGAAATCTCGCTATCGCAAGCTTTTGTCAAAATATTGCCCAATTAAGTGAAACAAATCTTTAAAATTGAACTCAGCTTGGCAGTAAACTTTAGAATTGCAGTATTTTGTCTCTTTCAAATGAAATAAGTTTAGATGAAGTGCCCCGAAAATATTTCAGGTTTAATAGAGGTACAAGGAAGTCATGTGGTGTCCATATCAGATTTATTAGTTCAATGATTTGATTAAAAAAAACAATCATAATAAAAGGAGTAGTATATAGAGTTTTACAGTTATATTCTTCCATGATGATTGTATGTAAGAGATTTTTTTTTCAACATCGTAAATTACAGTGTTACTTGAAAATATGTTTTCACATAATTTACACAGGAACCAGACTACATGCAAGTGATAGATATTAAAAAAATCAGATGTCAGTCAGCCAATTTAAATTACTTTAGAAGTTATTTACAAAAAAATTGAAAGAAAAAAAAAAGCATATTTGACTGCATAAAATGATTTAGGTTCTTGAATCTAAACAGCAGGTAAGAACAGTATTCATAGAAAAATTGCTACTGGCGTATTATCCTGGCACTCAAACAAGACATGCGATTTCGATTTCTCGCCAAGATAAATGCCAATCACATGAAATTATTAATGGTTCCAAATACGATTGGCAACAGTTTCCAGCACATTTGATGAAAAAATACTTTGTTGGAAATGACCACTGCAATAATACGTAAGTATCAAAAAATCTAAAAATCTTCATAATAATTTCTAATCCTAATATCAGCTCCACGCAGAACAGAGTGGAAATAGTTTTAGGTAAAAGAATAAGGATTTATTTTAACGAAGTACAGTTTAACCATTTAATCATCTGTCCATGGACACGAGAACAACAACAGTATAACCTTGATTTCACGAAGTCAAAGAAACAACAGAAAGAATTGAGATAAGAAGGTAAAATGAAAGAGGGTGTCAGTTTAATAGAAAAAACACATTTATTCAAGATATTTAAGTTCCACTCCATACCTAATTTAGAATACTGCAAAAGAATAAAAAGGCTGGTAGCCAAGTTTAGTGATTTTAAAAAAGTAGATTCTATAGTTTTTTAGCATAAGCAACAATAAGTAATCATACATTAACACATCACAAACTTCCTGTTTTATTTATTTATTATTATTATTTTAATAAACCGACCACTCGTACAAAACTAGTTCTGTAAACAATGTATAAATTGACTTTTTAATCAAAATATGTTTTTAAAAAATAATTAACAAACCAATTCTTTCATGTTTTCTATTGATTTATTCTTATGCATTTTATATGCACATTTAATAACAGAATCCACACCAGAAAGTGCTATCCATAGAAAGCATGCACTAAAATTCATGTCAATCTAAGGATAAACCTATCTAGTCATAGCTTCAAACTACATTGGAGACAAATTATCCATATAGTTAAAAATCATGAAAAAATATCACAATCCTAAACTAGAAACAATATCTAATTTTGCAATTAGAGTTTAATTATTTGAGGACAGCTTTAAAATTTCTTCCATATTTCTAAATAAATAATTTACATTCTTTCGTGCACAGTCGTGGATTGCTGTCTAAACTGAAACGCCTGTTGCTTGCAATTCTGCAGTTTGTTTACATTCTTCACAGTGGGGCTGCGTTCGTAATCCAAAAACCCAATGAACCTCCTCAGATTACACGTAGTTTATACGGATTACTGAGATTGCTAAATTATACATTTAGGTAAAGAAATAGCATGCGCAGAACGATGCGCGAAGCTGTCACTCAGCTGACGTCAGAGATACGTCACGTCGAAATGCTCTATTGGGATTCCATCTTCCCCTATCCGCACGTACGAAAACACGAGAGGCTGGGCAGGCCGGATTAAAGTGCTCTCTGGCGATTTGGCGTGCATCCTTTGGCAAGAGGCGTTTCTCCCGCTGTTACACACTGCACGCTAGGGGTTGCCGCCCGCATGAAATTTTATCTCGCAGCTATGACAATGTTGTGACTGGTGTTGATAAGTGATTTTTAAGAGATATTAAACTTTAAAATTAGAACACATTTTAAGAAAGGCTGATCTATGCAAACGAAATAGTTTTTCTGCTCTTTTCGATTTATAAATAGAGCGCTCAACGTTGCCTTTACGCTGAGGCCTGTGGGGTGATTATGGATTGATGCAATTTATGGGATCTGCATCAGTTATGTTTCATCAATTTTTCATTTCAAATAATTGCATTGCTTCCGCACTTTAGCATTGAAAGACTAAAGTTAGGAAGCAACGCTGGACGCATAAGGGGACTAGTCAATTTAAACATCCTAACTATCCTAATTTAAACATTGTGAAGTAGAGAGCCTGCAGGTCATGACTTGTAAAGTTCATTTGCATGTAAACTGGATCTCTTTTTTCATTTGTGTATTACATGAAGTGTGCTTTTAAAAAAATTACAAGCAAAAAATATTCATTAGAAAAGTGTGTTTAAAATATCGGTTCTCCATCCTCTAAACCTAGCTGTGGGAATTTTCGATTAGAATAGAACGACCTCAGAATTGCTAACATTAAGATACGGTATAGGATAATTTAGGATTTTGTTTGTTTAAAAAGAAACATACAAAATATAGCAATTTTAAAAGCCAAAGTAAGGGGGAAATAAGAACGAATGAATTTTAAAAGAACAGATAATTAAGACAAAAAAATTATAATGCAATATATGGGATCTGCATCAATTATATTTCATCAATTCATTTCAAATGATGCTTTTTAACTGTCCACTGTTTCTTTTTTATTTCCGTAACATATTACCTTCAAATCTAAAATTGTAATTTTAGACTGCAATTTTAAATGCATTAAAATATATATTTAGAACAATTAATCAACAACAACAAAAAAAAAAATATTGCTCTTTTTCGCGGATCAACTTGCGGTGCGGGCGGCAACCCCTAGCGTGGAGTGTATAACAGCGGGAGAAACGACTCTTGCCAAAGGATGCACGCCAAATCGCCAGAGAGCACTTTAATCCGGCCTGCCCAGCCTCTCGTTACGAATACGCGCGGAATGGTTGGCGAAATAATATTCTTGGCGAAAACAACTCAAGATCGACTTTGGCGATGCTTTCTTCCTTCTTCCTACTTCCGGTTGTATGGCCTTGAAACGGTGGTGAAAAGTGAAAATAACCACTTCGTGTCTGACAGTACGCGAAATCGACAGAGAGCGCTTTAATCCGGCCTGCCCAGCGTCTCGTTGGAAACGACCAAACACAGGAATTTATAGGATTTGTTTTCCTTTCCAATCGATAAACAAGTGATCGAACCCATCTATTGGCTTCTATTAAATTTCTCATTTTGCTTTGAAACTGGTGAAGAAACTGACATTCGTATGCAGTTAAGATAAATTATGGTAGCGTAAAAATTATTGGTGTATTGTGATATAAGAAAACCAGCCGAAATTTTAAACGATAGTGGGTATGTAAATTTTGTTTCATAAATAAAATATATATATATATATATATATATATAAATTGAATTACTTCGCGATCATAATAATCATTAAGTACTAAACATTAACAAATATTCACAAGTATTAATTTGATTTTACATCAATGAAGCGTTTCGGTTGTCTGACTTGTTTGTAAATTCAAATAAGACAAATATACAAATCTGAACGTCTTCATATTTCTGTTATTTATGTACTAAATGCTGGTTTAACGGTATTTACCCGAAGAATCAGAAAAACACAGGCCAACTTAAAACATCTTTTGTGTACACCGTAAACCCTCTTTTATACGACCTTCAAGGAACCGACATAAAACGACATATAAATGAAAAGACGTACGAGTGAAGCATTAATAAAACAACAACAATGATTATTACAAGTTTAAAGCTGCTAATGAAATTTGTGTAATTATAATAATTTTAACTTTTTTAAGGTACTAGTAAGTTACTTCATAATAGTTTGTAACATTGAAAAAAAATAACTAAAAATGAAGCATTTATCTTACAAGTGAAAGAAATTTGTTATACTATATTTTGTGTCCTGGATATCTTTAGTATTAATGCTGTGGTTTATGTTTATGCAGACAGTGAATTAAAAAAAAAAATCTTTCGTAGTCGTCTAATGTGCTGATTGTCTCTGAGTGTTAATTATAGCATTATAGTTTGAATTAAGTTCATGAAATGTTTTTGCAGTCGTGTTCTGAGAAACAAAATAATTTCTCTGGTTTTCAATTTCGCTAATTGTGTCTTTAAAGGAATGTGGATTAATTTCTTCGTATGCTTCTTTATCATTGCATAAATAGGATTTTAAAGACTCAGAAAATTTTTTAATTTCAGGAAGGTGGAAAAACTACGCATAACTGGTATTGTGCATTTTATAAATGAAGCATTTTTGCATCAAAATCAATAGGAATGTATCGGGACTATGAAAATGACATGCAAATGTCAAAGTTATGTAAATGAGAATCCATATAAATCGGATACAAATAGGATAAAATATTTACTGGCACCGACAAAAATTTGGTGACACCAAACTTTTCTTATCTTTCAAAATCGAAGAAACAAGTGTAATTTTTCGTCGCATGTACCAATTTTTGGTCAAACCGTACAACTCCTTATTTGCATACTTGATATAAATGGTGCTTTCAGGCCTGTAGCTAGACTGTTTTCATGGCGGGGGGCTCCAAATTTTCTTAGGGGCTTTGAACTATATACACCGCATATGAGCAACCTCCGTCCCCCCTCAGCTTTTAATGCGGCCCGTGAAACGTGTGAAAACCCCACATAAACCATTCAAAATCCAATATAAATCCCAATTATACTGCCTGCAACTTTGCTAACATCCTAATGTTTGGCCCACATCTTTCAAAAGGTTGCCCATACCTGATATACACGTTCACATTAGGGATGTGGCCTATAGGGGCCTGGGCAAGGGCACCCTCACTAAAATTTTGAGCTTTTGTTAACTGGGTGTCAATAATCAAGGTTTTTTTGTGAGAAAGTCTACCTTTTCCATCTATTGGCCCCTCCCCACAATTTTTTTCTTGCTATGTGACTGGCACACACATATATGTACAGGATGTCTCAAAAAAAGGTGGTAACATGCTCTAATTCTTTATCTATTAGTGAAAAATTGATATTCAAAAGTTGAATCCTGCCTATTTTATTATTTTTTTAATAACATGCTGAATACAAGTGCTTAAATGAAGTTAGATGCTGTAACTTTTCAAAAGCTGTTAAGATGACATGATTTCAAACAGGTTATATTATGATCACAATGATTTTTTGTTTCAAACGATGTATAATTTTGGGTTTTATTTCACTTTTCTAAAGATAACTAATTTTAGCCTTCACATCAAGGATTTATACATTAGTAAGTTTTGCTTACATTACAATTTGCGGGTATACAGACTATCTTACAGACTTGTATAGTAGTAGCTAATAAAAGCAAAATATGTGCACCACACATTTATACACTTTCAAAATGAAAATAATTATTTTCAAGAAATGGAAATATGCAGAAAATGATAAGGATAACTAATTATGTTAATATTATCAAGGTTCTTCACCAGTGTGTCCTCTTGGATTTGAGTGAAATCGATTCTACCAAATTAAGGTAAAGGAGTCTAGAAGAAGTGACATTTTTGAGTAGGTTTTGCCTGAAAGAAATGAAATTATTTTCAATTCATTGTTTTACATAATCATATATATCATTATCTGAATTTTCAATAGTTTCATTAAAGCATCTCCGTCTTTTTTGTATGCTTTTTCATATGCTAATTTCTACTTACCAAAATCCCAGTACTCATATATTTGAATAAAGTAAAATAACTTTTAAATTAATAGCAGAAGAAATTTAAGCAAAGTTTGTTAAACAGGAATTTATGGAAGCAAATACATTAAAGAGCAATTTTTTAGTATTTTAGGGGCATATTAAAGGGGGACTCCTCCAAAAATGTAAAACAATTATTAATAACAAGCTATTATAAAATACAGTAGTAACAGCTATTTTATATTAAATCCAGTAACAATGAGGTTTTAAAATACCGCATCGGCCCCCCTGAAATAGGCCACTGAGAACAATCGTGATAAATTTTACGTTAAAAAAGCCTGCTACAGTAATGAAGAAGACTGATTCAGAGCCTGTCCTTACAGTTAAGCAACACACAAGGGCATAAGTGCCCGAACTCAGAAAAAGATGTAACGTCAAAAATGTGCCAATGTTTATAGAAAAATAAAAAAAAATTTAAGAGCTAGAGAAATAAGTGTTGCTAAATGCATCGATTATAAAACACTTACCATCATAATCTTGTTTGGGTCAAATGACTTGAGTATCCCAAGGTTGAGTATGTGCTGGCAATGCAGTACTTTCTTGCACGGACGTAACTCTGACGGCAGTATATATTAGTGCATTTCAGTGTGAAACATGGGAGAGATGTATTCCTGTTTTCAAAATTGCTTATTTGGAATGCCTTTGATCTTGCAGAAAAAACTGCCCCGCCTGCTAACATCTAACTCTGTGTATCCCACAGACACAGAGGAGTATCTTAACAAAGGGACAGGTGTTGTTGTTTGTTGTAAGGTCATGAGCTGCCTCGTTTGTTCAAGCCGTGCTAGTGTTTACCCGCCAAAACATGGTTCAGTGATAACCAATGTTCTGAGAGAGGAGAAGGCTAAGATGGGGACAGAGCACCAAAGAAAAAATTCTAGAAGTGGCCCTATCAATAGAATTTATGTCCTTTGAGAGCAGTTTTTTTTTTTTTTTAAACCAATCCAGGTGGATTGTATTGGGTATTTTTGGGTTTTATTAAGATTTTTTTAATAGTAAACGATTTTTTTAATAGTTAACATACGCACTATGGATATCGGTGCATTTTTTTTATAACACCTTTTGGATTTAAATTTTTTAGTTTTATTTCAAAACAGAATAAAGAAGACTTTCATTACAAAATAATTAATTAATTAAAATATAAAAATAACTTCAACTTTAATGCAGCACTATCTTTTTCTGCGGTGTTTATAAAAGACTCCAATTTGTTTTATGACCATAGCTAAAAGTAATGTTATCTTTATTTTAATATCAAGTACTACTGAAATATTGAAACTTTATAAATCTGTATATGTAAGAAATGTTGATAAACTTTTGCAACTGACCATACTATAAAGCTTGAGATTAAAAAAATTCCTCAGTGGCCAGTGGCCAGTGACCCTACAAAGTTCAGTGGCCACTTTGATATAGTTAGTGGCCAAAATTTTCCGTACTTGCGTAATTTTTGTTTTCGACACCCTTGCTCCCCCCTTTTAGATATATGAAAATAATATGAGATTTTTTATTTTGTACATTTAATGATTCAATGCTTTTTTAGTAATAATGCATGGCATGTTCCATATATTACATTCAGAAATAACTAGCTGCATTTAAAGAAATCTAAGTACTATGAATTTAAAATTTATTAATTCCTCCTGATTGGCTGCAGCTCCTTGTTAGAATCATCACATCACTGTCTGTGTCTATACATAGGTACACATGGAGGAGGCTATAGGAGCTTAACCCCCCCCCCTCCCCCAAACCCAAATTAAAAGTGAAAATCTCTTAAAAATAGAGAATTGTAATAAAATTAATGATTTAAAATATTTTACTTTAAAATTTCTCTTCAGATTAATTCAAACGTATCTTTTACGAAAAATGGTTGGTTATTAAATAAATACAGTGGACTCCCAAAAATCTGGCAACCTGAAATCTGTATTGCTAAGTGATATAGAATATTTTGACATTATTAGAAAGTTGTCACTATTACCAAGTACTTGTGAAACATGAAGCCTAAGTTAAAAAAAAAAAAAAAAAAAAAATTTTTTTTTTTTTTTTTTTTTTTTTTAAGTAAGAAACTGGAGGTAAGATAATATATATAGTATTGCAGACCATTTTCTCAACTTATGGTGTACACATAATAAAGTACTATTTATTTAATTTATCTCTCCTTTCATTCATGGAATTTATGGGGGGAAAAGGAATTGGGACTTAATAAAAGAAAGAGGATCAAGGGCCCCAATTTTCTATTAATTTCGAGAGTACGCTTCCTCCTAATTTACTAATTTTGGACTTGCAAGAAGCTAACAAACGGTTATTTTACTTAAGGTAGTAGCTCCCCAACCTCCTATTTAAAAAAAAACCACTAAGCATCTTATCAAATTTTAAGGAAAATCAGATGCATTTTAAGATGGGGAAATCGTAAGCATGTGCTACTCAAATAGCCCATTTTCAAGGTTTCCACTTTCAAAGAATCAAGTGTCTGATTATGTAAAACATTTTTTAACGAACGTTACTCATACTTAGGGTTCAATTTACAAAGGTGAATCATATAAAAGAAATAACCTAAAACAGGGAGAAATTTTTGCGGGGGGGGGGGGGGGGCATGGGCGGGGCATGTTGGAAAGAGCAAAAAAGCAACTAAAAACACTGCATACAAAAATCCAGGGGGGAGCCTGCTGCCGGCGCCCATGGGGGGGGATACGTTTTCGCTTCGGCTGACCAAAATGCCTTTTATTCGTATAATCTACAGAGAAACTCCCTGTCATTAAAACGGAACTGGGGGGGGGGGGAAAGCTTGAAGTGTGAACAGGAGGGGGGGGGAGAGAAACACTTCTCTCTTCTCGGACAGCTGTAACGCTGATTAATGGAATTCTAAAGGCATGGAGATCTGTTTATTTAAGCTTTGAAGAGCGAGCGCTTTTACCAGTGATTACAAAATAAAACCAAATCAAGTGTTTTGTCTGTTTCTCTTCCCCCTCCCTCTCGTGCTATTGTAGAGATGCCAAAACTCTTGCAAAAGGAAAAACGTAATAATATGAAAGCAGTTGAAATTAGATTTATTTAAAACTGGAAACGGCATGTTTATGACATTAGTTTTTATTTGCGTATTCGAATATACAAAATAACGTTTTTGTTCGTTTTAAATAAAGCATCTTGCGTGGTAGTTTTCGATCTGCTGTAGCGTAAATCAGGATGCAAAGAATGCCGACCTCTTCATCGACCTTTCAAAAGCAGAGGGTTTGTTTATTGTTTTCAAGTTAATAATAATAATTAAAAAAAAAAAAAACGCACGTGCTTCCCGTCTACAGTTTTAGAAGGGTCATAGTAAAGATCACATGAATTTTTTTTTTAAATATAATCGATTACTCTTAAGTTGACTGGACCCTGACTGAGTCGAACGACGGAAAATATACAAAGGGGAGTACTATAATTTAGAAAAATATTAGCTTCGTTCCTTCAGTACAAGTGTCTTATTAATGAGATACTTAATGCATCTTTCACATACAGTCATATATTGTATCAGTAGGCAAATATCAAATTTAGTTTTAAATAAAACTCCTTTTCACTCTTCTCCTTTTATTACGGCCGTCTATTGTAACAAATTATAATTAGAATAATACTTTTGTTCAGATTTTTGCGACCACGTGTAATAGTGGTTATTTATATTCTTTGGTGTAATGTCCCACGGATATGTCTCTTTGCGTACTGGAATGTCGATGTGGATATGTAATAAAATAACGAGATGGTGCGAAGGGTCAAGGTCAACCAACGGGTCAGGTCACAGAGAGGGACCCTGAGTATTCTGTTCCGGTGCGTTCCTACCCCCCCCAAATGTTACATGTATGTTATCAGTTATGATGAGCTCCTCCCCTTACTTCCCCTCCCATAGACGTCTGCAACCCTTTCTCCCCTGCTTGTCCATATAGCGCTGACATTCAGCTTTTCCTACGAGGCCGAGGGTGGGCGGGACTAAGTAAATTTTGCGCATCATCAATTTTAGACGTTTTTTCAACTGCTTTGCTCGGACATACAGCGCCGACTTTTGTTACGGGGACGGAAACGAGGGGGGAGGGGGAGTTGCTTGCTGAGTAAATTTTGCAGGTCGCCAATTTTGGCGACTGACAGACTGTTTTGCAGTCGCCAGGAATAATTCCACAGTCGCCACTGGCGATCTGGCGACCACTAATCTCAAGCTTTACCATACTAGCAATACAGGAGCTTGAGTGCAGTTTTAAGTTTTGTGAATTTTTTTTAGTGTACCAACTAGACTGTGTTATAAGAACTCAAGACACATAATTTTAGGTTTCCTGCAAGAACTTTAGGCAATTTTTAAAAATATTACTGGACTTTGATTGATATATTATTTTCATATTTATACTGAACATGTAATTTTTTTTTTAAACCTGGGGGAGTGTATGTCCTGTTGCTCTTACATCGGACGTATTTTTTATATTTGAAATATTTTAATTACTTTGGATGTAATCGTCAAAATCAGAATGTATTTTCTTTCCTTTTCCTGTGTCACACTGCAAAAGTGCTCGTGTCAATTTCTTTCTCGCATTACTTATCAGCAGCTCCTCTGCTAAAATAAAATGAAATAAAATAAAATAAAATAACAGTTAACACCGCTTTTACTCTTTGCACTCGCAGATGAAAATTCCTTGCATTTTCGCCCTTTGTGAGGAAACATGCTATGAGCGTCGAGAAGTTTCTCGAACAAATGAGAAACTTTACCTCTACCTTTTTGAATTGCCTTTAATGGTTTTTTTTGGTAACGGCCGTTTAGCAGTTGGGCTGTTGGATCTGGTGTGGCGAAGCTGCTCACTTCATGTGATGCAGTCCTTTATCCACTGGCACGTAAGGCCCGCAATGGAATCAACTCTGTAATTTTTTATGAAGATGCTTCCCCAAGTTCCTTTTTTGTATAAATGTGCATTTCAATTTTCATAATCAAGAAAACTGTTCCGGGGAAGTAAATAAATACATCTAAAAAGTAATAGTATGGTGATCTCATCTAATTTTTAGTGTACTCTATTCAGGAAAGATGTAAGAGCAACGAGCGTCGGAAGATGGATGTGTTTTCCCACATCGTTATATGGGTGAAAAAGTAGTTGGCCACCTCCTTCATTTCTTTTGTAAATGTGTATCGTTCTCCGTTGTGATTCCCAGCGTTCTTATGAAATCGGACTTAGTTTTCTCTCATTCAAAAAAATAGTTAGGATGTCGCTTTAACAGAAACCTTTTTTACAGTGCTGCATTCGCAGGTATATCTTTAATACGCACTATGGATATCGGTGCATTTTTTTATTCAGTACAACAACGCAGTGTTTTCAAAATTTTTCATGCAACGTGTGATTGACAAATCCACATACCAACCATTGCCGACATCACATAATAATGCATATCGTATTATAGATGCTTAAAAAATGTGGAATGCAGAAAAGAATTAAACTATCGCATTCAAAGTGAAAAACATAAATTTTTTAACATTCGTGAAAACAAAATAGCCCTGACAAGTGATACATTTTAGAAGATGGGTTGCACACGGACTTTATGAATGTATGTAAAACATTACATTTAATTGTATTGTATTCATCTGTAATATAGTATATTGTTACGAATTTTCGGGGCAACCCGCTGCTCTGTGGCTTAAAATGGTTTAAAATTCGTATTCTACGCTTCAAATAGATAAATTTTGCTTTTTATTGCATCAAAATCGGCCAATTAGTACCGGAGATATGGAGGTTTCGGTTTGCCATTATTTTTCAATGGAGGTTCTAGAAAACTCGAGAAATATTAGTCCTAGAGCTTAGATCTCTTCACATTTGGGGACTTATTTTTGGCGCCAAATTTGGCGATATTTCGCCAAAAGTCGCCAAGCTTGGCGACTTTTTGGTCATTTGGCGCGATTTTCCCAATGGGGCCTGGAAGTTGTTTTTCCTGCATTAAAAACGCATAATAACCTAACATTTCTCTTCTATGACGTAATCAAAATTTACGGTTTATGTAGAACCCTCGAGAAATAGACTTTTCTGGAAACTTCTTGTTCCTTCTGCGTCGGCTGTTTATAGAAGCGCGCGTCGCCCCGACAGTTCAGTGTTGATTAAGCTTTGAGAGAGTGAATACGCTTGCTTTGTGAAGGAAGCTGTGTTTCGCGCTGTTTGTGAAGCTTTGAATTTAAGTGCTGTGTGTAAATTCTTCATCGCTGAGTCTTGAGAGACTGTTAGTGTTATTTCTTGTATATTTTCACTGAATTCTTGCCAGTAAAAGTGTTCTATTTTGTGTGAGAAATACAGCATTTGTGAGAGCTTCTGATCTAAGCGAACTGTTAAAAGCACATTACTGCTAGATTGTGCTTGTGAATTGTGTACTGCTGATTGTTCTACGAAGTTCTAGAAGCAATAAAGTTTGTGTTCCATCCTGACAAGTGACTTTTTACTTGAACTTTTTACACCAACTGGACTTTAGAACGACGAACCCCAGGAGTTGCAGAGTAATTCCGCAACATTTGGTGTCAGAATCGGGGTTCTAAAGAAGGACTTTAATTTTCCAGTTTATGGTTTTGACTAGACAAAAAAATGGAAGAACAACTTCAAAAGCTCATGAATATGATGCAGGAAATGAAATCCAGACAAGACGAGATGAAAAGAATGTCGCTCATAGAAGAAACTCAAACGAAATATGAACAAAGAATTGAAGGAAATGTTAAAGAATTGCGGGAAGAATTCAAGAATAAAATTCAGGAGAAACTAGATTGGAAAGAAAATATAGTTTGGAAAATACGGGAAGAATGTGAAGCTAAAATGGAAGAAAAATTGGACTCTCTCGTCAAGCTGGGAAAGTTACCGGAAAACATCAGACTGTCGTCACGCCGCCCAGCAGTGAAACTTACCACTTATGACGGAAAGACTCCCTGGGAAGCCTACAAGACCCAATTTTTAATCGTCGCCAAAGCCAATAGTTGGAGCGAGTCCGAGAAAGCGGACCAACTGGCCGCTTCCCTTAGCGGAGATGCAATTAACGTATTGCAAACTATTGGAGCGACGAAGATAGGAGATTTTGATGCCCTCGCAAGTGCCTTGGAGATGAAATTCGAAGAGAAGTGCCAGAAAGAATATAGTAGAATCCAACTTAAGTCAAGGATGCAAAGACCTGGCGAGACCCTCCAAGAGCTGGCTTCCGACATAGATAGGCTGTGTCATCTAGCCTATGGCAGTTATCCTGATAACATTAAAGAAGAAGTTGCAGTGCAACATTTTATTGAAGGCCTTTTAGACTCTGAAATTCAGAAAGCATTGATCTTGGCGGATTATAAAGATCTCAGGGCCGCCCTCGTATTCGCCATGAAGCTAGAGGCAGCTCAGCTGGCCGTAAGAAAAGAGTGGCATAATGTTAGAGCTGTGTCATTCCAGGAGCCTACGGATGGAGAAATGAAGAGATTAGAGAATAAATTAAAGATCCTGAAAAATCTGGTGGAACGACAAGAACAGTCAGAGCCAAGAAAAATGAAATGTTGGCGGTGCAACAGCGAGGGACATCTACGAAAATACTGTGATGCACAAAAGAACTCTCGTCGTAAAGATTGCAGTTTCCAGTATGCCAGAGAAGCACCTAGAGGAAGACCGGGTAGAGACGACCTTGTGGAACGGAGGCTGCGGGATATTCAAAAGTCTCATTTGAAGGTCTTGCAGATTTCCTCAGTGAATGGCGGCAGTAATGGACACTTCGTTCTAGGATACGTAAATGGTTCCCCATGCCACATGGTGATTGATACTGGAGCGAACGTAACCATCATAAGGACGGATCTGGCCAAGAAATTAAATTTGAAGATTATCTGGACTCCGCCCTCGCTGACCCTCCAGACTGTGACAGGTGACAAGATCGAAGTGGGCGGAAAAGCGCAAGTAGAAATCACGTTTGGAAATGCCAGGTACAACCATGTGGTATATGTCGCCAATATTACAGACTCTTTTATTCTCGGACTCGACTTTTTAAAATCGCACAAATTTAACTTGGACTTTAAGAATAATGAGCTTCGTTCAAACTCAGAAGAAATAGCTGCGTTCGATATTAAAAATGAAACTATTTTACCTGTTCAGCAAATAATAGCCCAGACTGATATCATTCTACCTCCCAGAACTGATTCAATAATTTCTGGAACAGTAAAAGAAAGCAATAAATTCCGTTTTGGATTAATCGAACACCCAAACAATAGTGATTCCGTCAGAGGAGTACTTGTGGGAGCAACTCTTGTGGACTTGTCGAGAACAGAAATTCCAGTTAGAGTAGTAAATGTGACGGACAAGTCGAAGGTGATAAAGAAAAATGAAGTGTTGGCGACATGCACTCCTGTTACCTGCATTAATAAGAAAATCGGCCAAACGACAGCTAAATCTTCCGAGTGCCTGACGAAGGAATTAATACAAGACGTGGAGTTAACGGCAGAACAGAGAAGCGCTGCGGAGAAAGTAATAGCTGAATTTGAAGACCTCTTCTCCCGTACTTCGGGTGACTTTGGCCGTACGAGCTTAACTCAATATAGGATAGATACAGGCAACCATTCTCCCATGAAGCAACATCCTAGGCGGCTGCCGTTTGCTAAGCAAGAAGAGGTGAGCAGACTTTTAGAGGAGATGCAGCGTGATGACGTTATCGAGCCATCGACTAGTCCCTGGGCCTCGCCAATTGTTTTGGTCCGGAAGAAGGATGGTTCCACCCGGTTCTGTGTTGACTACAGACGTCTGAATGACATTACCAAGAAAGACAACTACCCTCTTCCCAGGATAGACAACACTTTGGACACTTTATCGGGAAACGAATGGTTTTCCACTCTGATCTGAAAAGTGGTTACTGGCAAGTGGAAATTCATCCCGACGACCGTGAAAAGACTGCGTTCACCACGGGACAAGGATTATGGCAGTTCAAAGTTATGCCTTTTGGACTCTGCAACGCACCTGCTACATTCGAGCGACTAATGGAGACAGTGTTGAGAGGACTTTCCTACGAAGCATGTCTCGTTTATTTGGACGATATCATCATCGTCGGAAGGACTTTCGAAGAGCATCTCGACAACATTCGAAAGGTACTGCAGAAATTAAAAGAGGCAAACTTGAAACTAAGTCCATTGAAGTGCAATTTGTTTCGTCGGGAAGTACGTTACCTCGGGCACATAATATCCGCCCACGGAGTCCGAACCGATCTCGAAAAGACGTCCGCAGTCCAGAACTGGAGTCGTCTCGAGAATATCCATGACTTAAGAAGTTTTCTCGGTCTGTGTACTTACTATCGAAAATTCGTGAAGGGCTTTTCTCAAATTGCAAGACCTCTTCACAAATTGACCGAGACTGGACAGAAATTTCTATGAACTGAGGAATGTGAGGACGCATTCAACGAACTGAAGACTGCTTTAACATCTTCGCCGATCCTCTCGTATCCTCACCCTGACAAGCCATTTATCCTGGACACAGACGCAAGTAAGGAGAGTGTTGGAGCAGTTTTGTCCCAGGAGATAGATGGCCAAGAACACGTCATTGCTTACTGGAGCAAATGCCTTTCAAAGGCAGAACGTAACTATTGTGTTACAAGAAAGGAACTTCTTGCTATCATTAAAGCCGTGGAGCACTTCCATCATTACCTCTACGGCCAAAAGTTCCTGCTCCGAATGGACCATGCCTCTTTAACCTGGCTTCTAAATTTCAAGAATCCAGAGGGCCAAATAGCCAGGTGGATACAGCGACTACAAGAATATGACATCGAGATACGTCATCGGAAAGGGACATCTCATGGAAATGCAGATGCTTTGTCAAGAAGGCCCTGCATAGACAGTTGTCGCTATTGCTCCAGGGCAGAGAAAAATTACCATCTGAAACATACCGTTGTCTGCCAAGTTACATCATTGGCACCATCTCAAGATCACTGGAGTGACGAAAATGTTCGGGCGGACCAATTAGCAGACAGCGACATCAAACCTATTGTGCAATTTGTGGAAAAATCCAGCGCTAAGCCCAGTTGGCAAGAAATATCATCTTACAGTCCGGCAACAAAACAGTACTGGGCTTTATGGGATTCGCTTCGTCTGAGGAATGAAGTCCTGTATCGTAAATGGGAGTCGGACGACGGCAAGATGCTCCGATGGCAGTTAGTACTCCCTCGTTCGAGGATTCCGAAGGTTCTAGAAGAACTTCATAATGGCTTAACTGGAGGCCATTTTGGCGTAATGAAGACCCTGCAGAAAGTTCGCGAGTGCTTCTACTGGGTTAGGGCTCGAGGCGACGTCGAAAAGTGGTGTCAAGCTTGTGACGCCTGTGCCGCCCGTAAAGGCCCGAAGAAACGAAGCCATGGAAGACTACATCGTTATAATGTAGGAGCGCCTTTTGAGAGGATTGCCCTCGACATCCTGGGACCTCTTCCGCGAACTTCGGATGGCAACAAATACATCCTACTTGTCATTGACTACTTTTCTAAATGGCCCGAAGCGTTTCCTATTCCCGATCAAGAAGCTACGATCATAGCAGAGGTACTGGTGCAACAATGGATTTCCAGATATGGAACCCCTCTGCAACTTCATTCCGACCAAGGAACGAACTTTACCTCTGCAGTCTTTACAGGACTATGCCAACTTCTCGGAATGGACAAAACCCAGACTACGCCTTTACACCCACAATCCGACGGCATGGTGGAGAGGTTCAATCACACAATTTTAAACAACCTCTCGCTTCTAGTATCTAGGAATCAAGAGGACTGGGACAAGAAACTCCCCCTCTTCCTGCTGGCCTATAGGAGCGCCGTCCATGAGACCACCGGCTTCACACCTTCCCAGATGCTGTTCGGCAGAGATCTTCGTCTTCCCGCCGATCTAGTGTTTGGCCGCCCTCCTGATGCGCCTTCATCGCCAGAGGAATATGTGGAAAACCTTCAGGCACGGTTTGAAGATGTGCATCATTTTGCTCGGGAGCGGATCAACCTAAACACGGAAAAGAGGAAAACTCGCTACGACACGAAGGCTACGGGACACGAGTTTAACGCAGGTGACAAAGTTTGGCTATGGAATCCTACTCGACGGAAAGGCCTGTCTCCCAAGCTGCAATCGCCGTGGGACGGTCCTTACACAGTCTTAAACCGGCTGAATGATGTCATCGTACGGATTCGTAAGTCACCAAACTCGAAGCCAAGAGTTGTACATTAGGATCGGCTTGCCATCTACCGCGGTTGTAATTAGCTCAGACCATGGTCACTATGGCGTAATTTCTCTTTTCTTTCAACTCTCATTTCTTTCCTGTCTTTCTCTTCTCTTCCTCTTTCGTCAACTTTCTTTCACTTACTACTTACGCCATGTTTAGTGTACATATTTGTAATATATTGGTTTTTATTAATGTGTATTTGTTTATTACATTGATTACTTATTAGTGTAATTGTTTATTATGTATATTATTTATTTATTAGAGTGCATTTGCTTACTGTGTTTATTGATTATTTGCTTAAATTATGTTGTTAAGATTTGGTTAAAGGTTGGACACTGTATATTTGTGTGACCTCCTAACCGGGGATTGTTCTGCCCGGGACGTGCAGTCCTTGGGAAGGGGGCAATGTTACGAATTTTCGGGGCAACCCGCTGGTGTGTGGCTTAAAACAGTTTAAAATTCGTATTCTACGCTTCAAATAGATAAATTTTGCTTTTTGTTGCATCAAAATAGGCCAATTAGAACCGGAGATATGGAGGTTTCGATTTGCCATTATTTTTCAATGGAGGTTCTAGAAAACTCGAGAAATATTAGTCCTAGAGCTTAGATCTCTTCACATTTGGGGACTTATTTTTGGTGCCAAATTTGGCGATATTTCGCCAAAAGTCACCAAGCTTGGCGACTTTTTGGTCGTTTGGCGCGATTTTCCCAATGGGGCCTGGAAGTTGTTTTTCCTGCATTAAAAACGCATAATAACCTAACATTTCTCTTCTATGACGTAATCAAAATTTACGGTTTATGTAGAACCCTCGAGAAAGACTTTTCTGGAAACTTCTTGTTCCTTCTGCGTCGGCTATTTATAGAAGCGCGCGTCGCCCCGACAGTTCAGTGTTGATTAAGGTGTGAGAGAGTGAATACGCTTGCTTTGTGAAGGAAGCTGTGTTTCATGCTGTTTGTGAAGCTTTGAATTTAAGTGCTGTGTGTAAATTTTTCATCGCTGAGTCTTGAGAGACTGTTAGTGTTATTTCTCGTATATTTTCACTGAATTCTTGCCAGTGAAAGTGTTCTATTTTGTGTGAGAAATACAGCATTTGTGAGAGCTTCTGATCTAAGCGAACTGTTAAAAGCACATTACTGCTAGATTGTGCTTGTGAATTGTGTACAGCTGATTGTTCTACGAAGTTCTAGAAGCAATAAAGTTTGTGTTCCATCCTGACAAGTGACTTTTTACTTGAACTTTTTACACCAACTGGACTTTAGAACGATGAACCCCAGGAGTAGCAGAG
Source organism: Cheiracanthium punctorium (assembly GCA_038373885.1). Lineage (NCBI taxonomy): Eukaryota > Metazoa > Arthropoda > Arachnida > Araneae > Cheiracanthiidae > Cheiracanthium > Cheiracanthium punctorium. The sequence goes on along the minus strand of JAWZYV010013189.1, from coordinate 93,844 downwards.
TAATTCCGCAACAATATATAATAAATGTGATTAGGTCTATTTTCTATGTTTTTATTTTTGTCTTGTATTACTCTTTATTACAGGTAAAAAATGAGGCGTTAGAAAGTCTACCGGGTGGTTGGTGGGACGTCATTTAAAATTATATCTTTTATTTTAGTTTTAAAACCATTAAATATGGTTCATTTAAATATTACTGGTATGCTCGTAAATTTTCATTTAAGAAGTCAAAGTCTAAAAAATCATAAACCATTTTCTAAGTCCCCTTATTTAAAAGAATAATTACAAGTATCCTTATATAGAAAAATCCTTATCAATACATCCGGTCGTACTGATAAGATAAAAACCCGACGTGGGGGTGATTCCATATAAAACCAACCAATAAAATTTTTATTTTTTATGTTGACGTATCAGATTTTAATGATTTTTTGTCTGTTTGTTGTACTTAGCTATGAGATGAAAATTGTGAAGTTTCAATTTTTTTCGACAACTTGTTCAAAAGTTATGAATTTTTGAAATTTTGAAAAAGTCAGAAATTTTGCATGACATACCACTTTTTAAATGGTTGTAACTCGAGACCTATTTGACCTAGAGAGTTGAAATTTATGTCATTTTGTTCAGCTTTTAGTGCCATTTCATAAAAGATATAGCATAGCCATGTTAATTTTAAAAAATTCTTTTTTTTAATTTTAAAATTTTAATTTTTTTGTAATTTAAAAACGGAATTTTTAATTTTTTTGAAAAAAATATATGTTATTTAACTCACTTTTATCAACATTTATGCCAAATTTCAAGATGGAGTTTCTATGGCATCAGGGTGAAAAAAAATTATTATCTTTATGCACATCTGTGTAACTGTGGCATTCAGTTTGCTTTTAACTGTCAAAAAAATTTTTTTTTCTTTTTCAAAATGGGAATTTTAATTTTTTTGAAAGCCTATTTAACTCTTTTATAGAGTTTTAGGCCAAATTTAGTAATGATGTACCTGTAGTATTGCAAGGAGGGGTGCACATTATGGTATATTTGCTATTTATACTAAAATGTTATTTTCAAAGATTCAATTTGCAGTGGCTAATTTTAAAGTCAATTGTTTAATTATGAAAGAAATGATAAATTGTACACATATACATAATAATTTCTTAGAATTTACCTTCAGAAATTTAAATACAAGCTAAAATAGGTATTTAATTATTTTTATTATATTAAATGGATTTAATCCTTTACTAAAAAAGTAGCACATTTCGCTCCCTCCCTATTTTAGCGTTCAAACAAATTCCCTTATAGATGGAAGTTGCAAAACATTTGTATCAAACAGTTTTACATTGCATTTATACAAGTTTAATATCAAGCATTGTATTTATCATTTAATATATACATTACTTACAAAAAGGATAAGGGGAAAACTGATTATTTTTTGGAGGGGAGTGTGAAATTAATTCGTAAAAAACTGTCAATTTTAACGCAAGTATTTTGAGCATGAACGTTTTTTAAAATGCTAATTATGCAATGAAATAACAATAAATTAAGATCTTACTTTGAAAAAATGAAACTTTTCACAATTTAGTACAGGTATTTTGTCTTATACAGAATTTGGGTGGCTTTTGTCATTTCTTCTTTTGGGACTTGATAAGTTCTGCCTGTTGCAGTAATTGGGCATAATTTACACAGAACAAAGTTTTTGGGGATTGTTAAAATGTCAGCTTTTCTTGGATAAGTAAATGATGTTGATGGTCCACTTGGATGAAGAAAAGAAACCTCTATTTCTTCTTCAATCTGGTCTTTTGAAAGAACATAAGCCACCCACCATTCCTTTTCATAAGCACAGGCAACATAACCTACAATTTTATCGAAAAGGACGTCTTCAGCATTAGAGCTAACCAGAATTTTGTGAATTGCTACATCATTTGAAAATGAGTATATTTTTGATTCAATTTGGTTTTCACTGAGGGGGATAAAAGCATGAAACTTTTGTGTCCCAACAATTGCCACAGCTTTTTCGAATCTTGATTTCAAAGTTCTCTCTTCAACAATGTATTCATCATTATTTACATAAAAGAATGTTATAGTTGACAAGTTTTTTACTCCCCATTCAAACAGTTGAAAAGGTGTTAAAATTTGGTTGTCTGTTGGATTTTGGAGGCTGGCTTTAGCAGCAAGCCTTTTAATTGTGCCTCCTACTCCATCGCATACACCTTTTCCATGTGCTGCCATAAGTTTTTATTTACCCAATGTCCTTCCTTTTTATATGGATTACAGCAAAATTTGTTCCATTCTTTATCCATTTTCAAATTAAAAAACAATCTACTCCTAACTCATCAAGAGAAAAGCTGAACACTTATAGAAATACTGCTCAGACTATTGAAACTAAAACCAACAAAAATTTCTCAAACCAAAACTAAAAGTAATAACTGTAACACAAACTTGAACCTGAAGTTAAAAATAGAAACCCTCCCACTTGATGACTCAGTCTACTCAAACCTAAAGACTCCAGCTACCTGATTAGTTTTTGATTTCAATAATAATGATAAAATGAAAGGAGACAATGCTGGAAATGAAATACTTAATGAGCATTAAAGAATGTTAAATATCATGAAATATTTTTAATAAACTTAAGAGTTTTTTTCAAATTTTGATTCAACCCCCCCCCCAAACCAGCACTAAATATCCCCCCCCAGACACACATACATACAAAAAATAATGGATGGCAATGCAGATAATTCATTTTTTCACTGTCATATTAAAAGATAGTCCTAGAAATTTTTCTTGAAAGCTGATAATGTGTTTAAATTTTGAGTTAAAAAATATTTTGACAGTAAACAAACTGAATGCAGAAATTATGCAAGTGTATATATAGAGAATAATTTTTTTCACCATGATGCCATAGAAACTCCATCTTGAAATTTGGCATGAATGTTGATAAAAGTGAGTTAAATAAAATATATTTTTTTCAAAAAAATTAAAAATTCCGATTTTAAATTATGAAAAAATTAAATTTTAAAATTTCCAAAAATTTTTTATTTTTTAGTTGACATAGTCATGGTATATATTTTATGAAATGCCATTAAAAACTGAACAAAATGACATAAATTTCAACTCGCTAGGTCATATAGGTTTTGAGCTATAGCCATTTAAAGAGTAGTATATCATGCAAAATTTTCAACTTTTTCAAAATTTCAAAAATTCATAACTCAGAAATAAATAGTTTAAAAATTTTGAAAATTTATATTTTTCATCTAATGTGCTAGTACTACCTTTAAGCCAAAAATCATCAATGTCTGAAGACATGACATTTTGACCATTGGTTGGTTTTATATGGAATCACCCGTGGGAAAGCACTCATCCAGACAGTACACCAGAATTGACATGGTACCCCATGGGCAGAACTCTGATTTATCTACTACTCCCATAATGTCTGTTCGTAGGGTTGCCATGAAACACAGCCAGTGTTTGGCGAACCTTTAATAGCACCTTTTTTAGCTCTCTAAACTCGAATGGAGAGGTAGAGGGCTTGCATGCTTTCATTCTTGTTCGATGGAAACATCAATGCAGGACCTCCTGTCCTGCATAACATGAAGATGCCTTGTATTTTAAGTGGGGACACTTTATGACACAGGCCCCTGCGAGGGAAATCGCTGTACCCGGCCTTCCCAGCTATATTTTGTAAAAATCCTATTTTTTCTTTCTCTTTCCAGATAAACTCTGCAGATTGCCGCTAAAGGCTTGAAGGTCAGCTCCACCGACCAGGCCGGCAAACCTGTCGCATTCAAATTCAAATATACAAATATATATATTTAGCCTGATAGATCTACTAATAAATAATCTAGGTTATTTAATCCAGTTATTTCTTTACCACTTTGCCAAAAATTTTATAAAAAATGTTCTCTATTTTGTGATTTGGTCTGTTTGATCTCTGTTTTTCACATTTAAGATCTCAGAGTGACCTCTTAAAAACTGAGAAATTATAAGTGAAGACACCAAACTAAATGTCACTGTTTTTAATTTTTTTGATTAAGAAAAAAAAAAAAAAAAAAAAAAAAAAAAATGTTTTCGACAACATCGGTATGTCAGTGCACATGAATATAAGTATAATTAATAAAATTTGAAAAGGCTATTGATTTGTTCTCATATGTAGTTGTGCAAGTGCTCCTGACGGGCAGAGTAATATTTTTCTAAATTGCAGAAATTATTTCGGTCTGCCTTTTCCGTAAAAATGAATGTTAAGGAATTTTCAGTAATAAATGATCAGATACGTAGTTAGAAAAAATTTTTGGAAGAAAGCACAGCAGCTAGAAAGAACAGAATTCTAAATATATAGAATTCTAAATATACAGAATTCTAAATAAGATAATGATTACTATAATTTTTTAACCTGATATTTTAGAACATCGGGCATCTATATAGTGGAATGTGTTAGTATGATTTTTATTTTGACACCGTTATGCATAATTGATAAATTGTTACATTATACTATGCAATATTTTTAACCAATGAGTGTTTAATTCTTTACTTTCACAAATATTTCTATTTCCAGGCATACCAAAGAAAATCAATGTCATCTGCTGAAATAACTCAAGTTCTTGTTGGTCATGCTAGTGATGTAAATAGCTGTGATTGTTTTAGTAATTATTTAGCTACTTGCTCTGGGGATAAGAGTGTTAGACTATGGTTTCAAGATCCAGAAGGAAAGTTTACAGAGGCTGAATTCTCTCCGTTATTGGGACACACTTATGGAGTGAATTGTGTTCGATTTTCTCCGTTTGGTACGTTGTTAGCTTCTTGTTCAACAGACGGTAAAGTTATATTGTGGAATGTACAGGTTAGTAAACAAATTAAAAGACATTATCGTTCAGTCTTTTAGAAAATTACTTTACCATGATCTCTATCTCTTCTTTTTTATATTTATTTTGTATTACCATTAAAAAATTCATTGTGCTTTGAAAAAAAAAGTATGTTTTCAAGTGAAAAATATTAATATTCTAGTGTTGCCAGATACTAAAGTGCGACATAGGTGAATACACCCTATTCTCGCTGCAATTCTCTAGAGAGAATTTCAACCTGTGATCTTTCCAGAAAAAAAATCTAATAAATATTTCTGCACTGTTCAAAATTTAAAAGAGGGAGAAATAAATCAGCGGTAAAAAGATGGAAAATTTTTGCCCGTTAAGTTTTTCGATGCGACAGTTTAAAAATAGCATATTTTTAAAAGCAGTACATTTTCTTCAAAACAGGATTTCCTTTAAAAAATTCCCCAAAATCGGCAAATGTAAGTACAATTTTGTAACAAATTTTATTTGAAAAAGAAAACTCTGTAGTTTCTGATGATATAAAAAATATAGTGTTCGTACGAAAATTTAGCTCGTGATAACGTAAAATGCGAGAAAAATGGCCCAAAACCTTACAAAACATAAAATAACTCAAAAACTATTAATCCGATTAATTTTATTTTTACGGCATTAGCTTTCTCTTGTCCTATTTAGTCAGTGTGCCAAATTTGGTCCAGATCCGTTGAACAATCTGGACACGTATAGCGAACAGACGGACAGACTTTCTTCTTTTATACATATACTAGCATCCTGGCCTGGCGGTGCCCGTTCAATGGAAGAGAAATGCCCATTTATCTTAAATATAGATTGTAAAGGGAAGAAATGTGAATCCGCCTGCTGCAATGGAAAAAGGGGCATGGGATTTCCCACTGCAACAGAAAAAAAAAATGAACACGACACCTGATAGAATACAGATGTTGCCAGGAATTACACGTGGCTAGGCTGGAATCCTCCCGCTACAAAAAAAATGATAAAAAATGACATGGGACTTCTTGCTGCAAAATAGAAAAAAAAAGAACAAAGCACCTGATAGCATAGAGGCTACCGGGAATTGGACATAGCTAGGCTTCTCTTGTACCTGTCTGTGTTCTAAATGTCATTTATCGCTAATACCTACGCAACTACTAAAAACAAATAGAGCCCAGTCGTCAGTATGAGATTGTAAAGGGAAGGTATGGGAATCCTCCCACTGCAGCGATAAAAAAAGAACATGGGACTTCCCACTGCAACGAAAAAGAAATGAACATGGCATCTGTTAGCGTACAGAGGTTACTGAAAATTGGACGTGAGTAGGCTGGAATGAGAATCCTCCCGCTGCAGTGATAGAAAACAGACATGGGATTTCCCGCTGCAAAGACAAAAAAAAGAACACAGGGCTTGCCAACGAACCTAGATGCCGGGAATTTGGCGTGGCTATGCTTCTCCCATTCTACCTATCTGAGTTTTAATATAGTCTTTTATCACTAATACATACGCACCAATGGTAAAATGTTTAATCAGTGGTAAAAGGATGTAAAATTTTTGCCCGTTAGGTTTTTTGATGCGACAGTTTAAAAATAGCATATTTTTGAAAGCAGTGCATTTTCTTCAAAACAAGATTTTCTTTAAAAATTCCCCAAAATCGGCAAATGTAAGTGCGATTTTGTAACAGATTTTATTTGAAAAAGAAACTCTGTAATTTCCTATGATATAAAAAATATAGTGTTCGGACGAAAATGTAGCTCGTGATAATGTAAAATGCATGAAAAGTGGCCAAAAACCTTACAAAACATAAAATAACTCAAAAACTATTAATCCGATTAATTTCATTTTTACGGCATTAGTTTTCTCTTGTCCTATTTAGTCAGTGTGCGAAATTTGGCCCAGATCCGTCGAACGGTCTGGATGTGTATAGCGATATATATATAAAGTAGTTTATATATATAGAGTAGTAATTAGTATAAATATTTCAACTATTAATTTTCAGTAAAAAGTGCAATTAAATGCATTAATTAAAAACACAAAGAAAATATATATAAATTTTGTTAAAATAACGTAGAATCAATAAAGATTACAAATAATCACAGTGTTATTTGTACTGTGTCATATAAATGTTTAAAGAGCTTATATTCAAAAAATTACTAATAAAAACTAACTACTAATAAAAATAATAACATAAATGGTATAAGCACTGTTCAGTTGCTTATAACTCAAAATTTTCTTAAAAAGTCTTTACATTTCAAGCTCGTTTATTATACGTATATTTGTAAGTAAACTTAACAAACACAATATATTTTCATGAACGTAGCATTTTGAAACAAATAGCATAATTTGATCGGACCATGTCTAATGAAACTACCACAATTTTTAGCATTTAATTAACTGAACTTCCCATAAGATTCAATACAAAACGGGGAAAATCCCATCCTTTACTTTGACGTCACGAAATCCACAGCCCAGACCCTTCATGAAGAAGCTTTCTTTCTCTCCCAGGGACCCTGGCCTGTCGCTTACACCTAGTTGCTATGGCAACGTGCTGACCTTGAGAATGAAAAACCCCAAAGAAATGAGCATTTTCCCCCTTCATTCACGCTACGCTTCTGATAAGGAAAAAGTGGCTGAAAATTGTACAAAATATAAAATAACTCAAAAACTATTAATCTGATTAATTTCATTTTTATGGCATTAGCTTTTTCTTGTCCTATTTAGTCAGTGTGCCAAATTTCGTCCAGATCCGTTGAACGATCTAGATGCATATAGCGAACAGACGGACAGACTTTCCTCTTTTATATACAGTGGAACTTGCCTAATGTGACCACCCTCGGGAATGACAAAACTGGTCACCTTATACAGGTGGTCACCTTACAAAGGTAGCACTTTAATAAATTTGTTTATGCTTAAAATTCAAATAACACTTGCACAAACACTCTACAGTTTATTTATAACAAGATCTCAAAATCAATAAATATCCATGAACAAAAAAGAGGAATGTAGGGAGTAAAATACTGAAACATTAAAATGCACATTGCATACAAATTGTGTGCGACTTCCTTATACTTACGTTTCACTGTGTGTTTTAATACATCTTGGTCACAATGAATAATAAAAAATAATAAATATGAATAAAAAATATAAATTTCCATTTTGCAGCTTGACATATTACTAAAGTACAGTTTGAATGTTTGGGTTGTTTTCATGTTTGCACAAATATAGTTCATGATACAATTTTCACTAGTGTACATCAAGAACACATTGTTTAGATAACACACTGTGTTGTAACAGCAAAGTTCTAAAAGGGCCAGTCTCCAAATTGCCAGGTTGAAAGAATGAAAAGAAATGTTAGGCTTTATACATGTTTGGCAGAATTTAAATGTGACTCGCCACAAGGGTGATCAGAATATAGTTTTTGTAGCCTAGACAAAATTATTGTAATCCTGTGGGAAAGGAAGAAAATTAAATATATTCACAGACTACAGATGCCAACAAAATACATTACAAAGGCTAAAACCAAAATAAATTAAGAAACAGTTAAATAGCATTATTGACAGATGGGAGATTTAAAATGGCAAGAGTATTACATTTAGAATAGGTAAAGGGAAATCAGAAGTACTCATAAATGTGTGGTTAACTTCATCAAAAGTAATTGTAAATATGTGTTTAACTGCATCCCACACATCTCTTACCGGAAACCATGCTGAATCAATTTTAGCATCAACAGAAATATAAAAGAATCTAGAGTAAAATAAGTTTTCCTTTTTAATTTATTTATCTATTTTTTTTGTTTTTGTTTTATTTATTCATCTATTGAGAACAAGTGTTACAGAAGAGAGAATCAGTGTTGAGATCAAATCTTGTGTTAAACAACTGAAAAGGGATATAGGATTCTATATTATTTGAATGTGTTTTATATTTAAGAGGCAGTTTATAATGGAAACTGGTCATATTTAACAGGTTAAAAAACTTAAATTTGGCAGATTATCTGGTCACTATACAGTTTTCGCAGCTGGTCACTTTACAGGATATTTACCCCATACATTTTTTATGAATTACAATGAAATTTCATAAAAGTGTTTACTTTAGACAAGTGGTCTCTTTACCAATGTGGTCACTTGGTTCCACTGTATATACAGGGTGTCTAGCCTTAATGTGACCCAATAGCTAATTCCCGAACCGTTCAGTTTAGATATGCACTTCCAATTTAAAAAATGTTTTAAAAAGGGTAAAGAATGTTTTTACGTGCTTTTCGAACCAAAAAAACTCATTTAGAAAAAAATTACAAAAATTAAATTTTTATACGGTTCCCAGGTCCTATCACTTATATTTAGGAAAAGATGCAGTACACCAAAACAAAGTAAACACAAAAAGTTTCATTTTATTACGATAAAAACTGACCGAGTGATGGAACTTTGAAAATCATACATTTCATCCATTTTTTCGGCCAATTTCAAGAAGCTAGTAAGGGACCGTCTCCAAAGTGAAATTAATTGGAACTCTGCAGGGAAACTTTCGCTCTTGCACGTCACTCTTATGTAAATCGTTTTTAAATTTAAAAGTACATACATTACGTTAATATTACAATAATTGAGTACTTAAGAAACAAAATTTATTCTGTGTACGTGTAAAACATAGATAAAATAAAATATTTTGGACGAAGAAAACTTTTCAAAAGCAGTTCCAAAAAAATAGACTTATTTGCCTGCGGCTTCAGACTAATTTGCTGCGATACTGATCATGGTGAACGTTAAAAATCTGCTGCGTAGTCGCTTGCAATTGCATACAGCCGTATTCTAATATTACGAATTCTAGTATGGGAGAACGAGATGTATACAACTGGTCTCCAGGCATTAGCTCCTGCGCCAGGACTGGACGATAAGGAAATGCACCGTACGTATGTAATATGTTCCACACCGTCGATTTTGAGTAGGAACAAGCCTTGCTAATATCCTGGACACTACTTTCAGGATGAGCCAGGGCATATCCTAGAACATCCTCAGCGGGTATCCGCAAGCTTGAAGGTGTGGCACGAGACAAGGGAATACGTCTATGACAACTCCCAGTTCTATACAAGCGTTGAACAGCACGGGCAATTGTACAATAAGATAGATGTCTTCGACTGGGAAATTTAATGGCATAAAGTCTTGCTGCCTCTCTCTTATTTCGATTACACTGCCCATACAACAGTACCATTTCGCAGTATTCTTCATTTGTATACATCTCGTTCTCCTGTACTAGAATTCGTAATATTAGAATACGACTGTATGCAATTGCAAGCGACTACACAACAGATTTTTAACGTTTGCCATGATCAGTACCGCAGCAAATCAGTCTGAAGCCACAGGCAAATAAGTCGAAGTTTTTGGAACTGCTTTTGAAAAGTTTTCTTCGTCCAAAATATTTTATTTTATCTATGTTTTACACGTACACAGAATAAATTTTGTTTCTTAAGTACTCAGTTATTGTAATATTAACGTAATGTGTGTACTTTTAAATTTAAAAACGATTTACATAAGAGTGACGTGCAAGAGCGAATGTTTCCTGGCAGAGTTCCAATTAATTTCACTTTGGAGACGGTCCCTTACTAGCTTCTTGAAATTGGCCGAGAAAATGGATGAAATGTATGATTTTCAAAGTTCCATAACTTGGTCAGTTTTTATCGTAAGAAAATGAAACTTTTTGTGTTTACTTTGTTTTTGTGTACTGCATCTTTTCCTAAATATAAGTGATAGGACCGTTTAAAAATTTAATTTTTGTAATTTTTTTCTAAATGGGTTTTTTGGTTCGAAAAGCACGTAAAAACATTCTTTACCTTTTTTAAAACATTTTTCAAATTGGAAGTGCATATCTAAACCAAATGGTTCGGGAATTAGCTATTGGGTCACATTAAGGCTGGACACCCTGTATATATATTAATTCATAGATCGAGTTTAAAACTTTGCCGTTGGAAAAACATGAATTAAAAAAAAAAAAAAGAGAGAGAGAGAGAGAGGAGAGGGTTCTTTGGTCCGTAGCTGATCCTCATATTTTTCAGAGGAAGTTTTAAATTTATCCACGAATACGTAACTTTTCTCCAAATCTCATGTTTACTTATTTCGGGGTGGCTGCAGCCCCATCAGCCACCCCTGGCTACGCCCCTGCTGACACGTATGCTTGAAAGTTGGTGCGAAAGTCTCTAAATCAGCATGTCTTTTAATGAGAAAAGTGTAGGACAGGTCATAATTTGCAGGCCAAACTTTAGAATGGTAGCGAAGTCACGAGCCAAATTTCAGGATATAACCGAAGTCACGGGCCATATAATTGGCATTTGTATGGGGTTTTGAAATATTTACATACGTTTTATACGGAGTTTTGATATCTTCCGCAGGAGGAATCGAAAGCCGTGGCGGGCCACATCCGGGCTGCTAGCCGAAGCTTTTCCAGACAATGTTAAATTAGCAAGGCAAAGGAGATCTGAGACATCCTGTGTATCACATCTACATTTCTTGTGCTGTCGCCTGGTTGGTTACTGTTGAAAAACGGGCAAAAATATTGGCCCTGCATGAAGTTGGCTTTTCTGAACGCGAAATAAGTTTAAAGTTATATGTCAGCAAGACAGGTGTGCATCAATGGATCAGTAAATTCAAAATTTCGGGAAATTGTACGGATCTTAAGAGAAGCGGTCGCCCAAGAAAAACTAGTGCACGTGATGATCATGTGATAAGGATGGTCACTTGATCTCCTGCAATTAAATTAGAGCTTCTCTGGCTGCAAAGGATACCAATGTTAGTAAGCAGGCCATTATCAGAGACGGAAGTGACGTCATCGACGTGGGCGTGGCTATGACGTCATAGGGGCATGTTTGGAAGTGAGTCACGAGGGGAGTTATTTTCTACGAAGGTGGTTTATAACATATATACCCAATTTGAGCTCAATCGAATGTACCGTCTAAACGCTAGTGCACTTTCAAGAATTTCCCCCATAGGCCATAATGTAAAAGAAATCTTTGTCATAGCCCTGTAGAAAAACTATAAGTCCTACATACGCCAAAATCAATACCGGTCTTGAAACGGTAGTTTATAACATACATAACCAATTTGAGCTCAATCGAATGCTCCGTTTAGGAGCTATCGTGTTCACTCACATACACACAAAACAGTATAAATGATTTCAGAAGACCTCAAAACGTGTAAATACACCAAAACCTCGAAGTCAAATTTTTTCATGATTACAATACTTTCCTTACATAGTACATGTTCGGAAAGTAAAAATAGTAACAACTAAAAACGCAGTAATCAACATCAACGTTCATAGCATGTAAAAGTATTAACAACGTAAATATACACGTTTACGAAATCTAAGTCATCTCATTTTTCCAACAAATACACAAAGCAGAAACAGCGAAGAAATAGCTTAAAAGCATTTGTAAGATAAATTTTGTTACAAGAGCAAAAAATCTAAAACTAAACATTACCCAAACGTTCTGAATGTTTAGACACTTGTTATAAAACGGAAAGCTTTCATGACGCACGACTGACTATGTTTAAATGGATATTATCACAATTTTCAAAAGTAGGTGGGTGATTCCATTCTGTGATTTTTTATGTCCTGTATTGCTTGTTCTCACTGGTCATTAATTAATAATCTATTAATGAAATTTTTGTGTTAATTAGATACCCATCAACATATTTCATCATTGTTTTTATGTAATATACCTTGCCATTCAGTGAAAACTTACAATATATCACCCAAATGCCAGTACCGTGTCATGTCCATTTCTAGAATTTATCTTTAATTGTTAATTTTTTTTTGTCGCAATAAATTATTTAAACTAATTACCTCATAAATTCTAAAGTATATGATCAAACTAAAAAGAATGACACATTTTTTGTTAATGTATTAAGTTAACATTGAATTCCGGTTCAATAACTTTTGTCATTAAATTTTAACGAATTTGAATTTGTACGACTCGAGCACCATCTACCTTGAGATTTATGAAACGTCTAGTGAATCATGTTGAAAGTACATCACCTAAGTAATATTTACAGACATTGAGTTGATGAAATAGTGCAAAGAGTTTGTGTCATTTTAGAACTCAATTTTCAAAAAGGTATGTCATAAATTTTCTTGTCAGTACTGTGGTATTGATAAACTTTATCAACTATTAATTTTTCTATCCAAAATAGTAAATTTTTGTACTTAATACTAGCCTAAATTACACAGTAAATGGATATTATCAAATTCATAGCCAAACAATTACAGTTGTTATTTTAAATGAAAATGTCAGTACCGTGTCTGTCAATACCATGTGAAAAAATAATTAATTAGTAATAAAATTATTTTAATTAATAATTGTAATTGTTTTTAATGCAGATGGCTCCAATACTTCGTAGTAGAAAACTGCCTGATACTAGTGGCAATAAAAGTGACAGAATTCAACAACCGTCATAAAAAAAGGAAAATGTAAAAATAAAATTAGTGCCTAAGTAAAACAACATCGTTTGGAACAAAAACGTATTGCTGAAAAATTAAGGAGAGGAAAAATACGGAAGGATCCAGAGGCTTATGAAAATTATTGTCAGAAAGAAAGAGCAAGAAATGAAAAAAGGAAAAGGGAAGGAAAACTTAAAATCTGTTCAAGAGTTGCGAGCTCGTCGCAAACAACAAAATTTATGGGGAAAAAAAAAAAAAAAAAAGAAGTTGTAGTAAAATCCTCTCAGGCTTTCATTTTTACAATAAAATAGATAAATAATATGCATAAAAAATTTAAAGTTTAATTTTAAAATCTTCACATTTTTTAATTAAAAAAGTCACAGTTTGAACAGAATCACCCAGGTAAGGAATTGAGAATACACAGAGTATGAAGAAAGGATTGCAAAAAAATTCAAAATAACATGCTTTTCTATATACTTGCAACATTTTATGAAAAATACGAATATTCAAAAACACATTATTCAAGAAATATTTCATTTATCAAAAAATCAAACTTTAGTCACATGTTGCTCGATACATTATTTCTAATAATCTACCAATGAAATCAGCAACATTTAAAATTATTTAAGGAGCAAGTGCGAATGTCATACTGCAGTTGTGTCCAGTCTCGGTATCAACACATATAACATAAAAATATCAGAAATATAAAATTGCAATTTACAGAATCTGAATCATCTTATTCTTCCAATAAATATACATAGCGGCAAAGCAGTATACACTAAATGTATTTGCACGATAAATTTGTTTAAAAGAATACCTAAAACTAAAGCTAAAACATCTTTCAAATTATGAATGCTGTAGTCTCTTTTCCTAAACGGAGAGCGTGTATGACATACAAGAGACAAATATTTAGTAACACTACATAATAATCCTCAGAAATTAAAAACAGAACACACAGCGAATAAAAGCACGCATGTAAAAAAAATCACTATCGCATATCTTTCCATAAACTTGTAACTATAAAAAAAAATAATAACTAAATACACATTAATCAGTATCAATGTTCATAGCATGTAAAAGTATTAGAAACGTAAGTATGCACGCTTACAAAATATAAATCATCTCATTTTTCCTACAAATACACACAGAGCAGAAGTAGCGAGTACATAGCTAAATGCATTATTACAGTGAATTTATTCACAAGAGCAAAATAAAAGCTAAAACTAAACATAACCCAAACTTTCTGAATGCTTAGTCACTTGTTATAAAATGTGAAGTTTTCATGACACAAGTGACTATGTTTAAATGGATGTAACATCACAATTCTCAAAAGTAGGTAAGGAATGGAGAATATACAGAGTATGCAAGAAGGATTGCAAAAAAATCAAAATAACACGCTTTGCTATATACTTACAACATTTTCTGGAAAATACGAATATTCAAAAAACACATTATTCAAGAAATATTTTATTAACCAAAAAAAGAAACTTTCCTCATATGTTACTGGAAACATTATGTTCTAATAATCTACCAATAAAATCGGCCAACAATTAAAATTATTTAAGGGGCAAGTGCGAGCCGAATGTCATACTGCAGATGTGTACAGTCGGTATCAACTCATGTAATACAGTGAAATCCCTCTATAACGATATTTTGGGGGTCAAAATAATATATCGTTGTAAAGAGAATTATCGTTATAGAGAGAATCGATATTGGAACGAAAAGATTTTTGATTTTTGTTCTTCATATATCCCATACCCTGCGGTATCACCAGAAAGTGTTCTGTTTTCATTCAGCACACCCTCGCAAGTAATATATAATAAATAAAAGGAGAAAAACATGTTTATAGTTTTCAGTAATTTTCACAACACTCACAAATTTTAGTTAAATACCCTTGCCGCCTCGCCAGGGATTCTAGCGGAGATATAGCTTATAAATATTTATAGCATATTTGAATAACAAATATATAATGTCTAAATAAATAATACCTGAATGCCGCAAAAGCGTTTTTTAAAATGTATTAGATATTAATTGAAAATACATACCCATTAATTTATCCTTATTTATTTTGCTTCATGCCTTTATCAAAATCTTTTATGATGTTGAATTTCACTTCGATAGATATTTGTTTTCTTTTAGCCATTTGCTTTCGATTTTCACTAAACAAACTTCAAAGTAAACAAAACTCATAAATGATTTAAAATATCCTCGTGTAATAATCGACCTCGATAGGATTTATCGGAGGTTAAAATTCTTACTCAAGTTCAGACAAAAGAACGTATCGTTTTCTATATCAGTTCCGGTGAAAGGAATCCTTGACCATTTTTTAAAGAGGGGGATAGGAATCAAAGATGTGTCATCCAACTGCCCTTCCACCTTACGAGAAATGCACTTTCTCATTACCATAGTGTTACATCAGCAAAACGAAACTTAGAAGACGTTCTTTGGCAGAGGCGTGGTCCAACCCGTTCCAACCACATTTTACCTCGACTTTCTTTGTGTAGCTTTCAATGTCTGTGCATGAGTTGGGCTTCTGATGCATCGTAGAAAAAAAAAATATATCGTAGTAGAGAGAATTATTGTGATGTAAGGGATAATTATTACCATCGTTGTAGAGAGAATTATCGTTTTAAAGGGTATCGTAATACAGAGAACTGTTTTACATTAATCTAAAGGGAATTCAGCCAGGACTATGAAAAAATATCGTAATAGAGAGAATTATCGTTATAGAGGATATCGTTGTAGCGAGATTCTACTGTATTATGAAAAAACATTTCTTGAAGGTACAACTGTTTCCAAGAAAAATCCCAAAAAGTACCTCCCTATTTGGGACATTCTACTGGCACGCATGGGGGCATTTCAACGTTACTTTTAGAAGTTTAATCGACAGTGGCAATATTAAAAATTAACTTATTCTTCATATATCTCAAATATATCCTCCATATATCACAAATAGTTATTTTACCGGGGCACCCATAAGAATTATATTATGCTGAATGGCAATCTCTGCAACTAGTGAACCAATTTGAAATTTTTTTTCACTGAGAGAAAGCTACACTATTCCTGAGTATTATAAGCTACATTTCATCATGTAGCATAACTAGTTCTTTTACAGGGACACTCAAAAGAATTCCAGCACATGAGGCTATATGGACATCTCTGTAACTACTGAACCGATTCTAAAGATCTTTTCACTGAAAGCTACACTATTCCTGAGTAACATAGCCTAAAATTCATGCATGTAGCATAATTTACAGGAACACTCAAAATGATTCGTAAACATTGTCGTAACTGTCTCCATTCGCCACTCAAATTTTATTGTTAAACTCCATTCAAATTTTTGAACAGTGCAGTTATATATCTTCATATAAAGTGAATCCAATGTTAAATATTTTTGAAAGCCCCCAGCTTTGCGGCCTCTACCTTCCAGTCATTTTAAGAGGCATCACAAGAGCAAATCAGGTAAAAAAAGAAGAAAGTTTCAATCACCATCTCAGAATCTCATGATTTTTTTTTTGTAGATTTTTGTGTGTGGCCTTACCCAAGGAAAGAACACATCTGAAATATTTATTTTGATTTAGCTCTTTTAGTTTTGGAGTTATGGGGGGGGGGTCAAAGTATCCCAGAGGAGTGACAAATTCAGAGCCATTTTTGCCATTTTACTCTCTCGACTGTGAATTGCTCAGAGATGCTCCAGAGATTTTTTTTTTTTTAATCTGATAATATACCTTGAATACTTAACATCTAAAACTGGAAATTCATTTGAAAATAGGCAGAGCCCCCAAATAAGCCCCCCCCCATATATCCCCAATTTCATAAAACATACAGTAAAGAATGCTTTGAATCTTGGCTCTCACGTGATACAGAAAAAATAAAAATTCCAGGCCCTTGATACGAGGCCCCAAACATGGTCCTTAGTGCTAATTTATGCAATTTCGAAGCATAGGTCAGCGCTCTGACTTCGCACATGAGAACTATTAGCATGGAGTTGTAGTTTCAACATAGTAGTTTCATATTATGAAAAGATATATTTTTTTTATTGTGTTAAATTTTTCTTGAAAATGGTGATGCTTTCAAAAAATATACCGGGGGGCCTGGGGGCCTTCAAAAATTTTTAACATTGGATTCACTTTATATGAAGATATATAATTGCACTGTTCAAAAAATTGATTGGAGTTTAATGAAATTTGAATAAATTTAAGTGGCGAATGGAGACAGTTACTACAATATTTATGAATTATTTTGAGTGTTCCTGTAAATTATGCTACATGCATGAATTTTAGCCTATGTTACTCAGGAACAGTGTAGCTATCAGTGAAAAGATCTTTAGAATCGGTTCAGTAATTACAGAGATGTCCATATAGCGTCATGTGCTGGAATTCTTTTGAGTGTCCCTGTAAAAGAACTAGTTATGCTACATGCTGAAATGTAACTTATAATACTCAGGAATAGTGTAGCTTTCTATCAGTGAAAAAAATTTTCGAATCGGTTCACTAGTTGCAGAGATCCCCATTCAGCGTAATGTAATTCTTATGAGTGCCCCTGTAAAATAACTATTTGTGATATATGGAGGATATATTTGAGATATATGAAGAATAAGTTAATTTTCAATATTGCCACTGTCGATTAAACTTCTAAAAGTAACGCCGAAATGCCCCCATGCGTGCCAGTGAATGTCCCAAATAGGGAGGTACTTTTTGGGATTTTTCTTGGAAACAGTTGTACCTTCAAGAAATGTTTTTTCATAATATCAAACTACTATGTTGATACTACATCTCCATGTCAATAGTTTTCCTGTGGGAAGTCGGCTTCAGCTGTACCAATGCTTCGAAATTGCGTAAATTAGCGCTAAGGACCATGTTTGGGGCCCCGTACCGGGGGCCCTGGGGGCCTTCAAAAATTTTTAACATTGGATTCACTTTATATGAAGATATATAACTGCACTGTGCAAAAAGTTTTTCTGTATCACGTCAGAGCCAAGATTTAAAGCATTCTTAAAACTGTATTTTTTATGAAATTGGGGGTATTTTGGGGGGCCCTAATTTGGGGCTCTGACAATTTTCGAATGAATTTTTAATTTGAGATGTTAATATACAAGGTATATTATAGGATAAAATGAAAAAATTCTCTGAAGCACCTCTGAGCCAGTCACAGTCGAGACAATAAAGTGGCAAAAATGGCCCTAAATTAATTCGACGTTGCTCCTCTGGGGTACTTTGACCCCCCATAACTCCAAAACTAAAAGAGGTAAATCAAAAATATTTCAGATTTGTTCTTTCCTTGGGTAAGGCAACACAATAAAAGAAAATCATGAAATTCTGAGATGGTGATGGGAACGACCTGCCCGATTTGCCTCTGCAATGCCTCTTAATTCCTTCAATTATGTTATTTTCTGCCTTTAACCAGGGTTGAATTTTCTAGCTTGCGGTTGCAAAAATTTCATCATCTGGTTCAGAATATGCGTTTTGTTCAAATTTTCTTCGTAGGAGAAATTTGATTGCGTTATTAGCTGTAACAAATTTCTCTTCGAAATTTCAGCTGGTGTTGGCTTTTCTGAACCAATTATTTCGCCAATTGTTTCATTTAATGACTCTGCCAAGATACTTACTAAAATTTTTTAAAATACTTTGATGTCACGGGACCTTATTAAAACGCCTATCGAGTACATATAAACGTGTTTTACTCTTTTGGGTACTAAATACATGGCCACCGACTTATCATTATTATAAAATGCGCTACATCCAAGTGAACATAAGTTTTATACTGTAAAGTAGAATTTTGAAGAAAAGCTTCAAAGCATCCGGACAAGTAAATTGAAAGATTCACACCGTTGAATGCTCTGCTTTATTCATTTTAATAGAGCTAAATAAAAGTCACGCACTGCTTCTGTTTGTGGAGGAGCTGCATCTCTCACCCATTGTCCAAGACAGAATGCAATGGACAATGTGTCGTGCCTTTCTGACAGCAATTGGTACACGGTGAATTGTTCTTTATTTTCATAAACAACAACTTCATATAAAAAAATGTGACGAGAGACTTGCGAATGCTTTATCTTTCTTACTAAGGGGCCGGTTGCGCCAATAGCTACTGCCACATATTTCGATGTTTTAAAAAGATTTTTATAAATAAACATCTGTGATTTAGTCCAATAATGAACAAAAAAGTTATCCAAGCCTATATCATGAATTGATCCAATCCATGGTAGATTGCTCTTCCTAACATCTATTGCTTTAATTGGGTCTTCATTGGAGTAATCGTATTTCGGCCTTTTTTTTTTTTTTTTTTTTTAATTTTCGGAGGACATCTGTACTATATATTTCTGGGCTCATAATATCCCCAAATTCCACATTCTTGCGGGCTTTTTCCGTTTGCATTTTTTGGCTGGTTTTGTTAGTAATTCCTTACTAATTTATTTTCGAACTTCTCCTTTCAGAGGTCTCCTCGAAATATTTGGAATATATTTTGCGTCTCTTAAGCTGAGACAAAATATCATATCTAAACCTTCATTTAGTTCTTCTCTTGTGTAGCCTCCCAAAGTATTTTGGCATTCCTTGCTATGCCCTTCAATTTTACAATAGAATTTGCTTTGAAAAATCCTTGCAAATTTTTAATCTTTTAACCCATTTGTGTCTGGATATTTTACCTACTTTCTTCAATTTTTACTGATAACAGAAATAATAGATAAATTTCTGATGTCAACTTCTTGAACAAGGAATGATTTCTTTTAAAATCATTATGTATAAAAATCGAAATATCAACATCCTACTTGGTCATGTTAAAATATTTTGTAGCGTTGAGGCTCAATTCTTATGAATAAAGGGTAGGAAAAATAAATAACGTTTTCGACTAATAGCGAAAATGCTGTCCCAAAAAAGGGACACTAGGCATAAACGGGTTAAACACAGAAGGGCAAGGTATTTTTAGTTGTTCCCCCAATTTTTTTCTGTTATAACACCAGTCCAAACACTTGGTCGTAATGTCTTGTTTCTGCATTGCTCTTCAATTCTGGTTCTAATTTTGTCCCAATCTTCTGAAGAAAGCCTTATAATTCTCTCTTCTTCTGCACTATTTTCAAGTTGCAAGAAGACTTTGTCGAAAAGCTTGAGTCAGAATCGGCATTTTCTGTTCTTTCATTAATTTTAACGTTAAAATTTTTTGCTTTCAAAGTATTATGTCTATTTTGCTGAGTATGAAAGTGCATATATTAAGGTGTAAGTTGATTAAGGTGTAAGCTTTTCAGTTATTTTGGACCATATACTATGAGTTGCAGTTAGGGAATGCAATCCCAATCCCGCGGGAACGGGATCCTGCGGGATCCCGCACAAATATTTGCAGGACTAGTCCCGCGGGATTACGATCCTAATCCCGCGGGATTGATACCGAGAAATAAATTATTTTTTATTAAAATTTCACGCCGCTTTCCCAACCAATAGACCGAAATTTTTTGAATATTCATGTCTTTCATCTAACAATAAACGAATCCATAATTACAAATTTTAATTTAAAGTTTCATTTTTTAAAATTATCTTCCAATGGGAGTCTGTATCAAACATCTAAATCTAAACACTGTAAATTTAAATTTTTCGAAAACTTCCCAATCTTAAGTGAACTGAAATATTTCATACTAATTTACCTCTTAGCGAAGAATCATGAATTAATTATAAAAAGTTTTCATTTTTGTTATTAATTTTTTTTAATTCACACTTTTAACTAGCTGGAACCCGTCGAATTCGACGGTCACTTTATTGACTGTAATATTCAAAAATAAATGGAAACGATCAAGAATGTCACCAAGGTCTTGAAAAAAACTAACAGAAAAAAATCAAAGAGCGACGCGGACGGGACATGACTTGTGACAGAAAGTAAACAACAGGTTTCACGCCAGTTCTTAGCAACTGTACAATAACGATGAAATGATTGAAATCTTTAAAATTTATTTTTAACTATCTTTATTAAGTAAAAAAAAAAAGAAGAGTGGATATTAAATGACGAATGAGCAAATACAGTTACAAATTCTAATTGAGCATTTCGTTGAAGACGATATTTTGGGTAAAGTCATCGACCACGAAACGTCCAGGTGAATTCTCTTAAATGATCTTGACTGCCACAGCATTCTTTGATCTAACCATTGAAAGAGTGACATACAACATTCCATGAGAAAATACGGGAGCAGAAAGGTAAACGCCAAAAGTATGAAGCGAAAATAGTGAAAAATTTCGGAATTCTGCAAAAGACAAAAAAGTCTTATCCGCCAAATGGCGATCACGCGCTCCCTGCTTTATTTGCCTTTTCTCAAGCTACCCTGGATGGTAAAGATCCAGTATCAGACAAAAAACTGAAAAATTAAAGAAATAAAAGATAAATCGCTAACTAAAGAAGGAGTTTATAACTGCCGTCAATGTTGTTAACAAACCACAATGTATTTGTATGGAGAAAAGTTTGAAAAAAATCTGAAACACACAATCTTACAATCTTCGCCAAGCATATTCCAACTATACTTCACAATTTTAAATACTGTTCGGAATGAGCATCATAATCCATGAGTGTGCTATATTTGTCTTTCTCGTTGCATAAAAAACATCTTTGGAATTAATATCTATATTAAATTTGCCTATTAAAGCTATTTTACAACCATCGCCAGATATGGTTCGGTTTTTAAGTTTTTTTGCCGCAAACGTGGCGATCAATTATCAAAAATCGTAAACCTTGTTAGACTTATTCTCCCCTCCCCCTTTCCGCGTTATGTGGTAAACACATTTAAAAAGATTTCCACCGTGACAGTTCATCTCTACAAATCCTATCGACAGAATCAAGTAGACAAAGTCGGCGTGAACGAAATAGCACCCTAGTGCTAAAAAGCGATAAAGCGCTAAAATAAAGAAGGCTTTTTATGACAGCAAAATGTATTTAATAAACCACAATGTTATTTCTATGTCGAAAAATTGCACATTTAAAGTTCCGCTACGGAGCTTACGCATATCAATCGTTTACGTAAGATCGTTTTTTAGAACAACACATTTATTATCACTACACACTGTTGCCACACAACATTTACAAACGGATGCAATTTTTAACAAATATTTTTCCAAATAAATCAAACCTTGCGGAGCTTACGCATAAAAATATCGTCTGCCAACAATGGGGTTAATAAACCACAATGTTATTTCTATGGCGAAAATTTGCATCTTTGTTGTTCCGCCACGCCTAAACCGTTCGGCTTTTTCTGATTTTCTCTTTTGATGGCACATCTAGGGGCCGAGACCTTTCTTCAGACACCTCAACCGAGTTTTTACACCCAGCCGTTCTCTCGATTCGGTTGTCGAAAGAAAAACATGTTTCAAAATAATATATAGATTATTTTACTAAAATTAAATTTAGACTAGGAAATGATTCATTGTAGTTGTTCGATTTTGTACGTTCTTTTTTCAGCAACTAAGAAAGTAACGTAAGTATGTGAATGTATTTTTCTGTAAATTCCTCAATTTTAGAAACTAGCATAACTAGTACTAATATATTAAAACATAACTTACTGTATTATTCTGAAAATCATGATTATAATTTTCATATTTCTGTAAGTTATTGCATAAATTATCTCATAAGATTAATTATTATTATTAAAGTTAACCTTTATAGTGCTTAAAAATCTTACTTTTTTTTTACTTTTCTCTGTTGAAATGAACCCCTAGCTAAATGAAATGTCAATCTCGCGGGATCAATAAATCTCAATCCCGAACTCCCGCAAGACGAAAAACAGTGCGGGATTGCATTCCCTAGTTGCAGTTACCAGGCTACCATTTTCGTTAAAAATTTCGGGTTTTTGAAGTTTTTCTAAAATCCCTGAGTGGCAAACTTTTGATTTTTTCGGCATGGCTACACTTTTATTCCAACACCTCGGAAATATCTTAGCTGAGTGTAACAGATTTCATATAAGATACCCTAATAGCACAGATGGTCACGAAAGAGTCGCTGTGACATTACAGAGGGTCACAATTGTCACAGGACTGTCAGACACTAGTCACATTGTGACTTGAGTGATGTGACTCCACTGTGTGGTCACTGTGAAGTTTATTTGTGACCAGTCACCCGGTGACGTTGCCGTGGAGTCACCTTGTGATCGGTCGCTCAGTGACTCCACTGTGAAGTCACTGTGTGACTGTTTTGTGACTACTGATTTTTTTGGACTTCAAAATGTCGTCACAGTGGCCGCTTTTGCGACTTTGGAACCAGACTCATTTTTTCTAATATTTTGTGGCAATTTCTTTCGTGAAACATTTAATAAATAAACCCGAAAATGATAACGAGTAATTCAATAAAATCTCACAGTTATAATGTAATGGAATTTAGTTTAATTTATTAATTTTTAAATTATTTCGTTTAAACAAAACAATATTATTTATAAAAAAATATTAGAGTTGAGAGTTCTAATCAATGGAGAAAACTAAGTATCTATGAGTAAAATTAACAATTTCTTTCATATCTCCATGGCATATATGTTTCGATAGCGTATTTAGGTTTAAATTTTGGATGGGGGGACTATCCGGTATTTTAAACCTTATTGCTACTAGAGTAAATAAAAATGTCTCAAAATTGCTGTTTTTTAATAATTGTTTTAAGTTTTTGGATGGGGCCTGGGATCCCTCCCCCCCCCTCCCTTTAAATACAGGATGGACATAATTAAACTGCAAGTGTTCAAGGAATGCTGGAGAGAAAACTACCAGGAATATTCCAGTGAAACTTGGTATCTACACGTTTCAGAACATGCGCAAGTCAAATATGCAATAAAAAAATTGCCATTTTCACCCGATAGATGGCGCTATATCATGTTTCAATGCTTATGGACGTCATATATGAAAATTTTAAGCCCATCGAACAGTGTAAAAACAAGACCATATTGAGTAATGGTCAATCATGACTCCGAATAAAAAGGAACGTGTATTGTTGTTAGTGAAGATATTCTATCAGAATGGTAGCAATTATTCAGCTACTCTGAAAGAATACCGGCGTATGAAATGATTAAGAAGAGGTCCAATGAGTGTCAATGAGAATAAATAATGGTTTAACTGTTTTCCAAAGCGTCTTTATGAATTGTTTATTTTGTGATCTTAATTTACGTTAATTTTTGATTATATGTTACTGTAAAAATTTAATTACTGAAGCAAATTGTATGGAATTTTGATAAACTGTAAATGATGTTTTATATTGTTTATATGCCTCTTAGAATGTCACTATGCTCTGTCTATCGGTCTCGGAAGTTGTATATGCCACCGGTGAGCTTTGAAATACGGTACAGCGCCATCTATCGGATGAAAATGACGATTTTTTTTTTGGGCATATTTGACTTGCGCATGTTCTGAAACGTGTAGATACCAAATTTCACTGGAATATTCTTGGTAGTTTTCTCTCCAGCACCCCTTGAACACTTGCAGTTTAATTATGGCCACCCTGTACATTCCTGGTATGTTTGAAAGTTCCGCTAGGAAAAATTTGAGGTAAAACTGCGGGTCTAAGTCAAAAATACTTTATTTTATCTAATGCATGTTTTTCCAATTAATTTTATTTATTTTTATATGAAATCCCTTTTAGGCAAAATATAGCAAAAATATAAATCTTATCCCTCACACCTTAATATATATCATACCCCGTAAACATGTCGCACATTACAAATTTATTTCATAACCGAATAAAAAAATTTCAATAAATCATTAGTTTTTTTGGATGAATACTTAAATGAAACAGCACATTATCTCCTGAAAATAATTTATGTGGAAAAAAAATATTTCCAAGATTTTTAATTTATATTTATTAATTATGGTATTTTCCCTCCATTTATAAAATACTTCAAAAAAATTTTAAGTTTTCGAAACAAGCCATGCCAGAACTAACTTTTGCAGCAGTCAGTTTAGTTTTAAAGCATTTTGAACAAGATGAACACAGCGCTGAGGTAACGTGCTGGCCTATGAACGAGTGTGTTGAGGGTTCAATACTGGTACTGAGACGTTTCATTCCGTGAGAGTTTGGTGCTGCCATCTAGTGCATGTTCTCGGTAACTTTTCCCCCCGAATTTTTCTGCTGTCGCAAAACTGTCCCAGAGCGACTTCTCTGAAGGGTCGCAATCGCAATGTGAAGTCACCACGGGTGGACATAGGGACTGTGTGGTGACCCTGCTGCGGAGTCGCGGCTACAGATTGTAACTCTATTGTGTCAGTATTGTGTGGTCGCATTTCAGTCACAGGGGATGGTTGTGCTACTAGGGTATTCCCCAACTTTCAGTTTTACGGGGTGGACTGATCTCATATGACCCCAGTAGAAACCCTCCTGCAACTGTCTTCGAGAGGGAGGAGCGTTTGTTTACGACTTCATTTGAATTCCAGCAATCCCCCACCCCCAACAACATAAATTTTACAGAGAAAGGGAAAGCGACATGTTTTATTGCAGCTGTGTTGCCTTTTAAACCATATGTTAAGGCATGGGCATCATATGAGTACTCGTAGAGGGCACCCGAAAAATATTTTCTTGGGTTGCCTCCATTTTTTTATGACACAAAATGATTTGTAAGAAGATTTAAAATAAAATTTGAAATAAATGCTACTTTCGCGCTTACATTTATCAAAAATCTACGTTGTAGTTTAAAGCTTTTCGCTCAAATCAAGTTTTCAATTCATTTTTCAATAGGTTCATCAGTGGTTATGGGCCTAGGCCTAGGAGCACCGTGAACTAAAACAGGGTGTCTACCGCTCCTGAAAATCCGGAAAGTCTGGAAAAAGCCGGGAAATTGGAAAATGGGTCCGGAAAGTCTGGGAAAAGCCGGGAAATTGGAAAATGGGTCCGGAAAGTCTGGAAAAAACCGGGAAATTGGGTAATGGGTCCGGAAAATTCACCAAAAGAATCAAATTTTTTTTGTGTCCTTTTTTTCACCCTTTCTCTCTAATTGTCAGACTGGAAACCGAAAGCAACTGCAACGCATTTTTTGGACCGCGAAAGCATCAAGCGATGTGTTTGCATAAGGAGGGAAAAATGGGGGGCTCATCAATCGTGACAGGAAGGTAAAAGACAAATTAGTTTACTTGGTAACTTATGGGTTAGGACCGTATTTCCAAGAACAGTGATTTAATTCTATCAGAAATTGCTCTTATTTTATGCAAATTAGAAACAGCGCCATCTATCGGCGAGAAATGTAAACTTTTTATTACGGCGTTAAAGATATGACGATTAGGGTGATTCATAAAATTCAAGTTTTTATTGTTTTTACTCTCAACCCATAATATCATTCTATCTACTAAAATATGAATTGGTTATTAATTTCAGAATTTTTTATTGATATTTAGGGGTCGCTACCAACTCTCAAAGTTTAAAAATTAACTTCAATAACGCACTTTTGGGTCTACGCGTTTCCTTCTCTTCTCTACTTCCGGCCACCCCTATATCAAGCAAGTGCCAATAAATTGAGCACCTCCCACTGCAGGAGGGGGGAGAAAAAAAGAAAGAAAGCATTTTATGTGCATGACATTCCCCGGCTTTAGTTAGCTGGATTGATATTTACAACATAAACAATCCTGCTTCTTACCGAGAGATAAAATCATTGAAATCCAAAGTGGTTGTGTTCGCTAGTGAATGCGACTTACTTTCGTTTTTTTTTTTTTTTTTTTTTTTTTTTTGTTGTTGTTTAGTCTTGTAATATTATTCATATAATGGCTTCAGATGTTATAAAAACAAGAAAAAGAAATGAAATATGGTTAATCGGACACACTTGCTCAGAATTAGTGCAAACAAGATTACCCTCAGTGCAAGAAGTAATGAGTTTATTTTTCACTATAAAAATACAGTACAAAGCCGAAAATCCGGAATGGACGGGACTACGGCGATTCCGGATTCTCGGATTTTCCGGAATATTGGTCATTAAAAAAAAAAAAAAAAAAAAAAAGTAGCGGCTACGTCATGGATTACGGGGTCCCGCCGTGAACTATGTATTTTTATAACGTTTTTCGAAATCGCCGCGATCTGTAGGTTGTACTGTAGAAATTGTTCTATTAAATTCACTTAAAAAAAAAAAAAAGTAAAGAAAAAAAAAAGGCGCCCTACTAATTGCCGCGTATATATTGCTTGCCCAATAACGTGAACGTAGTCACAACTTAAAAAAAAAAATCTTCCAGTATCAAAGGATAAAAAGATATAACAGCAATTTTTATCGCCATCCCATGCACTAAAACACTGATTGTGGGTGCGCAGACGTTCCCCCCTTCACCGGAGTGACTGGAGCCGGTTTGTCTGTGACTGGAGCTTTCCCTTTCCTAACAAGTTGTTACATTCTTATCTTCGTTGCACGTGCTTACTGATATTTTTATTTATGCGTTTTTTAAACAAGGCTTCCAATGGTATTTACGCTAATGTATGTTTTTACTGCAGACTTGAACGATGTTATAAAGAGTTTAATTAATTTCTTTGCCTCCTTAGAAAGAATAACATTAAATTAAAACTAATATCTCTACCGATTATTAAAGCTTAAATGCTTTACACTAACAGGAAGTGTCTCCACCCCCCTTAGAAATAACAGTTAAATCTTTTTGGAATGCAAAGAAGGAAAGTTAGGTCACGAGTCAGATTTTACCCTGAGGTTTTGGATATATATACTATTCTATATATATATATATATATATATATATATATATATATTGACGCTATTGTTATGATAACAAACTAGTCTAATGCTTGAGCATCCTGTAGTTTATTTATTTATCTATTTTTTTTTTTTTTTTTTTTTTTTTTTTTTTGAGGGAAGGGGAAAAACTGAAATCCAAAAAATGTCCGGTTTTTTGGTCTTTCCGGTTTTTAGGCGTCCGGATTTTCGGCGCTCTACTGTATAATGAAAAAAGTAAATAGAGAATCAGCGTCATTAACTGCTGGTGATGTGATGGCTATATGGGAAAAAGCAAGTATTCCCACCAAGGAAAAGCAACATGTTATCACAAAAATACTCAAATATTTCATAGAAAATAAGGCAAAGCGTTCAGCAGCAATCAAAGAAAAAGAAAACAAGTGGGAATCAAATTTAAATGTTCTGCTATAGCTCACACTAATGCTCTAAATATAATGACTATTGACGAAGACAAGCAATTTCTTTTGAACCAAAGAAAAATGAGCCGTCTTGGGCGAATCGGTAAGATTGATAAACAGTATGCTAGAGAACTTGCTAAACAATTAGAAAAAGAAGTTAAGTTGGAAAAAATGAAAGAAAAAGAAGCAATAAATAGACTAACTGAGAAATATGATTTATTGTCATCTTCAGCTACTTCTTCAACAGAGGACAGAAGTGATAGTGATATGAGTCAAAGTCGTCCTAATTCTCCTAAGCCAGGACCTTCTTCAAGCAAAGACTTTTCGATACCAAGGAAACGAGGCCGAAAAACAATCCTAGATTCTAATTTAGCAACTAGTCTCGATGTCGCTAAATAAGAGCGACCGGAAAGCAACTGTTGTTTTGACATCTACACTCAAAAGTCTAGGCTTTAATGTATCAGAATACAACGTAAGCTATTCCTCTATACGTCGCCAAAGAATGAATAATAGACTGCAGATTGCTGAATCAATAAAAGCTGATTTCCAACCCCAAACTACACTAACTGCACTGGGATGGAAAAATGCTCGAGGACATAACAGGGCATGAAGTAATAGATCATCTACCAATCTTGGTATCTGGAAAAGGAGTGGACCAGCTCTTGGCTGTTGCTAAGCTTCCAGATGGCAAAGGAGAAACCATGGCGTCTGTTATTTTCAAGACAATTTCATCTTGGAACTTACCTGATAAAATGTTTGTGCTTTGACACAACGGCATCTAATACTGGGCGAATAAACGGAGCCTGTATTCTTTTGGAACAAAAAATGCAAGAAGAATTGATTTGGCTCCCTTGTCGGCATCACATCTTACAAATCGTACTGGAAGCTGTCGTAGTATCAGCTATTGGACCATCCAGCGGTCCTGAAATTATAATTTTCAAAAAATTTAAGAGCCGTTGGACAAAAATAAATCAGGAAGACTTCAAAACTGCGATTTTTGAACCATCTACTTGGAATTGCGTTCAAACTGCAGCGACCGATATAATTACTTTTGCTCAGAATCAACTACAACAATTTCAGCCTCGTGACAATTACAAGGAGCTCCTTCATTTAATCATTATCTTTTTAGGAGGGATTCCTGAAAGCGGTATCTCATTCAAAGCCCCTTCTGGAATGCATCGTGCACGTTGGATGGCGAAAGCTGTATATGCATTGAAAATGTTTCTATTTAAGCACTAGCTTAAGATCACAATTGAAGAAGCTAAGGCCATTACGGATATCTGCATATTTGTTGTACTTCTCAATGCAAAATACTGGTTTACAGCGCCAGTGGCTTATATGGCACCTGAAAATGACCTGCAGATTTTGAAAGACATAGTTCAGTTCGAAAAACATGATACAGTTTTAGCCAAAGTCGCCGGTAAAAAAATGCTGGGTTATCTTTGGTATCTTTCTGAAGAACTGGTTGCTCTAGCTTTTTTTGATAAACGAATTTCTAGTGAAACAAAACACAGAATGATTTTAGCACTAAATAACGAAAGTTCGGAAAACAGTCCTAAAAAGGCATCTTTGAGGTATGATGCAATCAAAAATCAAAATATCGAAGATTTCGTTACAACAAATACAATGAAATTTTTCAACATGACTGGGATTTCGTGCGAGTTCATACAAAAAGATTCTGAGCTGTGGGAAGAAGAAGAAAGCTACAGGTCAGCTAAAGAGATTGTACAAAACATGAGAGTCGTTAATGATATAGCTGAACGAGGTGTTGCTTTGATGGAGGAATACAACAAATTACATACAAACGATGAGGAGCAGAAGCAGTACTTGATGTTGTTAGTTAAGAATTATAGACAGAAAAACCCAACCGTCAATAAGTCAAATTTAATATAACATTTTTTCTTTCTTTCTACTTCGAGGTTTCAACACTATTATTTAGTATTTTCATTCATAAAACTGTATTCTGGTTGTAATAAAATTATTTATTTAAAAATTTGTTTTGCTTCATTTCTCATATTTCAAAATTCGGTAGCGACCCTTAAATATCAATTAAAAAATTTAAAAAAAAATACTGGTATGTTTTCTCGTGGAATAGACCACTTTTAGGGGTTGAGAGTTAAAAAAAAGGGAAAATTTTTTTTTGGGGTCTTTTATGAATCACCCTAATGACGATGTTTACACCGCCATTTTCAAATGCTATTGAAGTTACGTTTTCACTTAGAAAACTTTTAAAGGAGTTTACAAAAGTTTCGTTTTTCACTTTAGCAAATTTAGAGATAAAATGTCATGGAAATAAAAGGTAAGTAAAGAAATAGCGTTTTTTCCTAACAAGGGCCCGCCTTCCATGACATTTAGGAAACTGGCAGATTCAAAGTAAACGAAAATTAGAGGTAACCTTTCCTCTTTAACAAAAAATTAAGTTAAACATGATGCATGAAAAAATACTTCAAAATCCACTAAAGGTTAGTAGAAACACAATATACAGTTGTTGCTGGCCAGCATGGTTAGTACACATTTCAAAAATTACTTCATTTCAAAAAATACTTGAACTTACTAGAAAATACTATATAGATGCATTCAAATATAAACACTTATGCTAGAACATTAATAAACACATTTCTAATCATAAAAATATTCATACTTCAAAAATACTCATCATATACGTTCAGTGCACTTTAGAAAATACTCACATTTTGCAAAGTTCATTCAATATAATACAGTTCAGTACATTGCAATGAAAAATACGAATTAAATTTGAAAAAGCTCGAATTGAAATCCAACCGAGATCGAGCTGGGATAGAGCTGGGATGCATCCCGAAAAAATTTGTAAAAAAAAAGTTTGTGTTATAGGTTAACACATTATATGCCTGACACAACACCTTACAGACTAGGGTGGACATATAGGAGCTTCCACTAGCAAAAATGGGACTTACTGAAATAAAACTCCTGTGATTGGGACGAAAATACTCAACTCTTAGAACTAACCAATCACCTCAGAATTCTCTGGCAAATTACAATATCACCTCGCGAGACGCTTTTGAGGCTGCTCGAAAACTTCAGAAAAAGACCAGAGCTAAGAATGTCGCACTCCGTGGGGAACTTTATTCCCTCGACTGTAAAGATGTCAGACAGACATAATAGGACAAACACAATTACATAAAGTTCATTTTTCTTTTCTTTTCCTTTTTTTTTTTCATCAAAAATTTCAAAAAATTTCCCCCCTTTCCCCTCAAAAAGTCTCAAGCCGAAGGGCTTATAGGAGACAAAAAAGTTGCCTAGGTTCCCACAAACGGGAGTAGGTCTTTCACACTTAACTAAAAATGTTGTCATTGAAAGTGGAAAGGCTGATTTTGGGTAAGGGTTTTGTGAAAATGTCTGCGGGGTTTTGTTTAGTGTTAATATATTCCAATTTAAACAATTTTTCTAAAACGAGGCTTCTTAAGAAATGGTATTTTACATGTATGTGTTTAGTGCGATTGTTCTCTATAGGAGAGTTTGAAAAATCGATAGCTGCACAATTATGACAAAATAAGGTAACTTTTAAATTTTCTGGAAGAATGTTTAAACCTTTTAGTTCATCTAGGATTCTATACATCCATAACAGTTCTTTTGATGCCTCTGTCAGGGCAATAAACTCAGACTCCATAGATGACAAGGCTACACATTTCTGCTTAAAAGTTCGCCATGAGATTGGGGTTTTGTCTAACATTAAGATGTGACCTCCCATTGACACACGATCATCTCTATTTGAGGCAAAATCGGCATCAGAATAACAGTTTATTGAAATTTCACTAATGTTTGAAAGTTTAAGCTTTAACTTTGATGTTGATTTTACATATCCCAGTAGTTTTACTAATTGGTTCCAATGATGTTGGCCGGGGTTAGATTGAAATTGAGAAAGGATATTTACAGCGTAAGATATATCAGGTCTGGTTCTACTAGCCAAGAAAGATAAACATCCCAAAATATTACGGTAGGGCAGTTTTTCCATTTCCTTAGTCTCTGCATCGTTACTAGGACTTTGCGTCTTTGCCGATCGCACCTGGAATTGTAATGTCAATGATACTAAGGGTATCTGGTACTTCTTAAACCGCTCATAAATTTTATTGATGTAATCTTCCTGGTGAATGAATAGTCCTTCCCTATTTTCAACAAATTGCACCCCGAGTAGTTTCTTCGTTCTACCCAACTTCTTTAGATCTACTTTATCTTCTAAGAGTTTAATTACATTCTCTATTTTTTCTTTCGTTTTAGATATAAACACCATGTCGTCAACATACAGAAGTAAAACTAAACTATTTTCATAAATGCAGACACAATTAGCCCACTCTAGCTTATTAAAATTTAACTCACTTAGAATTCCGTGTATTTCATTGAACCATTCACGTCCACTCTGCTTTAAGCCGTAAATTGCTCTGTTGAGCTTACAGACGTAGTTTTCTTTACCTTCCTCTTCAAATCCTTTGGGCTGCTTCATATAAATATCTTCTTTTACTGGGGCGTATAGGTATGCAGAATTTATGTCTACTTGCATATGAAACCAATGAAAATGTCCAACTAAGAAAGAGAAAAATAATCTTATTACCGAAAAATTTACCACTGGACTAAAAACTTGGTCGTAGTTTTCACCTTTTCTTTGACCGAATCCTTGAGCGACCAGTCTAGCTTTGTATCGTACTATTTTACCTTTTGAGTCGTGTTTTACTGTGAATACCCATCTATTGCCTATTATTTTTACATTTTGAGGTACGGGTACAAGTTTCCGCACTTCTCTTTCGTACATAACATTCATTTCTGCAGTCATAGCTTTCTTCCACTCATCTGAATCTTGAGAATCTATAGCTTGAAAAAATGAGTTTGGAATTACTATATCCTCTAGTCAGGAACTGGTCAAATTCGTTTCGTCTTTCACAATGCCGGTGTAGGTATCTTTACCTTTAAAACTAAATTTTTCAGGGTCATACTTAAGTCCATGTTTCTTGCAATATGCCTCGACCTCTCTACAGGATCGTAATCTTATATTGCTTCCTGATATACCGTAGTATATATCATTTCTGGACCCGTCTGACCTAGGGACGGCTTTTCTCATCCAAACTACATCTTTAGGTGGTGCTACTCGGTCTTTGGACTTAGAAAAACGAATTGTTTCTTCTCCCTCCTCCTCATCGGATTCACCGCTACTTATTTCAAATTTTTCTTCGGATGTGCTAGGTTTCTCGTAATCTTCTATTTCTGGTTCCCTTTCTTCATCGGAACTTTCTTCCGCTGTAATGGGTTCCAGCACGACTCCGCTGCTCTCACGAGTGGGTAAATTTTCATCAAACGTTACGTTACTTGTTTCAACGACTTTTCTGTCACTCGGTAGCCATACTCTATAGCCACGGGTAAACATTGCGTACCCAACTAGTATGCCTTGTTTTGCCCTCATTTCGAGCTTACTTCGTAATTGACGTGGTACACCTACGAACGCTTTTGATCTGAAAGTTCGTATATGCTTTACTGAAGGTTTGCGACCACAAAATAGCTCAAACGGTGTTTTAGATTGGTTTGCGTGGCATACCCTGTTCCAGGTGTATGTGAAACATAACAATGCTTCCGACCAAAAACCATTTCCCAGTTTACTGGAGTGTAACATAGCTTTTACAGCGTCCAAGGCCGTGTAATTAAATCTCTCACTTACACCGTTCTGTTCCGGCATATAATCGTTGGTTCTTTCAGCTTTAATGCCCTCCTCCTCCAAAAACTTCTTAAATTCATTATGGCAGAATTCCATGCCATTATCAGTTCTGATATTGATAATTTTTCTGTTTAGAAACCGTTCTGCACGTTTTTGGTACCTCTTAAAATTTTCGAAGACTTCCGATTTCTGCTTCATAGTATAAACAGTGACCTTTCTTGCGTAGTCATCTGTTATCGTTAAAAAGAACTTATGTCCCGATATTGATGGGTTAGGTAAAGGTTCACAAACATCCATGTGCAGAAGTTGGAGGGGTTTGTTCGATCTAATCTTAGGAATACTTTTAAAGCTCTTTCTTCTAGTTTTTGCTATTTTACAAACATGACAGGGTTTATACGACTTAGATTTAAAAACGGGTAGGCCAAATACCTCTCCCTTACTAGTTTCAACTGTAGCGTTACAATTAATATGACAAAAACGGCTATGCCAAAGTTCTAAGTTTTGGTTGTCATTTTTTGAAGAAAAATTAGCTTCTTCTTTCTTTTTAGTTATTGTTGTGGGATAAACATGGCACAGACCACGTTTCTTGTGTGCTGTAAATAGTTTTTGTCGGTTACGTGAAAATACCTCTACTTTGTTATTTCCCCCTCTAAATGTAACGCCCTCAGTGTCCTACGCAGGACCTGACTGGAGATTTCTCCTTAACTTAGAGGAATAGAGGACGTTTTTCAATGTTTTAACAATTTTACCACCTTGAAATTTTAACTCGACTGTCCCCCTTCCCTCGATGGAACAATCAATGCCGTTTATGGCGACCGACATCGACCAGCCTTTAATTGGTTCAAAGTTTTTAAAAAGTCTTTTATCCCGACAAAAATGAGCACTAGCCCCTGTATCAAAGATCCACGAAGAATCATTTAAATCCTCGCTTGTGTGGGCTTCTAGCATATGATTCTTAAGTTGTCGTTTGTTACTTTTACGATTATTGGGGGGAGGGATCCTACAACTAGCAATTAAGTGTCCGATTCTGCCACACCTATAGCACTTTCTAGTGTCTCTCTTTACATTATTTTTAGGTGGGACACGTTTCACTTGACTAGACATTGCGACGGTAGCTTGATCCCCTACACTTTGCTTTAGTCTGGCCTCCTCAGCCAAAAGTTCGGCTAAAACTAAATCGAACTTAAATGTTTCATCAGGCCAGTGGTAAATTGTTTAAACAATTCCCTGATACTCTGAGGGTAAGTACCTTAGCAATTGAAATGACTGATACCAGTCAGCTGGGGGAGCATTAGCGTCTTTTAATTGCTTAACTATCATCCTCAACCTGGCTGCAAATAAGCCTATTTCCTCCCCTTCATTCAATCTACATGAAAAAAAGTCATCTGTGAGTCTCATAGCACGAGCTCTAGATTCAGGTTTAAAGTGTTTATTTAATTTTTCCCAAACTTCCTTGGGGTCATAGGTGCCAGAAATAAGAGGCTTGTATTCATTTGAAATGTTCAAAAATATTGTGCTATAAGCACGCCCGTATCTAATCTTGTAATCCCTTAATTCCTTAGCGTCAGTGTCAGGGGGTCTTTTTTCTACACCACTGACTATTTCCCAACAATTCCTATCCATCAACAATACCCTTATGTCCAGGGGCGGTTCCAGACTGTCAGTTTAGGGGGGGTCACTCCGAATGACGAGGGTCGTCTGAAGACTTCTTGAGGCCCTGGATCCTTATGCAAATGTAGGCCCCAAAGAGGCGGATAACTAGGCAGGGCCCGATCTATGACCAGTATGGGCCCCCATCTAAGAAATTCGTTAAAACTGGGCCCGTACACTTTGAACAACTTAATAACTATTCACCCCCCCTCCCCCAACCAGTGTTGCAGTGCTAAAAATTTTTTTCCCGGAACGCATGACTTCGTGGGGGAAGGAAGGGGGGGCATTAGGAGGTGAGAACACAAGCTAATAACCTTTCAGAAAAAACGCCTCTGCCTTTTTTTGTCAGTAACCAATATAGAAGGTTATGTTTAATTTTGAGAAGGCTTAATTGACTCAAACAAAATATACGATAATGAGCAAAATTTTAGTCTAAGCCAATGTGAATATATTTGGGAGGGGATAATCTATTTAAAAAATGTTCCTTTTACCTATCCAAAGTGTATAATAAAGCAGATTGTTACCCTTTAACAAGGTGAGGCTGAAACCCCCTAGCCCCTCCCCTGGACCCGCCACTGGCTAGTCTGGTTGACAGTTCCAAATTTCATTTCCTGTATTGCTACCACCGCGTTTAACATCAGTGTTCCTTTTGTTGTCGACATTAATTCTAAGACTCTCATGGTTCTACTTATTTTCTTATTTGCACCCATGATGGTGTTGTTTCTTTTCTTCAAAAGACTCAGATAGAACAAAAAGTTTAAATAAAACGTTGTGCAAGAGCGACAGATCTGTGAGAAATTGTTTTGATGAGAGCAGACCTCGGAAAATGAATGATTCTGTTTGTCCACTTTTGGTCTCAACTATTCAACCTGAACTAATTTTTAAAAAACCGGAGAGAGGCTACAGAAACAATTCTTCAAAGAAAACTGGCAATTCCTCTTACTTTTCAAACTCGATTGATTTTCTGTTTTGAGGCTAGCTGCAGATGCTTGAATTTCTACTTGGTTCTTAGGAAATCAACCGTACGAAGATTAAAGATTGTCCATGAATATTTGAAAATATCTGACTCCATGGACATTGCTGATTGCTTCTCCAGCTTCAAGTTTCGGAAGATGATTTAAACAATGCCAAACTACTGTGGAAATTTCTAAAACAAACGCTGCACAACACTCGGGCATAATACTTGCTCCATCTCTGGCAAGTCCGGCGAAATACTCTCCGAGATATTTATCATGAAATCAGTGTTCCTCTAAGTATTTTTAGCTTTCTGTTATAGTCTAAGCGTCTTGACTTAGAAGTTCGGCTATATGTAAGAAGGTGAGAATTGGTTCACAATCACATGATTGTCCATCTTACATTTTAAATATATAATGGAAGTAGTTTTGTTACTGAGAGTGGACAATGCATCAATTAGTATTGAAATTTTACTCTTGATTTCGATAATGCGTGTTTAGGTTTTTTATTAGTTGGAAGGGGCAAGGGATTGAATTCCTAGTCGAGTGTACTCTGCTATCAGTTCATTGAGATGATTTCAACTTCTACGGTATCCATTGAATTGAAACTGGTACATTCTTACTATACAAGTTTTTTTTTCTCTTTTCAGAAAGTAAGTTAAAATCTACAATATAATAAAAATAATAATCTCATTTGAATTCCGGAATGCCGTTCTGGCTCGCAAAAAAGTACCGGAACGTCGTTCCGATGCATTCCGGCCGTTATAACTGGAGACGTTATAACTGGAGAAAATCACCCAAAACTCTAGACCGTTAGATCGACAGCCACGTGGTAGCCCAGAACCCTAGATCTCTACACTTTAGCCATCTACTACTTTCAGTGGTCTCAAGCACTCTGCCACTGTTATTGTTTCAAATCAATTGGAGAATATACATAAAAAAATTGTTTGAAATAGGAAAGAGTAAAAATGTTGTACACATAAAAATAAATAAAGGTAAACGATTAAAAATTGAACAGTGATAAATTACCATGACTGTGGAAAATCACAAGTTGGACACCCCATAATAAAAAAAGTAATATTATAAAAAGTTAATTAAATCACCCAAGGGGAATAAGCATAAATCTGAAAGTTAGATAATTTTTTAAATAAGCATTTTGAAAAGAAGACAATGACAACTGTTTCAACTAGACAACCATGTTACTAAATGAATTTTTGTCAAAATAGATTTTTCCGTAACCACTCAAAACAACCTAATTTTTATTAATTTTATCCAGTATTTTTTTTATATTACTTTTTTTCAAATTGTCGGCAGTACTTTTAATCCTACCCGAAACTTTTGAAAATATTTTTCCACAGGAAAAATTTATAACAGTAATTGTTATTATTCCAAATCATGAAGCATATTAATCCCCCATCCTTCCACACCAACACGCACAAAGCCACAAATAAATAAAATTGATTACTGGTATCAAAGATATATCAAACATTAAACTATATAGAAATATTTAACATGATTATTTCTTTAAGAATCTTTGTGGGGAATTATGTCCCGCACAAGCACGCGCAAAATAGCCCGCGCAACCCACGCAGCATACACCGTGAAAAGGACTTAACTAATCATATTGTATTATAAATTAAGCTATTCAACAAACAAATTAAAAGTCTTTGGCTGAAATTGAATAGTCACTAGATTTTATCTGTAAAATAAGTTTTTGTAGATTCTAGGCAGAGTTGAAACTCATTTAAGTTGAGTTGCACAGTAGAAATCTTTGGTTTTGAATATGTGTTTAAATAAGAAAGACAAATTAGGTACCTTTTTTTCTGTAGTTTATTGAAACAAGATGATTATGGTAGGTTTACACAGTGCACATGGTGAAGACACAATACTTAATCAACATCCGATTAGTGGCACAAATAAAAATAAGCTTTCTCGAAGATAAGTCGCCAGCGGCGATCTTATTCTGATTCACAAAACACATCACATCATATTGAACCATCTGGGTACCGCAGCACGGATCCCTGATCCGGCTCTACTTGAATCACGTCGGTTGATTACACACACAACATAGCAGATCGAGAACACTCTCTGGGCGCGTTCGAGAATTCATCGGTTGTGCACCGGTAACACCGGTGCACGACCAGAGCGTTCGAAAAGGCGGAGCGATGGGCGGAGCTCTGGAATTAACCGCGTTCGAAAACGTTTCGGTCATGTAGCGGTTGTCTGCTCAGCGTGACCAGAGCGCAACCAGAATGACCCTGCTAGCGAGGTGGGTTAGTCCGGTTATCAGCGTAGTGTTGCCAGTGTTTATTTTTGTTTTCTTGGCTTGTGGTGAGGATGACCGAAACCGGTTGACAACCGTGACGTCACTTAACCAAAGAATGACCGCAACCGGTAGCACCGGTGCATAACCAA
The DNA here is from genome assembly GCA_038373885.1 of Cheiracanthium punctorium. Lineage (NCBI taxonomy): Eukaryota > Metazoa > Arthropoda > Arachnida > Araneae > Cheiracanthiidae > Cheiracanthium > Cheiracanthium punctorium. The sequence continues at coordinate 54,893 of JAWZYV010013189.1, read as the reverse complement.
CCGGTGAATTCTCGAACGAGCCCTCTGACTGACCGAAAGGTTAACTTGTGATGCCCTTTTTATACCTGCCAGTTAGTGCGGGACTACGATGGATATTTGCATAGGGGAAAAAAAAGAGTTCTTATTTTATGCAAATTAGGAACAGCGCCATCTATCGGCGAGAAATGTAAACTTTTTATTACGGCGTTAAAGACATGACGATGTTTACACCGCCATTTTCAAATGCTAACGAACTTACGTTTTCACTTAGAAAACATTTAAAGGATTTTACAAAAGTTTCGTTTTTTTTCACTTTAGCAAATTTAGAGATAAAATGTCATGGAAATAAAAGGTAAGTAAAGAAATAGCATTTTTTTTTTTTTTTTTTTTTTTTTTTTCTCTAACAAGGGCCCGCCTTCCATGACATTTAAGAAACTGGCAGATTCAAAGTAAACGAAAATTAGAGGTAACCTTTCCTCTTTAACGAAAAATTAAGTTAAACATGATGCATGAAAAATACTTCAAAATTCACTAAGGGTTAGTAGAAACACTATATACAGTTGTTGCTGGCCAGCATGGTTAGTACACATTTCAAAAATTACTTCATTTAAAAAAATTTTCAACTTACTAGAAATTACTATATAAATGCATTCAAATATAGACACTTATGCTAGAACATTAATAAACACATATGCTAGGACATTAATAAACACATTTCTAATCATAAAAATATTCATACTTCAAAATTACTCTTGATATACGTTCAGTGCACTTTAGAAAATACTCACATTTTGCAAAGTTCATTCAATATAATACAGTACAGTACATTGCAATGAAAAATACGAATTAAATTTGAAAAAAAAGCTCGAATTGAAATCCAACTGAAATCGAGCTGGGATGCATCCCGAAAACAAATTTGAAAAAAAAGTTTGTGTTATAGGTTAACACATTATATGCCTGACACAACACCTTACAGACTAGGGTGGACATATAGGAGCTTCCACTAGCAAAAATGGGACTTACTGAAATAAAACTTTAACATCTCCTGTGATTGGGACGAAAATACTCTACTCTTAGAACTAACCAATCACCTCAGGATTCTCTGGCAAATTACAGTTTCACCTCGCGAGACGCTTTTGAGGCTGCTCGAAAACTTCAGAGAAAGACCAGAGCTAAGAATATCGCACTCCGTGGGGAACTTTACTCCCTCGACTGTAAAGATGTCAGACAGACATAATAGGACAAACACGATTACATAGAGTTCATTTTTCTTTGTTTTTTTTTTTTTCAATCAAAAATTTCAAAAAATTTCCCCCCTTTCCCCTCAAAAAAGGTCTCAAGCCGAAGGGCTTATAGGAGACAAAAAATTGCCTAGGTTCCCACAAACGGGAGTAGGTCTTTCACACTTAACTAAAAATTTTGTCATTGAAAGTGGACAGGCTGATTTTGGGTAAGGGTTTTGTGAAAATGTCTGCGGGGTTTTGTTTAGTGTTAATATATTCCAATTTAAACAATTTTTCTAAAACGAGGCTTCTTAAGAAATGGTATTTTACATGTATGTGTTTGGTGCGATTGTTCTCTATAGGAGAATTTGAAAAGTCGATAGCTGCACGATTGTCACAAAATAAGGTAACTTTTAAATTTTCTGGAAGAATGTCTAAACCTTTTAGTTCATCTAGGATTCTATACATCCATTACAGTTCTTTTGATGCCTCTGTCAGGGCAATAAACTCAGATTCCATAGATGACAAGGCTACACATTCCTGCTTAAAAGTTCGCCACGAGATTGGGGTTTTGTCTAACATTAAGATGTGACCTCCCATCGACACACGATCATCTCTATTTGAGGCGAAATCGGCATCAGAATAACAGTTTATTGAAATTTCTTTAATGTTGGAAAGTTTTAGCTTTAACTTCGATGTTGACTTTACATATCCCAGTAGTTTTATTAATTGGTTCCAATGATGTTGGCCAGGGTTAGATTGAAATTGAGAAAGGATATTTACAGCGTAAGATATATCAGGTCTGGTTCTACTAGCCAAGAACGATAAACATTCCAAAATATTACGGTAGGGCAGTTTTTCCATTTCCTTAGTCTCAGCATCATTACTAGGACTTTGCGTCTTTGACATTACAATTCCAGTTGCGATTGGCAATGAAACTAATGGTATTTGATACTTCTTAAACCGCTCATAAATTTTATTGATGTAATCTTCCTGGTGGATAAATAGTCCTTCCCTATTTTCAACAAATTGTACCCCGAGTAGTTTCTTCGTTCTACCCAACTTCTTTAGATCTACTTTATCTTCTAAAAGTTTAATTACCTTCTCCATTTTTTCTTTGGTTTTAGATATAAACACCATGTCGTCAACATACAGTAGTAAAACTAAACTATTTTCATAAATGTAGACACAATTAGCCCACTCTAGCTTATTAAAATTTAACTCGCTTAGAATTCCGTGTATTTCATTGAACCATTCACGTCCACTCTGCTTTAAGCCGTAAATAGCTCTGTTGAGCTGACAGACGTAGTTTTCTCTACCTTCCTCTTCGAATCCTTTGGGCTGCTTCATATAAATATCTTCTTTTACTGGGGCGTATAGGTATGCAGAATTTATGTCTACTTGCATATGAAACCAATGAAAATGTCCAACTAAGAAAGAGAAAAATAATCTTATTACCGAAAAATTGACCACTGGACTAAAAACTTGGTCGTAGTTTTCACCTTTTCTTTGACCGAATCCTTGAGCGACCAGTCTAGCTTTGTATCGTGCTATTTTACCACTTGAGTCGTGTTTTACTGTGAATACCCATCTATTGCCTATTATTTTTACATTTTGAGGTACGGGTACAAGTTTCCACACTTCTCTTTCGTACATAACATTCATTTCTGCAGTCATAGCTTTCTTCCACTCTTCTGAATCTTGAGAATCTATTGCCTGAAAATATGAGTTTGGAATTACTATATCCTCTAGTCAGGAACTGGTTAAATTCGTTTCGTCTTTCACAATGCCGGTGTAGGTATCTTTACCTTTAAAACTAAATTTTTCAGGGTCATACTTAAGTCCATGTTTCTTGCAATATGCCTCGACCTCTCTACAGGATCGTAATCTTACATTGCTTCCTGATATACCGTAGTATATATCATTTCTGGACCCGTCTGACCTAGGGACGGCTTTTCTCATCCAAACTACATCTTTAGGTGGTGCTACTCGGTCTTTAGACTTAGAAAAACGAATTGTTTCTTCTCCGTCCTCCTCATCGGATTCACCGCTACTTATTTCAAATTTTTCTTCGGATGTGCTAGGTTTCTCGTAATCTTCTGTTTCTGGTTCCCTTTCCTCATCGGAACTTTCTTCCGCTGTAATGGGTTCCAGCACGACTCCGCTGCTCTCACGAGTGGGTAAATTTTCATCAAACGTTACGTTACTTGTTTCAACGACTTTTCTGTCACTCGGTAGCCATACTCTATAGCCACGGGTAAACATTGCGTACCCAACTAGTATGCCTTGTTTTGCCCTCATTTCGAGCTTACTTCGTAATTGACGTGGTACACCTACGAACGCTTTTGATCCAAAAGTTCGTATATGCTTTACTGAAGGTTTGCGACCACAAAATAGCTCAAACGGTGTTTTAGATTGGTTTGCGTGGCATACCCTGTTCCAGGTGTATGTGAAACATAACAATGCTTCCGACCAAAAACCATTTCCCAGTTTACTGGAGTGTAACATAGCTTTTACAGCGTCCAAGGCCGTGTAATTAAATCTCTCACTTACACCGTTCTGTTCCGGCGTATAATCGTTGGTTCTTTCAGCTTTAATGCCCTCCTCTTCCAAAAACTTCTTAAATTCATTATGGCAGAATTCCATGCCATTGTCAGTTCTGATATTGATAATTTTTCTGTTTAAAAACCGTTCTGCACGTTTTTGGTACCTCTTAAAATTTTCGAAGACTTCAGATTTCTGCTTCATAGGATAAACAGTGACTTTTCTTGAGTAGTCATCTGTTATCGTTAAAAAGAATCTATGTCCCGATATGGATGGGTTAGGTAAAGGTCCACATACATCCATGTGCAAAAGTTGGAGGGGTTTGTTCGATCGAATCTTAGGAATACTTTTAAAGCTCTTTCTTCTAGCTTTTGCTATTTTACAAACATGACAGGGTTTATACGACTTAGATTTAAAAACGGGTAGGCCAAATACCTTTCCCTTACTAGTTTCAATTATAGCGTTACAATTAATGTGACAAAAACGGCTATGCCAAAGTTCTAAGTTCTGATTGTCACCTTTTGAAGAAAAATTAGCTTCTGCTTTCTTTTTATTAGTTATTGTAGGGTAAACATGGTACAGACCACGTTTCTTGTGTGCTGTAAATAGTTTTTGTCGGTCACGTGAAAATACCTCTACTTTGTTATTTCCCCCTCTAAATGTAATGCCCTCAGTGTCCAACGCAGGACCTGACAGGAGATTTCTCCTTAATTTAGAGGAATAGAGGACGTTTTTTAATGTTTTTAAAACTTTACCACCTTGAAATTTTAACTCGACTGTTCCCCTTCCCTCTATGGAACAATCAATGCCATTTATGGCGACTGACATCGACCGGCCTTTAATTGGTTCAAAGTTTTTCAAAAGTCTTTTATCCCGACAAAAATGAGCACTAGCCCCTGTATCAAAAATCCATGAAGAATCATTTAAATCCTCACTTGTGTGGGCTTCTATCATATGATTCTTGGGTTGTCGTTTGTTACTTTTACGATTACTGGGGGGAGGGATCCTACAGCTAGCAATTAAATGTCCGATTCTACCACACCTATAGCACTTTCTAGTGTCTTTCCTTACACTATTCTTAGGTGGAACACGTTTCACTTGACTAGACATTGCGACGGTAGCTTGATCCCCTACACTTTGCTTTAGTCTGGCCTCCTCAGCCAAAAGTTCGGCTAAAACTAAATCGAACTTAAATGTTTCGTCAGGCCAGCGGTAAATTGTTTGAACCATTCCCTGATACTCCGAGGGTAAGTACCTTAGCAATTGAAATGACTGATACCAGTCAGCTGGGGGGGCGTTAGCGTCTTTTAATTGCTGAACTATCATCCTCAACCTGGCTGCAAATAAGCCTATTTCCTCCCCTTCGTTCAATCTACATGAAAAAAAGTCATCTGTGAGTCTCATAGCACGAGCTCTAGATTCAGGTTTAAAGTGTTTATTTAATTTTTCCCAAACTTCTTTGGGGTCATAAGTGCCAGAAATAAGAGGCTTATATTCATTTGAAATGTTCAAAAATATCGTGCTATAAGCACGCCCGTATCTAATCTTGTAATCCCTTAATTCCTTAGCGTCAGTTTCAGGGGGTCTTTTTTCTACACCACTGACTATTTCCCAACAATTCCTATCCATCAACAATACCCTTACGTCTTCCTGCCAAGACTCATAATTGTCGGCAGACAATTTTTCTATTTGGGTAATTGAAGCTTCCATTTTGGAAAGTTAGGATACAACACAATTTACAAGGAAAGATTAAAAACACTACAGGCCCGCCCTCTTATAATTTTAAGGCACTTAAAATCTGTTTATATACGTTAAAAACACTTTAAAAACAAAACACATTATAAATACACTCGACATATTCAAAACACATTTAAACTTGGGCTTGACGGCCCATAACCGTGAAAAGGAAACTACTTAACTGATTATATTGTATTATAAATTAAGCTATTCAACAAACAAATTAAAAGTCTTTGGCTGAAATTGAATAGTCACTGGATTTTATCTGTAAAATAAGTTTTTGTAGATTCTAGGCAGAGTTGAAACTCATTTAAGTTGAGTTGCACAGTAGAAATCTTTGGTTTTGAATATGCGTTTAAATAAGAAAGACAAATTAGGTACCTTTTTTTCTGTAGTTTATTGAAACAAGATGATTATGGTAGGTTTACACAGTGCACATGGTGAAGACACAATACTTAATCAACATCCGATTAGTGGCACAAATAAAAATAAGCTTTCTCGAAGATAAGTCGCCAGCGGCGATCTTATTCTGATTCACAAAACACATCACATCATATTGAACCATCTGGGTACCGCAGCACGGATCCCTGATCCGGCTCTACTTGAATCACGTCGGTTGATTACACACACAACATAGCAGATCGAGAACACTCTCTGACTGACCGAAAGGTTAACTTGTGATGCCCTTTTTATACCTGCCAGTTAGTGCGGGACTACGATGGATATTTGCATAGGGGGAAAAAAAGAGTTCTTATTTTATGCAAATTAGGAACAGCGCCATCTATCGGCGAGAAATGTAAACTTTTTATTACGGCGTTAAAGACATGACGATGTTTACACCGCCATTTTCAAATGCTAACGAACTTACGTTTTCACTTAGAAAACATTTAAAGGATTTTACAAAAGTTTCGTTTTTTTTTCACTTTAGCAAATTTAGAGATAAAATGTCATGGAAATAAAAGGTAAGTAAAGAAATAGCATTTTTTTTTTTTTTTTCTCTAACACACCGGGGCGACATCGCTGAGGAGACGCCGTTTACGACACATTTAGGTCCGCTCGCCGAGCTCATGGGCCATAAGTAAGGGGTGGTTTTGGATCGGTGTCGGTTAAAATGACAACGGCGTCGGCCCAGCCCTATGCCACCTTTGAACCAAAGCCATAACGTTTTTGGTGTGGTATCGGCAACGACAACATATCGAAAACCGGCCAGCACCTTATTGATATCCAAAATACCGTAATTGGTTTCATAATTGGTTCCCTAGGGCAGTAAACAACTCATTAAAGTGCGAGAAGTCTCATCTCGTCTTATGGTCTTGCGTTCATCCCTAACTACCTCTCATGCATGAAAGCGGGAGGGCTAATTTTACTTTCAGGTAAACTTAGATCCTGGTAGTTTAGTATTCAGGGGTAGGAACCGGTCACTAAAAGTCACTAAAAGTAACTTTTTTTCAGCAAAGTCACAAAGGTCCATATTTTTATGAAAAAGTCACTATTTTGAGTAAAAAGTCACTTTTTCAAGAAAAAAGTTCGATAGTCGCGTATTATTCTGATGCGCATTTTCGCCGATGTGGAAAACGTTTAGGAAAAAGGAACTGTAAAGTATGCTTGAAACGAAACAAAAAGCTAGAAACAGTTGGCGTCTAAGCAAATTGCCCTATTTCATTGGTTGTGCTGTGGCCAATCGTGAATGAAACACTATGACATTTATACATTCAAAGAAGTCTATCCTCTCCTGGAATGCACATGGAAGAAAGATCTAAGTTTACTTTTTTTTTTTTCTCCCAACATTTTATATGTACTATTTTAAAAATATTGAACAGGGATGAGAATCTTCCGCGGAATTGCATGTTTTAGTTATTTTCTCACATTTTATTTTATTTATTTAAGAATAATATGTGATGTGGACTCTCATAATTGCAGCTGCCAATTTCAGTTCGGGAAAAAAAAAGCACAGTGTTAAAGATCTTTTTGAAGGCTCTTTCCCTGCCTTAGCGTTTGCAATAATGAGATTTTTTGTTTTATTTTAGCATTAAAAATATTTCACAATCTAATATGGGTCCCCCATAAAAATTATTTTAAAGGCAAATGCACTGAAAGACCCGTTCTTAGAAGCAATACTGTTCATAGAACAGGAGTTTTTTTTTTTCGTTGCTTCTTTTCAGTGATGAATCTGTCGGTATCCAATGATTGCACAAAGCTAGCTCCCAGTGGAACATTCGAATACTCGCCAGGGAAACACCACTGATCACAGGAGTAGTCTTCTTTGTTGCATCTTTTCAAGCGAACAGGGCCCGACCAGTGGCATAGCCCTTTGAACTGGGAGACGGAAGGTGCCTGGTTCAAAACCAGGTCACGCCTGACCACCTAACCGTTCAGAGTTTTCCGTGGTTTCCTCCGAATATTAGCATAAGTACGGGTTAGACCCCCTTTAAAAGACCCCCACGGAGGGCACCCCATCCATAGGCCTAGATCCCTCGTGCAGATAATTGGCCTTAATCCCATAACAACATCAAGCGAACTGGTTAAACAGTGTGCTAAACTTCCTGACAATTCGCAGACTTTTAGATTTAAGTGTACTCTGAAAAGGGTGACCGCACCTTTCACCTTTGAATGAGCAATGGCATGTGTGCTCTCCCTAAATAACATTTAATTGATGTTGAGGTGCCTTTGTGTTCCTGGGGGCATTTGTTGACTTGCGAGTGGGTCAAGAAGGAAGATCAGATAACGTCTTTTCCAAAGTAATTTGGTTTTCACGTTTACGTAATAGCACAACACAGGAATGTATTTAACAGCATTTCATTATATAAGCTAACCATTGATTGGAATTTTATCATTATTATGCAATTACTTGCAAAGGCGTCGATAGGTTTTTCAGTGCCCGGGGACAACTAAAAATTTTGCGCCCCCTCCTACTTACCGAAATACAACTGGGAAAAGTTTTATAAGCAATTTAGCGCTCCTTGTGTGCTGCACCCAGCACACAGTCTAAGTTTTACACTAAGTCTGCCGTTGATTTTATGAAATTGCTTAAAATGCTCTTTTTGAATAATGATAGCCTATTTTTCCTTACTGAATTTTCTCTATCTAAAGTTAATTACTAAATATTTACTTATAAATGAATTAATTTGTTTCGTGGGTAAAATTTAATTGTAAAAATTATGTGGTACAACAAGGATCGATGCAGACGAAAGTTGCTTCCGTTTTGCGACCCTTCACAAAATTACAATTGATTTAAACAGCCCCTTCACAAAAATATAATCGATTAAAACAGCCCTTCATTCGTATTTTACCCTATATTTTAATTTTTTATCAATTATTTTAACAAAAAAGTGACTTTTATTATAAATTGGCAGGAAAATTTACAAAAATAAGTGTTGTACTTCATAAAATTGAGCATTGAAATTCACAAAAATAAGCAATTTTCACAAAAATGGGACCCTGAAAAAAATTCCTTAATCGACCCCTGCACACGCAGAAATCTTTTGATGGCTAAATTTGAGCTCATGCACTTGTACTCCTTTTTCATCTTGTGCTTTCTCATCCCTGGTTAAATATTGTATTTAATTAATGCTATGGTTAAAATTAAAGTTCTGAGATTCATTAGAAAGACATTATTTTTCAATGTGTTAAAATAATAGCAGTGAGTGGTGCAACAACCACTTCAAATGAAATGCCTTGATACATATTGATGCAAAAGCATACTTTTCAAAAATTCTGTGCCCAAATCTGTGCTTCCCCTCCCAAAAAAAAAGATGCACAAGTTATCACAGTAAAATTAAAACAAAAATGCTTAATGGTTTTAGAATTTTCTCACTCCCCCACCTCTTTCTTCGAAGTACTTCATTTCATAGATTCGTGTAAATCAAACATCGAATATAATGAAAACCACTCCAAAATTAAAAACCACTCTGGTAACTCAAAGTATCCCACTATTGAAAAGTTTGTGAAAATGTGTTTAACTATATATCATGGTAGTGCAGATGTTGAGAGAGGATTTTGTCTTTCATCAAGAATCCTAACAGGGGAGAGAGCTGCCATGAATGAACGAACTTTAAATGCAAGATTAAATGTTATAGATGGTTTAAAATTGTTTGATAACAACCGTTCTAATGTACCAATTACAAAAGAGCTGCTGAATTCAGCCCAAAATGCTCATCACAGCTATACACTGTACTGTGAAGAGCAGAAAAGAAAAGAAAGTGAAAGAAAAAAAGTAGTAAAGAAAAAGAAGAGAGATGCAGAAGAAGCAGAAAATAAAATTAAAGCAAAAAGGATAAAAGCTGATTTAGATGATTTAAAACATTATTTAAAAGAAGCTCGTAAAAAATACCAAGAAAAAAAAAAGTCAGAGAAAAATTATTTGAGGAAGCCAGTAAGAGGCTAAAACCAGCAACCTCAAAAGGTAACACTCAGGAAATTCATTTGGCTCAAGGAATGATGGAAGGTGTTGAGAACCTAAAGTGCGAAGAAATACAACTTGAAAATGAAGTTTTAAACCTTGAAAAGAGTATCAAAAAGAAGACATCAAGCCTAATTTCAAAATTTGTAAAGGAAAAATGAAATTTGAGTAGAGAATAATGCAAAGACCAAAATTATATTCAGCGTTGTATTTTTATTATTATTTTGAATGCAAAATACTAGACTAAATAAAATACTAAGAATTTTTAGTTCGAACTAAAATTTTTTATTTCTTTTAATTTCAACTTTACCACCGAAGCCTTCCATCTATGTAGTATTTTTTTTAATTGCAAAATGAGCAATTAAACTAAATTTTTTATTTTGTTGTCTAAAAAAATTGTATTGATTAACAAAAGCACTCAAAATAACTGTTATTTAAAACATTAAAAACTTTGCACACACACACACACACAAAAACAAAAATACCACCTTAAAAGTTATTTGTAGGGCCATATAGCTGTTTCAATCGAAAAAATTTCAATCTTCAGTAGAAATATAAGTCCTTCACAGTCCAGTCTCCCCTAGACTGTGAATGAAAATATATCTACAGAGAAGAAGCACGGAATTTTTTTGATTGAAACAGCTATATGGCCTGACTTTTTGATCATTTTATTGTTAGTATTGTTTGTAAAATATACTTCTAACAAAGCAAGCTTCACATATTCATTCTTTTTTCACATATAACGTATACTTAAAAAAAAATTCATGTGTAGTCACTTTTTTTGCAAAAATAGTCACTACTAAATCAACTTTTTTTGAGGGAACGAGTGGCTCTGACCCCTGAGTATTTCATAAAATGCCAGAAACAAATGTATTCTACATGAAATGTATAAAAAAAAATGAAGAAAAATTTCTTTCATGCGAGGAAGGGGGGGGGGGCTAAATTTTACTTTCGAAAAACTTTCTCATTCGGCGTTGTTCTAACATTTTGGTGTTTTATCTAAAACAGAACAAAGGTAATAAAAGATATAATCAAACAACTCTACTTAAATGAACAAAACACACACACTAATTTTCTATATGGGAAGAAGAGTGGTGCCCAATTTAACATTCGAGTTTACATTTCAAGCATTTTCCGAGCATTCTGGAAATAGATGAAACGCTGGAAATAGTTCATTAAATGTGATGAAACTATTCTTGTACAAAAACATAAAAAATGAACATGAATGTCCAACATGGGAGAGAAAGAAATTTATGTTTGTCCAGGAAAATGTTCTATTTCCTATAACTCCCAAATTAAAAACGCTCAAACCAAACTTTTTGGTGCTCAAACTTTCTCCTTAAACTCTCAATAGTACAGAGTTTGCGGAATCTTAAAATTCGAATTGAAAGGGTCGTATACCAAGTATGAAGTTACCCCTCGAAATGTAATTTGCCCTATAACTTCCGAGTGAATGTTACTCATACAGAACTTTTTGGCATTCAAACGACCTCCTTCGATACTCAGGCCCACAGAGTTTACGGAATCTTGAAATTCGAATTCCAAGAGGTCGTGTACACGGTCTAATGTTGGCCCTTCGAAATGTATGTCCTATAATTCCCGATTTAAAGTCGCTCAAACGAAACTTTTCGGTGTTCAAATGTTCTCATTTCACGGTCAATCCTACAGACTTTACGGAATATTGAAATTCGAAATGTAAGGGGTCGTATACACAGTGTGAAGTTGATCCCTCGAAATGTGAGATACTTTATAACTGCTGATTTACAGTTGCTCAAATGCTATTTTTTACCGTCAAACATTCTCCTTCAAAGCTCAATACTACTAACAAGGAGAGGCTCAGACGTTGGGATCACCGATTTTGATGAAATGTTTATGGGTTATAGGGGGCCCATAGTATAGTAAAATGCCAAAGAACTGGCCACCAACTCTCTCTTATTTTCGAGAAAATTCCATTTAAACATTTGATGCCCTGTTATATACCAATTATTTGGAAAATCATTTGCGTTCTCCGTGGCGCCGTGGTTTCGCCTTCAGCTACAGATCAAGAGGTCTCTGGTTCGTATCCAATTGAGTCTGCTCAGTTTTTTCATTTTTTTCCCTCCCTTAAAAATTCATAAAACAGTTTCAAATGATTGTGTAAAAAATATATTGTGACTTTCTTTGTAAAACTGGAGTTATAAAGTTCTTTGTTGTGTATTTATTTGATAATTTACTAATATTTTTAGGACCAGGGAAGAATGATAAAAATGGATTTGCTTCTTTCTTCATTTTGAATGATCCAATTATTGTTTACAGTTTCCCATTCAGCTAAAACGTGTTACATACGTGTAATTACAATTAGAAATTCAATATTCGGTATAAACGATAAGTTAAACCTTTTTATATGTTTAAAACATTTATGATTTGATGCAGAATGCATATAATTTTACACTCATCAAACTTCGCGAGTAGTAGTTACGAAAAAAAAAAAATATTAATAAGAAAATACCAGGAGCTTTTGGCTTCCGAGTTGAAAAAACTATAGAGAATTTAATAAAGAATATTCCAATGTAAATGTAACTTGTTCAAAGCCCGGGACACTTTCAACAAGTAACCACTATGCTTCCTTCATTCCTTGAGCGAAATTTGAAACCAAATGTAGGGAAGGTCAAACAAATCCAGCAATTTATGACAAAATATTTTTATGACGATGAAAGTAATTCATCTTTTCCCCTAGAAGTAATCCCACTTAAATGTACACCACTGTCAACCATGTGATGATCAGTTTTACTAGCCCCCCCCCCTCTCTGCCAGAAAAATAAAAACAAAATTACAAAATTCTCCATACTTTATGCAAAGTAAATGGGAATTAGTAACCTGAGAAGATGCAATAAAAATTCATTAAGTCATGTATTTTCTGCTATCACCACACCGCATTCACGCATTCTTTTCTGAAATCTTAAAACATGCATGGTTTGCAGCAAAATTTTCTCATGAAAGGCAGATTAGCTTATCGTTTATACCGAATATTGAATTTCTAATTGTAATTACATGTGTGTACCACGTTTTAGCTGAATGGGAAACTGTAAACAATAATTGCATCATTCAAAATGGAGAAAGAAGCAAATCCATTTTTATCATTCTTCCCTGGTCCTAAAAATATTAGTAAATTATCAAATATATACACAACAAAGAATTTTATAACTCCAGTTTTACAAAGAAAGTCACAATATATTTTTTACACAATCATTTGAAACTGTTTTATGAATTTTTAAGAAGAGGGAAAAAAAATGAAAAAACTGAATGGATTTAATTGGATATGAACCAGAGACCTCCTGATCTGCAGCCGAAGGCGAAACCACGGCGCCACGTAGAACGCAAACGATTCTCCAAATAATTGGTATATAACAGTGCATCAAATGTTTAAATGGAATTTTCTCGAAAATAAGGGAGAGTTGGTGGCCAGTTCTTTGGCATTTTGCTATACTATGGGTCCCCTATAACCCATAAACATTTCATCAAAATCGGTGATCCCAACGTCTGAGCCTCTCCTTGTAAGTTTAAGGAATGTTGTAATTCGAAATGCAAGTGGGGTCGTATGCCATGTGTGAAGCTGGCCCCTCGAAAGGTAATATGCCCAATAACTCCCAATTTAAAAGTCGCTCAAACGAAACTTTTTGGCGTTCAAACGTCCTACTTACGCTCAATGGTATTGAGTTTGCTCAATAACTCAAAATTTGAGATAGCCCCCCCACCAAAAAAAAAAAAAAAATATCGCGAACTAACGTCCACCTTCCCAATCAATCGTACTGTATTTATGGATACTTTAAAATCAAATTGTCAGGAATCATATACCAAGTTGTGAAGTGGGCCCATCGATATGTAATATGCCATGTAACTCCTGATTTTGAGTCCCTCAAACAAACTTTTTGGCCCTCAAATGACCTTCATCGACACTCAATCCTACTGAGTTTAGGGAATCTTGAAATTCGATTTGCAAGTGGACGTCGTGTACCAAGTGTCAAGTTGGCCCTTCGAAAATGTAATATGCTCCATAACTCCTCATTTAAAGTCTCTCAAATGAAACTTTTCGCCCTCAAATTTTCTCATTTGACGCACAACCCTAAAGACATTTTGGAATCATGAAATTCGAATTGTAAGGGATAGTAAAACAAATGTGAAGTTGCTGCCTCGAAATGTAATATGCGGTATAAATCATGATTTAAAGTTGCTCAAATGAAACTTTTTGACGCTCAAACGCCCTACTTCGAAAACTATCTTATTGAGTTTACGGAAAATTGAAATTCGAAATCCAAAAGGTCGTATACAAGTGTGAAATTGGCCTCTCGAAATGTAATATGCCTGATAGATCCAGATTTAGAGTTGATCAAATGAAACTTTTCGATGCTCAAACATCCTCCTTCGACGCTCAATCCTACAGAATTTACGGAATCCTGAAATTCACATTGCAAGGGGTCGTATAAAAAGTGTAAACTTAGCCCTTCGAAATGTAATATTCCGTCATTGAAAGTCGTTCAAACGAAACTTTTTGGCATTCAAATGTCCTCCTTTGCCGTTCAATATTACAGTTTAAGGAATCTTGAAATTGGAAATGCAAGGGTTTGTATACCAAGTGTAAATTTGGCCGCTCGAAATGTAATATGCTCTATAACTCCTGATTTAAAGTCGCTCAAGCGAAACTTTTTGGCGTTCAAACGTCCTCTTTCGACGCTGAACCCTACAGACTTTACGAAATCTTGAAATTTGTATTGCAAGGGGTCGTATACCAAATGTAAAGTGTCCCCTTATAATGTAATATGCCCTATAAGTCCCCTTTTAAAGTCCCTCAAACAAAACTTTTTGGCGCTAAAGCGTCTTACTTCGATGCTCAATCCTACGCGCTTTATGGAATCATGAAATTTGAATTACAAGCGGCCGTTTACCAAATGTGAATTTGGCCTCTCGAAATGTAATAATGCCCTAAAACTCCCGATATAAAGTCGCTGAAACGAAACTTTTTGGCAATCAAACGCTCTCATTCGACGCTCAATCTTATTGTGTTTACGGTGGCTTGAAATTCAAATTGCAAGGGGGTCGCATACAAAGTGTGAAGTTAGCCCTTCGAAATGTAATATTCCGTATAACATCAGATTGAAAGTGTTCAAACAAACCTTTTTGGCGCTCCAACACCCTCCTTTGACGCCCAATCCTACAGTTTACGGAATCTTGAAATTCGAATTGCGAGGGGTCGTATACCAAGTGTGAAGTTAACCCTCGTAATGTAACATGCCCTAAAATTCCCGATTTGAGTCGCTCAAACGTCCACCTTTGACGCTCGATCCTACAGAATTAACGGAATCTTGAAATTCAAATCGCAAGGTGTCGTATAAAAAGCATGAAGTTGGCCCTTCGAAATGTAATGTGCTCTATAAGTCCCGATTTAAAGTCGCTCAGACGATATTTTCTGGCCCTCAAACGTCATCCTTCGACGCTCAATTCTACAGGCTTAACGGAATCTTCAAATTCGAAATCAAAGGGTTCCTATACCAAGTGTGAATTTGGGCCCTCTAATTGTAATATGCCTTAACGCCCAATGTAAAGACGCCCAAACGAAACTTTTTTGCACTCAAACGCCCTCGTGCAATACTGAGTTTTATTGAGTATACGAAAGCTTGAAATTCGAATTAAGAAGGGGCATGTAGCAATTTGGCCCATCTAAATGTAATAATCGGCATAACTCCCGATTGAAACTCATTCAAACGAAACTTTTTTTGAGCTCAAACGTCCTCCTTCGACGCTCAATCCTACAGACATTACGTAATCGGGAAATCCGAATTGAAAATGCTTTTACACCAAGTGTAATTTTGGCCCCTCGAAATGTAATATGCCCTTTAAGTCTCGATTTAAAGTTGCTCAAATGAAACTTTTTGGAGTTCAAACGTCCTACTTCGACGCTCATTCGTATTGAGTTTACGGAATCGTGAAATTTGAAATGCAAGGGGTCGTATACTAAGCGTGAAGTTGTCCCTTCGAAATGTTATATGCCCTATAAGAACCGATTTAAATTCGCTCAAACGTCGTACATCGAAGCTCAATCCTACAGGCATTACGGAATTTTTAAATCCGAATTCCAAGGGGTGCAGGGGCGTAGCCAAGGGGGGGTTAGGGGGGTCATAACCCCCCCCCCATGAGAAATTCTTTGCCGTACAAAATGTATATTCTTCACTCCCTTATCACACACATGTATGCATATATGCGAGTTGCAGTAGTCGTACCCCCCCCCCTCCCTATGAAAAATTTCTGGCTACGCCCCTGAAGGGGTGGTATACCAAGTGTGATTATGGCCCCTAAAAATGTAATATGCCCTATATCTCTCGCTTTTAAAGTCACCGAAACGAAACTTTTTGGCACTCAAACACCGTCCTTTGGCACTGAATCCTACAGGCATTACGGAATCTTGAAATCTGAAATTCAAAGAGTGGTACACCAAGTGTGATTATAGTCCCTCAAAATGAAATATGCCTTATATGCCAAGTGTGATTATGGCCCTTCAAAATGTAATATGCCGTATATCTCCTGCTTTTAAAGTCACCCAAATGAAACTTTTTGGCACTCAAACGCCCTCCTTTGGCGCTGAATCCTTGAGACTTTACGGAATCTTGAAATTCGAATAGTGAGGTGTCGTATACCAGGTTTGTAGTTGGACCCGATAAAATAAAAATGTAACTCCTGACTTATATAACTACCAATAAAACTATCCGATATAACTCCCGATTTAAATTTGCTCAAACGAAACTTTTTGACGCTCAAACATCCTCCATCGACGCTCAATCCTACAGGCATTACGGAATCTTAAAATCTGAAATGCAAGGGGTGGTACACCAAGTGTGATTATAGTCCCTCAAAATGTAATATACCCTATAACTCCTGATTTAAAGTCGCTCAAACGAAACTTTTTGGCGCTCAAACGTTCTACTACAATGCTCAATGGTATTGAGTTTACGGAATTGTGAAAATCGAAATGCAAGGGGTTGTTTACAAAGTGTGAAGTTTGCCAATCGAAATGTAATACTGCGAGGGGTTGTATACCACGAGTGAAGTTTGCCCTTCTAAATGTAATACGCTGTAAAACTATTGATTTAATGTCGGCTGAAAGAAATTTTGCGCTCAAATGCCCTCCTTCGACACTCAGTTTTCTGGGGTTACGGAAGCTTGAAATTCGAATTCCAAGGGGTCGTGTACCAAGTTTGAAGGTGGCCCCTCTAAATGTAATGTGCTGTATAACTCCCAATTGAAAGTCGTTCAAGCTAACTTTTTGGCATTCAAATGTCCTACTTCGAAAGCTTGTAACCGGTACCGAGTTTACGGAATCATGAAATTTGAAATGGAAGGGGTCGCATACAAAGCGTGAAGTTGGCCCCCCAAAACTTAATATGCCCTGTAACTCCCAATTTAAAGTCACCCAAACGAGACATTTTGGCACTCTAACACCCTCTTTCAACACTCAGTCGTATTGAGTTTACGGAATTTTGAAATTCGAAATGCAACATGTCATGTACCATGTGTGAAGTTGGCCCTTCGAAATGTAATATGCCCTGTAAGTCCCTACTTAAAGTCGCTCAAACGAAACTTTTTGGTGCTCAAACGTCCTCCATCGGCGCTCAATCCTACAGGCATTACCGAATCTTGAAATCTGAAATGCAAGGGGTGGTACACCAAGTGTGATTATAGTCCCTCAAAATGAAATATGCCTTATATGCCAAGTGTGATTATGGCCCTTCAAAATGTAATATGCCGTATATCTCCTGCTTTTAAAGTCACCCAAATGAAACTTTTTGGCGCTCAAACGTCCTCATTTGGCGCTGAATGCTTGAGACTTTACGGAATCTTGAAATTCGAATAGTGAGGTGTCGTATACCAGGTTTGTAGTTCGACCCTATAAAATAAAGATATAACTCCTGACTTATATAACTACTGATATGACTAACCAATATAACTCATCATTTAAATTTGCTCAAACGAAACTTTTTCGAAACGAAACAAACATCCTACTTCGACCTTCAATGGTATACAGTTTATGGAATCACGAAATTAAAAATACGAGGGGTCGTATACAAAGTGCGAATTTGGCCCCTCGTAGCGTAATATGCTGAGAAACTTAAGATTTAAAGTTGCCCAAACGAAACTTTTTGGCGCTCAAACATCCTATTTCGACGCTCAATCGTGCTGAGTTTACGGAAACCTGAAATTCCAAATGCAAAGTGTCTTATACCAAGTGTGAATTTGGCCCCTCGAAATGTAATAATAATAATAACTCCTAATTTAAAGTCGTTCAGATGAAACTTTCGAGCGTTCAAACGTCCTTCTTCGACGGTCAATCCTACAGGCTTTACGGAATCTTCAAATTTGTATTGCAAGGGTTGGTATACCCTTGGAAGTGTAATCGGAAGTGTGAATTTGGGCTCTCTAAATGTAATATGACCGCAATATGAAGACACCCAAACGAAACTTTTTCACATTCAAACGCCTTCGTTCAACGCTGAATTTTATTGAGTTTATGGACGCTTGAAGCTCGAATTTAGAGGGTGCGAATACCAAGTGTGTAGTTGGCCCCTCTAAATGTAGTATTCTGTATAACTCCCGATAATCGAAACTTTTTGGCCCTCAAACGTCCTCTTTCGACGCCCAATTCTTCAGTTTACGAAATGCAATAATATGCCATATAATGTAATATAATAATGCCCAATAAGGAAATAATAATTAATATACTCGAAATGTAATATGCCCTTTAATGGCATACAAGCGTCTAGTTCGACGCTCAATTGTGCTGAGTTTACGGAATCTAGAAATTCCAAATGCAAAGGGTCGTATACCAACTGTGAAGTTTGCCCCTTGAAGTGTAATATGCCTTATAACTCCCGATTTAAAGTTGCTCAAACGAAAATTTTTTGCGTTCAAACGTCCTACTTCAACTCTGAATGACTCAATCGTACGGAATATACGGAATCTTGAAATTCAAATTGCGAGGGGTCATATACAAAGCGCAAAGTTGGGCCTTCGAAATGTAATATGCCCTATGAGTCCCGATTGAAAGTGTCTCAAACGTCATAAATTGACGATCAATAATTGTTGTATTGTTTTTGGGGGATAATGTTTCTTACAAATCAAAAGCAGTAATTTTTTTTATTTTAATTGTTTTAACCATTAATTATTTATTTTCTTAATACTTGTAATTAACTTGGAAGTTTAATTTAAATACCTTTTGTCAGGAGATATAATGGTCTGGATGACTCTTCTTCTATAACTCAATAGCTAACTTCTTTTAAATTACTACTAGTTATCCTTTTTTTGTTGGGACCTTTTTTTAAAAATAATTACCTTTTCTTTAAATTAATTCTGCCTTTGTTTGCCCTGTCTCAGGTGTAATTTTAATTATCAGGTAAATTCTGTCGATTTTCTGCTGACTATTAAGTTTCCCTCTCTCTTCAACAGCCTAACTCATTTCTTGCAATATCTCTTGTTCATGTCCGGTTTTTAATTAGTTTGACTCTCTTCTAATTTTAATTTTTATTCCAAATTTTACCCAGGGTTGTCTCGGACGATTAGCTATCTCCCGCTAAAATTTTAGGAAATTTAATAACGTTTTTTAAGGCCCTTATGATCAATTAAGTTTTTTCCCCATTTCAAGATGGCCGTTCTTGCCTGCGTTTCTTCTCGGCCAAGTGGTTTCTTTCCCGCGTGCTGTGGTTGCTGGCCGCCATTTTCTTATTTTCTCTCTTCCTTCCCCCGTCGATCGAATGTTCTCGAAGTTTCCCGGCTGAGATGGCGCGCTCTGATTGGTCCCCGCGGCCGGCGTCGCTTGGAAGCTCCTCAAGCTGGCGGCGAAAAGGGTCATTCTGAGAGCTGACGCGGTGTGTAAGGAGGGTGATTCCCGGACTCTCTTCTCGCTCTTTTTTTGTCCAAGTTCGACGTTTGTCGCCCCATTAAGCAACTTATAGGATGTGATCCCCCAAAATCGTAGGCCTGAGGGCCAGGACTAATGATGATCACCATGTAATTTTCTTTTTCCCCTTTTTGTTTTTTCGGCCATCATGCCGATGCGACACCAACTGCCACCATTGGATGTGAATTGGGCGTAAGGCCCCCACCCCCCTGTGTTTTTTCATAAGCGGCGATGAAAATCTCCTACCGGAATTGAAGTCTCGCACTACGATCACCATTTGCCCAGCCCGGGAGCCGCTTGTGTTGACTGGAACGCGAAGTCCCCGACACCTGCCGGAGTTCCCTGACCAGAGGAGAGACCAAGATGCCGCCTCCGGGTGCCATCAGTGATCGTCCGTTGGTTCCCTGAAACGCCGAGACCAGACCTGCCATTGGATCCGTGGGTGAGATCTAACCGTTACCCTTTTCTTTCTTCCATTTCTCCACCACGAGCTGGATCAGCGACTTCATGCTTCAAGCTGTGCTAGAACTATCCCTTTTGTTCTTATAATGTTTAATGGGGGGGGATTAAATATCAAATGCTAAATTTTCTTTTTTCAACTTTGTGTGCCATTCTAATGTATTGCTTCCAGTAACGATGTCTAAATCCTTTTTGTTAAAATCATAATTGTGGATGCCATGTTGATTTCTGGTTTGGCCTAAGCTAATCTCTGTAATTGTTTGAGTTGTTCTGCACATCAATGTATTTTGCTGCACCCTTTGGTGTAAAAATTGCAAAGTTCCCTTTTTTGTTTTGTAATTTCTTTATTTTGGCAATTGTTTAAACTAACCTGTTGGATATAAGAGGTGGGGTTTCAAGTAACAGGTAGGGATTTAATGCGGGATTTTCATCACATGCCTTGTGTGGCTAGGAAAAGGTGGGGACTTGTTTGCCCAATTTTCTTTTTTTTTTACTTTTTGGTAGGATAAATTTTTTTTTCTCATGCTGCAGCAGAGCCTTTTAACTTAAGTACTTGGATCCAATCAAACTACCTTTGTCATGACAACTTTATTTAAGCATTTCCTTTTTCTTTTTTTTTTGTTTAACTTTCAAGGGCTAATAATTGGGTAATTAAAGCATTCTAGTATTCTTTTGTTCCTGAGCAATTCTACCATGCGCTGTAAAACCCCTGCGCAGTGTTTACTTACTTTTCATTTCTTTTACTGATGTCGCGAGGCCACTAGCTGTTTACCCCTGTTATTTGTTAAATAAAATTTGTGATTTGGTGATCTAATACGATGTCTCTGTGTTTATTTTACCACTTTTCTAACACACACTTCAGGCAAGGCTGAGATCATTGGGTTATTTTCTACACTATCGGACACAACGCATGGTAAAACCTTAATTCTGTTTTGGAAACTTGCTCAATTTAAAAATCAAATTTTTTTAACTAAACTAAACTTTCACGGCAGTAGTAAGTAGAATACTACAAAATGGTGCCGTGACCAGGATCCATTTTGTAGTATTCTACTTACTACTGCCGTGAAAGTTTAGTTTAGTTAAAAAAATTTGATTTTTAAATTGAGCAAGTTTCCAAAACAGAATTAAGGTTTTACCATGCGTTGTGTCCGATAGTGTAGAAAATAACCCAATGATCTCAGCCTTGCCTGAAGTGTGTGTTAGAAAAGTGGTAAAATAAACACAGAGACATCGTATTAGATCACCAAATCACAAATTTTATTTAACAAATAACAGGGGTAAACAGCTAGTGGCCTCGCGACATCAGTAAAAGAAATGAAAAGTAAGTAAACACTGCGCAGGGGTTTTACAGCGCATGGTAGAATTGCTCAGGAACAAAAGAATACTAGAATGCTTTAATTACCCAATTATTAGCCCTTGAAAGTTAAACAAAAAAAAAAGAAAAAGGAAATGCTTAAATAAAGTTGTCATGACAAAGGTAGTTTGATTGGATCCAAGTACTTAAGTTAAAAGGCTCTGCTGCAGCATGAGAAAAAAAAATTTATCCTACCAAAAAGTAAAAAAAAAGAAAATTGGGCAAACAAGTCCCCACCTTTTCCTAGCCACACAAGGCATGTGATGAAAATCCCGCATTAAATCCCTACCTGTTACTTGAAACCCCACCTCTTATATCCAACAGGTTAGTTTAAACAATTGCCAAAATAAAGAAATTACAAAACAAAAAAGGGAACTTTGCAATTTTTACACCAAAGGGTGCAGCAAAATACATTGATGTGCAGAACAACTCAAACAATTACAGAGATTAGCTTAGGCCAAACCAGAAATCAACATGGCATCCACAATTATGATTTTAACAAAAAGGATTTAGACATCGTTACTGGAAGCAATACATTAGAATGGCACACAAAGTTGAAAAAAGAAAATTTAGCATTTGATATTTAATCCCCCCCCATTAAACATTAATTAAGAACAAAAGGGATAGTTCTAGCACAGCTTGAAGCATGAAGTCGCTGATCCAGCTCGTGGTGGAGAAATGGAAGAAAGAAAAGGGTAACGGTTAGATCTCACCCACGGATCCAATGGCAGGTCTGGTCTCGGCGTTTCAGGGAACCAACGGACGGTCACTGATGGCACCCGGAGGCGGCATCTTGGTCTCTCCTCTGGTCAGGGAACTCCGGCAGGTGTCGGGGACTTCGCGTTCCAGTCAACACAAGCGGCTCCCGGGCTGGGCAAATGGTGATCGTAGTGCGAGACTTCAATTCCGGTAGGAGATTTTCATCGCCGCTTATGAAAAAACACAGGGGGGTGGGGGCCTTACGCCCAATTCACATCCAATGGTGGCAGTTGGTGTCGCATCGGCATGATGGCCGAAAAAACAAAAAGGGGAAAAAGAAAATTACATGGTGATCATCATTAGTCCTGGCCCTCAGGCCTACGATTTTGGGGGATCACATCCTATAAGTTGCTTAATGGGGCGACAAACGTCGAACTTGGACAAAAAAAGAGCGAGAAGAGAGTCCGGGAATCACCCTCCTTACAGCACCGCGTCAGCTCTCAGAATGACCCTTTTCGCCGCCAGCTTGAGGAGCTTCCAAGCGACGCCGGCCGCGGGGACCAATCAGAGCGCGCCATCTCAGCCGGGAAACTTCGAGAACATTCGATCGACGGGGGAAGGAAGAGAGAAAATAAGAAAATGGCGGCCAGCAACCACAGCACGCGGGAAAGAAACCACTTGGCCGAGAAGAAACGCAGGCAAGAACGGCCATCTTGAAATGGGGAAAAAACTTAATTGATCATAAGGGCCTTAAAAAACGTTATTAAATTTCCTAAAATTTTAGTGGGAGATAGCTAATCGTCCGAGACAACCCTGGGTAAAATTTGGAATAAAAATTAAAATTAGAAGAGAGTCAAACTAATTAAAAACCGGACATGAACAAGAGATATTGCAAGAAATGAGTTAGGCTGTTGAAGAGAGAGGGAAACTTAATAGTCAGCAGAAAATCGACAGAATTTACCTGATAATTAAAATTACACCTGAGACAGGGCAAACAAAGGCAGAATTAATTTAAAGAAAAGGTAATTATTTTAAAAAAAAGGTCCCAACAAAAAAAGGATAACTAGTAGTAATTTAAAAGAAGTTAGCTATTGAGTTATAGAAGAAGAGTCATCCAGACCATTATATCTCCTGACAAAAGGTATTTAAATTAAACTTCCAAGTTAATTACAAGTATTAAGAAAATAAATAATTAATGGTTAAAACAATTAAAATAAAAAAAATTACTGCTTTTGATTTGTAAGAAACATTATCCCCCAAAAACAATACAACATATTATCCTTCCTTCTCCCCCAAAAAATTTTTTACGAAGTAAAAAATTTTTCGTTGAGAAGCCAGGAACACACTGGTGAAATGTCTTGAGAAGCAGCATATAATACCATTTTGACAACTAAACCTGGGGAAGACCAGCCATGGCAGCCAGGAAAAAAAAAATTTTGCATAATGCAAAATACCTCAAATAAACATCAAGAACCCATGTCCCAAGTCAGGACACATAAAAAAAAATTTCAACCCTATACCTACATATTCCATAAAGAAAAAATCAATCAAAAGGCAAGGTTTTACCTGCACATTCCTTCACAACAAAAACATACAGTATATATGTAGTACGACATAAAACATGACAGAACAACATTAAACGAAGACAAAAAGGTAAAAATCTTTGGTACAAAAGGGTAATACGCAATACTGACCATGATGATTTAGAGTCCAAGGAAGTGGTCAGTAGCAAAATTTTGTAAAGTCCTCGTATAAGTAGTCACTACGTGGAGTTTGTTGTCACAAGCGTGGGTAAAAATCAGTTCAGAGATTTCCAAAAGTAAATAAAAGGCTAGTCAGTGTCATGTATTGAATACAAGACCACTAGCAGGCAAGGGCGGACAAGTACCTAGGATGTTGAACCACCCCCCTTTCAAAGAAATGGTGAGAAAAAAAAAATTTTGACAGGGGCATGACAATCCCAAATTTGTAGAGAATGAAAAAAAAAAACCCAATTAATGCATTAATTTAGAGGTTAAGTTGGTAAAAACATTAGGAGACAGGAGAGAAATGATCCCTGAATAACCTCACATCCAGCAGCAATTGGTCTGAGTACAACAGGCTAAACACCAGCCCAATTGTGACCCAAGAACAATCACCACCAAACATGGGGGTTAATTCAAGTGACCAAGAAGGCTCTAGAAACACATCTGGACACTAATCATTTTCTCCAAAGAGGAAAACAAAACAAAACAAGGTAATTTTAAGAAAACAGCCCAAACCAGCATGAATAACTTAAAGCAAACACCCCCCCCATATAACAAAAGGTAACCAGAAGGTTGGTAGTAACAAAAGGAATTACTTATTGTAAACAAAGTGAGAAAAAAGAATTTTGAACCCTAAGTTTCTTAGACAAAGGCCCTGGGATTGTCTACACCAGCAAAGTTAACAACTTTAAAATTTTCCTCAAGCCATTACAGAGAGAACAAAAGTTTGAACCCAGAAATCTCTGCACTGATTTGACAATTCCAGTACAAGTTTTTGTTTGACATAATCAGGTAAAAGTATTTTACTAAAACTTTCATGTGGTTAGACAGAAATAAAGGGTAAAAAAAAAAATATCACATGAATTATTGCAATGGCCCTTAGCCATACACAATTTGTACTACCAAAAGGGTACTACATCAGATTATAACACTTACACAAAATCATCAAACCAAAACAAAATATTTACTTCAATAGGAACTTGTATAAAAATGTAACAACATATAACACAGATTGTGCAGGTAAAATTTGATTGATACCAACAAACAAGTAAACAAAACAACCCACCCACAAGAAACTAAAAGTAAACGAAAAAGGTAAACACAAATGCAAACACTAAAAAAAAAAAAAATACTAAAATGACACCTAAATTCAAAAAGGAAAAAATGATTCGCAAATAAAAGACCCAGCACTACTTTTTAATTACAAAGCCAAATTGATCACGTGGCCTAAGATTATACCCATGACTACTAGTGGAGCTAGACAGGCCTGGAGAAATCGAAGATGGGGTTGCGGCATCAATATCATCACCATTTGAACTTAAAAAGGAAACAGGGGACACAACAGTATCTCTAAAAAAATCAGTAACAGGTTCTGCATCAGACAGGGCTACAACAGGCGGCATAGGAGAAGCTTGAAAACTACCAAAACTGTCATCCCAAGTGGGATCATAAGGAAGAAAGGGGTTTGGGTACTCTTTTAACATCTTCGCTTCCCAATCCTCAGTTGAAGACGAAGGGGTAGACTCAGGTAAAACAGGCTCAGGAGTGTGTGGCAAGTTGTTATTACTAGTAGGAAAAACATCTCTATCAACAACTTTAAAAATTCTATTGACATGTACCTTTTGAACATCTGAAGGGTTAGTTAAAAGAGAAATCAAAAATAAAACAGGAGAACATTGCTTTAAAACGCGATAGGGACCCTTATTAAATTTACAAAGCTTTTTCGACAAATTAGGTTTATGTGCAGGTGTGTGTAAGAAGACAGTGTCACCAACTTTAATGTCTTTTAAGTTAAATTTTGTAGGAGCAGAGTTAGCTTGGTTATGAGAGGCAACTTCAAGGCGATCTTTAATTAATGGAAAAGTGTTCTGGAGATTGGTGACAATTTCCTGAGCATAGGATCTAGTGTCGGCATATGTCCTGAATTTTGATGAAAAAATCAGGTCATAAGGCAACACCAGATCTCTACCATAGGTGAGAAAAGCAGGAGTGTTTTGAATAGTTCTGTGGTAGGCAGTGCGAAAGGCCAGCAAAGCAAAAGGAACCTGTTCGCACCAATCCTCCTGAGTTTCACTAACCAAATGACTTAAAGAGTCTACTAAAACCTTGTTCAACCGTTCAACGACCCCGTTGCCTTGCGGATTATAGGCCACCGTGTGCATTTTCTTGATTCCTAAGACCTTATAGACTTCCTCCATTGCCTGCGACAGAAAATTGGACCCCCTGTCTGAGTACAGCACCTCCATAATGCCATGTCTGGAAATGAAGTCCACCAAAACCCTTGCTACAGTGGCACTTTGTATGTCTTTAACAGGGTAAGCTTCTGGAAATCTAGTAAAATAATCTGTAATTACAATTAAAAATTTGTTCCCATGTTTAGAGGTAATAAAGGGACCAACCGCATCAATCGCACATTTCTGGAAAGGTCTATCAACAGTGGGGATCTCCTGGATGGGTGCCTTTTGACCTTTTTTGAAACCACGTCTTTGTAAACAAGAATGGCAAGACATCACATAATTCTTTACATTACGGTACAGACCTACCCAAAAAAAATTTTGCCTAACCCGATGCAATGTTCGAGAAAGACCTGGATGTGCAACAGTTCTGTTGTCATGGCAGGCTTGAAGAACTTTCTGAACAAGAGAGTGAGGGACAACAAGTCGAATATTGGAAAAATTTGCATCAGTAGATTGGCAAACAAGAATATTTTGTTGAAAAAAAAATTTATTTGACTTATGAATGAAAAAAGGATCTTGCGAAATATTACTCGCCATCTTTTGGCAAAAAGAGTCTTCCTGTTGTAATTTAATTAAGTCCTGGTTAGGCAAAGGTAAAATTTCACACTTAAATGGAACATTATCAACAACGTTAACTTCTCTAGAAAGAAAGTCTGCCATTAAATTTAACCGTCCAGGTTTGTGTACAATAGTATAGTCATATTGTTGTAAGGTCATAATCCAACGAGCTATGCGAGAGGTGGGATCCTTCAATTTAAAAAGTTGCGAAAGTGACTGTTGGTCAGAAAAAATAGTTACATGAGTGCCATAGATATACTGTTTAAATTGATTAATACCAAAAACCACGGCAAGGGCTTCCTTCTCCACAACAGAATAATTTATTTCAGTGGCCGAAAATTTTTTGGAAGCAAAACAGACTGGGTGCGGAAAACCGGCTTCATCCTCTTGTGTGAGCACAGCGCCCATGGCGAACTTGCTCGCGTCAGTACAGATAGAAAAGGGCTTATTGAAATCTGGTAATTTTAAGCAAGGCTCTTTCGTTAAATCAGACTTAAGTTGGTCAAAGGCATCTTGTTCGAGATCCCCCCAGGAAAATTTTACAGAGTCTTTAGTTAAATTAGTTAAAGGGAGAGCTTTTAAGGAATAATTATTGATGAACTTTCTATAAAAACCAGTCAGGCCTAAAAATGAGCGAACTTGTTTTCGGGTTTTTGGAACAGCAGCATTGAGAATAGATTTGATGTTATTAGGATCTGGCATTACCTTACCCTCCGTTACTCTATGTCCTAAATACGTAATTTCACTTTTTGCCAAAGCACACTTTTTGGGTTTAAGTTTTAGGTTTGCATCAGTTAGACGCTGAAAAACGAGCTCGAGCCTAGACAGATGATCTTCAAAGGTAGTTGATGCCACAACCACATCATCAATATAAACCCCGATTTGGAAATTGGATAGTCCGGACAGCACCACTCCCATTAATCGTTGGAAACTAGCACTCGCGTTTCGCAAGCCAAATGGCATCCGTTTGAAGTGAAAGAGGCCCTCCTCTGTAGTAATACCCGTGAGATGAGCATCGTCTGGATGCATAAACATTTGATGAAAACCTGACGTCAAATCCAAGGAAGAGAAAAATTTAGCCCCAGAAAGAAAATCAATCATCTCTTGCAAATTCGGAAGGGGGAAATTATCTGGTATGGTCTTGGCATTAAGCTTACGGAGATCGGCCACCAGGCGAAATGATCCATCCGCTTTTTTGACCAGAAGGACTGGCCCAGCATAACTGCTGGTCGATGGTTCGATAATGCCAGCCTCCAAGAGAGTTTGAATCTGCCTCTTCATTTCAGGCTTGAGGTGGTAAGGGACACGATAGGGCTTAGAACGAACCGGAATGTCATCTGTAAGGTGTATACGGTGTTGAATGATGGGGCAGGCACCCAAGTCGGAGGAGTTTAAAGAAAAAACAGACTTATATTTGGACAAAAGAGCAATCATGTCATTGCGTTGAGATTCGTCAAGATGGGATAAATCTATGTCCTTAGCCCACTGGCTAAAATCATCTGAACCAGCTTGTTGTTCTACCGAGTTGACTTCGTCAGAAACTTTATTTAAATGGATAGGGGTAATATTAACAATTTTCATATTCTTATTTAAGGTAATGGAATCATGGGTAAGATTAATAACTTGAATTAAACACTGACAATTATCATTAATGGTGGAAATAGCATTGGCAACAAGAAAGGAAGTTAAATTTGTATCAGGATTAGGTTCAATTATTACAGTAGAATTAATGAAAGAGGGATCGCAGTTTGGAATAGTCACAAAAAATCTCTTTTGAGAATAAGCGGGTAAAATGATCTTAGCGGGTAACTTGCCAAAAAGAGAAAAGTCAACATCGGGATCAACATGATCATGTGCACTTGGCACGACAGCATTCAGAGAAAACGGGGGATGTTCATGCGTCCAGACCACTCTAATATCATCATTAAATAAAATACAGTTGTCACAGTCGATATGAAATTTGTAAGTCTTTAGAAAATCAAGTCCCAAAATGACATCAAAGTTAGGAGAAAGACAACTCTGAGCAACCAAAAAATTACATGAAAACGGGGTGTTAGAAATGTGCAACTCAGTTTGAATTAATTTTGGGGTGACTATGTCAAAACCCGTGAGAGCCTTTAAAGAGAGGTAAGAACTATCAAATTCCTTAAAGTTAATTAGAATATTAAAAACATTAGAAGAAATTAAATTAACACAGGCACCAGAATCTATGAGTGCACGAAACTTAAAATTGCCAAAGTTAACATCAATTATGGGTAAAGAACTCGACACACTTACTACAGGTTGCACAGCGGGATCAAACGGGGAATTAATGGAGTGTTGCGATCCAGACCAACCTCCCCCCAAACTTAGTTTAAATTTCCATCATTAACCCCACCCTGATCAGAGCCTGAAGCATTGGCAGGAGTCTGATTTTCCTGACGAGGCCTGTGTTGGGATCTAGCAGCCTGGTCACGTTGTTTTTTTCGACAATCTCTCGCGTAATGTCCTGGGCGGTCACAATAAAAACAAGTTATGTTACGTTGAGTTCGGGCAGGTTGGGAATGTCGCTGTGGAGGAAAAGACTGTGGGATAAAACTCTGCGACTGCATTTGTGACAGCTGAGCCTGCATCGCAGCCATCTGGCTGGTGAGCAATTCAAGGCTTTTTGCATATGAGTCCGTAGTGGCCTTAAGGAGCCTCTCAAAGTCGCTTTCCACCATCTGGGAGCGTGCCGTTACGGCATTTATGTCTGACAGGTGGCATTGGAGTGCCACTTCCACACGCTTCGCGACCTGTACCGCCTCGACAAAAGTTTTAGGGTCTACAACAACGACCTGGGCCTTAATGTTTGGGAGAAGACCCGCTTTGAATTGTGAAAGGAGCATCTCCTGTGAGAAGCTCTGAGGTATCGTGTCCGAGGAATTTATGGGATTTTTGAGGGCCTTATGGGCAATTCCTTCCAGTCTAGTGGCGTAATCACGCACTGTCTCCCCAAAATTTTGCTTACAGGACGTTAATTTTTCTATGTCCTGGGCCAAGGATCCCGCTTCTGCAAAGTGTGCCATGAAGCGGTCCTTGAATTGTTTCAAGGTAAGACCATCAATTGCCTCTAAGGTGGAAGTGTAAAATTGGAGAGCAGCACCCTCCATTTTCAATTTAGCGACTGCCATGGCCTGGTCATCATTCCAGGCTGCCAAAGGCTGAATTAGGGAAAGGGAGTGAAAAAAATTAGAGCAGTTTCTACCAGACAGTGGTGGGAGCATGCCGATAAAAACCGGACCTGGCAATGCCGCCGCCCTGGCACCTTCATCTAGAGCCATACTGGGACTTAGGAAAAGAAAATTTTGAAACTCCCCAAAATAAAAGTTTACCACCCAATACGCTTCTCAAGACAGTCCCCAGTTACAAAGAGATATGTAAATGCATCAAAAAAAAAAAATGAAAGTTTTCTGTATCCATTTCACCTTATTCAACACACACAAGATTGGCAAGGAGAGGTCACGGCACCATTTTGTAGTATTCTACTTACTACTGCCGTGAAAGTTTAGTTTAGTTAAAAAAATTTGATTTTTAAATTGAGCAAGTTTCCAAAACAGAATTAAGGTTTTACCATGCGTTGTGTCCGATAGTGTAGAAAATAACCCAATGATCTCAGCCTTGCCTGAAGTGTGTGTTAGAAAAGTGGTAAAATAAACACAGAGACATCGTATTAGATCACCAAATCACAAATTTTATTTAACAAATAACAGGGGTAAACAGCTAGTGGCCTCGCGACATCAGTAAAAGAAATGAAAAGTAAGTAAACACTGCGCAGGGGTTTTACAGCGCATGGTAGAATTGCTCAGGAACAAAAGAATACTAGAATGCTTTAATTACCCAATTATTAGCCCTTGAAAGTTAAACAAAAAAAAAAAGAAAAAGGAAATGCTTAAATAAAGTTGTCATGACAAAGGTAGTTTGATTGGATCCAAGTACTTAAGTTAAAAGGCTCTGCTGCAGCATGAGAAAAAAAAAATTTATCCTACCAAAAAGTAAAAAAAAAGAAAATTGGGCAAACAAGTCCCCACCTTTTCCTAGCCACACAAGGCATGTGATGAAAATCCCGCATTAAATCCCTACCTGTTACTTGAAACCCCACCTCTTATATCCAACAGGTTAGTTTAAACAATTGCCAAAATAAAGAAATTACAAAACAAAAAAGGGAACTTTGCAATTTTTACACCAAAGGGTGCAGCAAAATACATTGATGTGCAGAACAACTCAAACAATTACAGAGATTAGCTTAGGCCAAACCAGAAATCAACATGGCATCCACAATTATGATTTTAACAAAAAGGATTTAGACATCGTTACTGGAAGCAATACATTAGAATGGCACACAAAGTTGAAAAAAGAAAATTTAGCATTTGATATTTAATCCCCCCCCATTAAACATTATAAGAACAAAAGGGATAGTTCTAGCACAGCTTGAAGCATGAAGTCGCTGATCCAGCTCGTGGTGGAGAAATGGAAGAAAGAAAAGGGTAACGGTTAGATCTCACCCACGGATCCAATGGCAGGTCTGGTCTCGGCGTTTCAGGGAACCAACGGACGATCACTGATGGCACCCGGAGGCGGCATCTTGGTCTCTCCTCTGGTCAGGGAACTCCGGCAGGTGTCGGGGACTTCGCGTTCCAGTCAACACAAGCGGCTCCCGGGCTGGGCAAATGGTGATCGTAGTGCGAGACTTCAATTCCGGTAGGAGATTTTCATCGCCGCTTATGAAAAAACACAGGGGGGTGGGGGCCTTACGCCCAATTCACATCCAATGGTGGCAGTTGGTGTCGCATCGGCATGATGGCCGAAAAAACAAAAAGGGGAAAAAGAAAATTACATGGTGATCATCATTAGTCCTGGCCCTCAGGCCTACGATTTTGGGGGATCACATCCTATAAGTTGCTTAATGGGGCGACAAACGTCGAACTTGGACAAAAAAAGAGCGAGAAGAGAGTCCGGGAATCACCCTCCTTACACACCGCGTCAGCTCTCAGAATGACCCTTTTCGCCGCCAGCTTGAGGAGCTTCCAAGCGACGCCGGCCGCGGGGACCAATCAGAGCGCGCCATCTCAGCCGGGAAACTTCGAGAACATTCGATCGACGGGGGAAGGAAGAGAGAAAATAAGAAAATGGCGGCCAGCAACCACAGCACGCGGGAAAGAAACCACTTGGCCGAGAAGAAACGCAGGCAAGAACGGCCATCTTGAAATGGGGAAAAAACTTAATTGATCATAAGGGCCTTAAAAAACGTTATTAAATTTCCTAAAATTTTAGCGGGAGATAGCTAATCGTCCGAGACAACCCTGGGTAAAATTTGGAATAAAAATTAAAATTAGAAGAGAGTCAAACTAATTAAAAACCGGACATGAACAAGAGATATTGCAAGAAATGAGTTAGGCTGTTGAAGAGAGAGGGAAACTTAATAGTCAGCAGAAAATCGACAGAATTTACCTGATAATTAAAATTACACCTGAGACAGGGCAAACAAAGGCAGAATTAATTTAAAGAAAAGGTAATTATTTTAAAAAAAAGGTCCCAACAAAAAAAGGATAACTAGTAGTAATTTAAAAGAAGTTAGCTATTGAGTTATAGAAGAAGAGTCATCCAGACCATTATATCTCCTGACAAAAGGTATTTAAATTAAACTTCCAAGTTAATTACAAGTATTAAGAAAATAAATAATTAATGGTTAAAACAATTAAAATAAAAAAAATTACTGCTTTTGATTTGTAAGAAACATTATCCCCCAAAAACAATACAACATAATACAGGCATTGCGGAATCTTGAAATTCGAATTGCAAGGATGGTATGCCAAGTGTGATTATGGCCCCTCAAAATGTAATACGCCCTATAACTCCAGATTTAAAGTCGCTCAAATGTCCTACTTCAACCCTCAATGGTATTGAGTTTACGGAATTGTGAAAATCGAAATGCAAGGGGTCGTATACAAAGTGTAAAGTTGGCCACTCGAAATGTAATGTGCCCTATATCCCGATTTTTAAAGTCGCCCAAACGAAACTTCTTGGCTCTCAAACGCCCTCCTTTGCCGCTGAATATTGGTCACTTTACGGAATTTTGAAATTCTAACTGTAAGGTGTCGTATACCAGGTTTGTAGTTGGCTCCTCGAAATGTAATATGCTCTATAACTGCCAATTTAAAGTTGCTCAAACGAAACTTTTTGGCGTTCAAACGTCCTTCTTCCAAAGCTCAATGGTACTGAGTTTATGTAATTGTGAAATGCGAAATGGAAGGGGTCGTATACAAAGCGTGAAGTTGTCCCCTCAAAACGTAATATGCCCTGTAACTCTCGATCTGAAGTCGCCCAAACGAAACTTTTCGATGCTTTAACGCCCTCCGTGGACGATCAATCTTACTGAGTTTACGGCAGCTTGAAATTCGAATTGCAAGGGGTCTTATACCAATTGTTAAGATTGCCCCTCTAAATGTAATATTCCCTATTGCTCCCGATTTAAAGTCGTTCACATGAAACTTTTTTGTGCTCAAACGTCCTCCTTCGACACTCAGTCCTACAAAATTTACGGAATCTTGAAATTTGAACTGCGAGGGGTTGTATACAAAGAGTAAAATTTGCCCCTCTAAATGTAATATGCCTTAAAACTATTGATTTAAAGTTGCCTGAAAGGAATTTTGTGCTCAAATGTACTCCTTCAACACTCAATCTTATGAGGTTACGGAAACTTGAAATTCGAGTTGCAAGGGTCGTGTACCAAGTTTGAAAGTGGCGACTCTAAATGTAATATGCCGTATAACTCCAGATTGAAAGTCGTTCAAGCAAAACATTTTGGCATGCAAACGTCCTACTTCGAAAGCTCAATAGTACCGAGTTTACCGAATCGTGAAATTTGAAATGGAAGGGGTCGTATACAAAGCGTGAAGATGGTCCCTCAAAACGTAATATGCCCTGTAACTGTCGATTTAAAGTCGCCCAAACGAAACTTTTTGGAGCTCAAACACCCTCTTTCCATGCTCAATCGTTTTGAGTTTACTGAATCGTGAAATTCGAAATGCAATGTGTCATGTACCAAGTGTGAAGTTGGCCCTTCGAGCTGTAATATGCCTATAAGTCCCGATTTAAAGTCGCTCAAACATCCTCCATCGACTCTCAATCCTACAGGCATTACGGAATCTTGAAATCTGAAATGAAAGGGGTGGTACACTAAGTGTGATTATAGTCACTCAAAATGTAATATGCCCTATAACTCCCGATTTAAAGTTGCTCAAACATCCTACTTCAACACTCAATGGTATTGTGTTTACGGAATCGTGGAAATCGAACTGCGAGGGGTTATATACCAAGAGGGAAATTTGCTCCTCTAAATGTAATATGCCATAAAACTATTGATTTAAAGTCGCCTGAAAGAAATTTTGCGCTCAAATGCCCTCTTTCGACACTCAATTTTCTAGGTGCATTTCGCCAGCCCCCCCACCAAAACCGATTTCGATGAAAATGGTTCAGATCGTTTGTACCTCGTTTGTACCAGCAAACTTTTCTTTGGACCTCATTGGTATCTTCACAATAAGTGTTTCCTTGTGGGGGGGGGCTGGCGAAATGCCTAGCCCCCCCACCAACGAATTTTCAAAAATGAACGATGCCAATCGTTTGTACCTCGTTTGTACCCGTTTGTACCAACAAAATTTTCGTTTGTACCTCACTGGTAGTTTAACTATAAGCGTATCCTTGTGGGGGGGCTGGAGAAACGGTAGCCCCCCCACCAACGAATTTTCAAAAATGAACGGTGCCAATCGTTTGTACCTCGATTGTACCCGTTTGTACCAACAAAATTTTCGTTTGTACCTCACTGGTAGTTTAACTATAAGCGTATCCTTGTGGGGGGGCTGGAGAAACGGTAGCCCCCCACCAACGAATTTTCAAAAATGAACGGTGCCAATCGTTTGTACCTCGTTTGTACCCGTTTGTACCAGCAAAATTTTCATTTGTACCTCACTAGTAGTTTAACTACAGGCGCATCTTTGTGTGTGTGGGGGGGGCAAGCATTTCTCCAGCCCCCCCCACTAACGAATTTTCAAAAATGAACGGTGCCAATCGTTTGTACCTCGTTTGTACCCGTTTGTACCAACAAAATTTTCGTTTGTACCTCACTGGTAGTTTAACAATAAGCGTATCCTTGTGGGGGGGCTGGAGAAACGGTAGCCCCCCACCAACGAATTTTCAAAAATGAACGGTGCCAATCGTTTGTACCTCGTTTGTACCCGTTTGTACCAACAAAATTTTCGTTCGTACCTCACTGGTAGTTTAACTATAAGCGTATCCTTGTGGGGGGGCTGGAGAAATGGTAGCCCCCCCACCAACGAATTTTCAAAAATGAACGGTGCCAATCGTTTGTACCTCGTTTGTACCCGTTTGTACCAGCAAAATTTTCGTTTGTACCTCACTAGTAGTTTAACTACAGACGCATCTTTGTGTGTGTGTGTGGGGGGGGGGCAAGCATTTTGCCAGCCCCCCCACCAACGAATTTTCAAAAATGAACGGTGCCAATCGTTTGTACCCGTTTGTACCAGCAAAATTTTCGTTTGTACCTCACTAGTAGTTTAACTACAGGCGCATCTTTGTGTGTGTGTGTGGGGGGGGCAAGCATTTCGCCAGCCCCCCCACCAACGAATTTTCAAAAATGAACGGTGCCAATCGTTTGTACCTCGTTTGTACCCGTTTGTACCAGCAAAATTTTCGTTTGTACCTCACTAGTAGTTTAACTACAGGCGCATCTTTGTGTGTGTGTGGGGGCCAAGCATTTCACCAGCCCCCCCACCAACGAATTTTCAAAAATGAACGGTGCCAATCGTTTGTACCAGCAAAATTTTCGTTTGTACCTCACTAGTAGTTTAACTACAGGCGCATCTTTGTGTGTGTGGGGGGGGGCCAAGCATTTCGCCAGCCGCCCCACCAACGAATTTTCAAAAATGAACGGTGCCAATCGTTTGTACCTCACTAGTAGTTTAACTACAGGCGCATCTTTGTGTGTGTGGGGGGGGCAAGCATTTCGCCAGCCCCCCCACCAACGAATTTTCAAAAATGTACGGTGCCAATCGTTTGTACCTCGTTTGTACCCGTTTGTACCAGCAAAATTTTCGTTTGTACCTCACTAGTAGTTTAACTACAGGCGCATCTTTGTGTGTGTGTGGGGGGGCAAGCATTTCGCCAGCCCCCCCACCAACGAATTTTCAAAAATGAACGGTGCCAATCGTTTGTACCTCGTTTGTACCCGTTTGTACCTCACTAGTAGTTTAATTACAGGCGTATCTTTGTGTGTGTGTGTGTGGGGGGGGGGCAAGCATTTCGCCAGCCGTCCCACCAACGAATTTTCAAAAATGAACGGTGCCAATCGTTTGTACCTTGTTTGTATATGGCGTTGTCAGATGGCGCTACGCACACTGTGTAACTGCGCATCTTCTGCTTCTGCGCATCTCAGGTTGTTTATATTTCCATCGAGGCGAAGTAAATGGAGATCGTTGAATTAGCAGAACTTCAAAAAATTAAATACATAAACTTAAGAACGTGGTATATAGTAATTACTAGCTTCAGATGTGCTTTAATTACACCATTGTCTTAGAATACTATTTCGTAATGATTATAGGCAATAGTTTCGAAGCGTAGTGATATTATTCTTTGTTAAGTGCCAGTTACACTGCCCGTTAGCCATTAAACTCCAATAAACTCCTAAATATTATGTATGCCATGTCTGTTATTATTTTGCCCAAAAGTTGTATTTTAAGAAATGTTAGTAAATTTAGAAGAATGTAGTTTGTGTTAACGTAATATTTATAAGCGATATATATAGTGTAATCTATATAAATAAAACAATGTGTAAACTGTCCGTTAGTTTGTCTGTGTGTCTGCCTGTCTGCGTCTCGCGTAGCTCCGAAACGGGTGATCGTAGACCTACCAAATTTTGTACGGAAATTCTCCAAGACGGGTCTCGACACACCTCGAAGCGATTTTTCTCGCTTTTCGAAAGCAATTTTCGAAATTCGAATTAGAAAATGTTTTATTTTATGTTTTGTCCGATTTTTAGCGATTTTTCTTGTGTAATACATAATAACGCCGGTAATTGCACTCGCAAGAAAACGATAGTTACATCATCGTATAGAGGAGAAAATTTTCTTTTAAAAACTGTTCGTTCGGACTGTGTAACATAATTTGCAGATTTTTGGGAATTTTTTAAATAAAATTAAATTTGACGCTGACTTTAGTAATATTTCGGCAAAAGACGGAGCACACAATTCGCCCACTTTTAAAAGAAGAACGGAGGAAAAATATAAATTAGGAGAATTTTTACGAATTTTTAAGTAAAGAAGGATTTTCATTTCAGGATCACCTGCTTATAAATTTCGGTTGTCATGGATACAGTAACAATGATTAAAATTGCCAGTTGAAAAAAATAAATAAAAACGGGTCCCGCGAGCAGACGATTTCTTTGCTTGGCTCGATTTCCTTTTATAAATACTGGATTTATTTGTGAGAAGAAAAATTAAACTGCATAATCTAGAAAAACAATTTTAAAGCCTTTATAATTAGCCAGTCTTATCTCTTATCTCTTTTCTTTTTGTAAAGGGTTGCAAGAGCGGGTGACGTATTTTTAAATTAAAAAAAAAATGTCCATTTCATGTAGTGTCTGAGGTATTTAACGTTAAAACGTGAACCTAAAAGACAGCATATCTGAGGAAATAAGACATTTTGAAAGTGAGAAGTTCACTGCAAACGGTCCATTTTCACTTTTTTGATACCGAATGACGCTGACATAGTTTTTTTTTTTGTGTGTGTGTGTGTGTCATTATATTGCAATGATCTCAGGTTATTACATATATGACGCAAATTTTAAGCCAAGAGTGAAATAATTTTGCTTTTTCTAGATTCCACAACACTGGAATTAATTCGAATTACACATGTGAGGATATTTTTCGTTTCCTACCGTGCGAAGAACGGGCACGCAGCTAGTGATATATATATATATATATATATATATATATATATATATATGAGACGTCAGATATTTCAAGTAAAGTTTCAGAGTTAAGGCAGGTAATATGGTTTATTGAACATTACATTTAAGTTACAATTTAGAATGAGAAGAAGGGAGGGGAGACGGGTACAAGAATCAGCGTTGACTCATTAAGCAGTTCCAGTGGCAGAAGTCTGACGATTTTCGATGTGCGGGAGTATTTACGCTTACCACACCACGTGGTTTTCGAAGACATAACTCCGCCTCTCTCTTACCTCTGATCGAACCACACACATTTACCAACATGACCCGTATCCGGGGCTACAAGGGCGTGGGGACACGTGTACATCTAAAGAACTCAGAATCGACGGCCTGATGTCTGGCAAATAACAAAATAAATAAAACATAGCTCCAGAGCGCACGTGGCAAGTATGACAGGAAAGCAGAACTTACAGTGAAAGTACCCGCTTGAACAATACCCAAACTAGTAAAACCCAAATTACCTTTTTATACATTACATATATTTATATATAGTAATGATATATATATATATATATATATATATATATATATACACAACTGTTTAAGAATACGAGTATGTAACACCACAAAGAAACAGGCACTGCCTGCAAACGGTTTAATAACAAAATAAAAGAATAACAAATGGACACTCCGTGGATTCTAACCCAACCTTAAGATGGAGCAAGCAACGGTTTAACCCGGGGATGGAACACCAT
Source organism: Cheiracanthium punctorium (assembly GCA_038373885.1). NCBI lineage: Eukaryota > Metazoa > Arthropoda > Arachnida > Araneae > Cheiracanthiidae > Cheiracanthium > Cheiracanthium punctorium. The sequence goes on along the minus strand of JAWZYV010013189.1, from coordinate 16,301 downwards.
AAAGAAACGGATCCTGGCTGCAATCAATCCCAAACAATAGACTGAACCTGCAGTTTAAAAACATGGATACAGAATAATAATTCGAAACCTACCAGCAGACGAAATCAATGCTTAAGAATACTGTGATAGAAAAACACACAAAAACTTACACTACCTGCATTTGAACCCAACTGATAGAGGAAAACATCAGTTAAAGAACACAGTTAAAGTATAGTACTAGACTATGGACATTCCCGCCATTCAAACCCAAACTCCCGACGGAACAATGGTATAAGAAAACAGTTAAAGAATAATACTACAACATGGAGACTTCCTGGATTCTAAATAATTATCATGAATTACCGATGATTCTTACTGGAGATTTTAATGTTAATTTTCGCCCTCAAGAATCTCAGCCGTTAGTTGATTTTTTCAAAGAAAAATTTGATCTAACTATGAATACTTCTCGACTTCAATCAACAACGCGTCGCGTTTCGGTACAACGATAGATGCTGTATTTTCAAGAAAATTAGCAAATTTAGAGAGTAAAATTTATGTTTCACATTATAGTTACCACAAACCTCTAATTTCATACATAAAAAATTATGATGACATTCAAGTACCTATTTCCAATGAATAATATGAATATAACATTTATATAATCTTTGTAAAGTACATGAATAATAAATATAATTAAATTTTAATATGATATTTATTTTAAGTATAATCATTTGAGTGATCTGTGTTGTAAACGTCAAAGAAGTTTTACTTCAACCGCGCGTAAAGATTACACGCATACACTTTTTTTTTTCTTGGCTTGAAATGCGATATGGTGAGGATGACCGAAACCGGTTGACAACCGTGACGTCACTTAACCGAAGAATGGCCGCAACTAATAGCACCTGTGCATAACCTAGCATAACCGACCGGTGAATTCTCGAGCGGGCCCAATGATTTTGTATGTAACCTAAGGCAGTGTTGTAGTCCTAAGAAAAAAAAGTGGGGGGGACGCTCATTTTTCACGAAATTTAACCTACACTTATCGGATTCATTAATTGTAATTATTCCTTAAACAACCAATAAAACTAATTTAACCATCATTTGCTTATTAATTAATTAAATTGAACTCATTGCTAAATTATTGATTACTTGTTAATAATCTAAAATAAGTCTTTTGGATCAACCGTGTAAGCTATTTAATTTGTTGTTGCAAACATGTAATCGGATTTGTGTGCTTGGCTCAAAGCCCTCTTAAAATCTTCGTCAAAAGAACAGCACAAGGGGGAGTGGTGCCCTCCGTTGGGGTTTTTGTAAGGGGTCCTAACCCGTATTCACGCTAAGTTTCGGAGAAAACCACGAACTGTTACGGACGCGCCATCGGAGCTACCTAATTTTTTCCATTTACATTTGTCAACAATCCAATGTTGTTGTTGTTATTGTAAACACGTATAGCGGATTTGTGTGCTTGGCTCGAAGCCCGGTTATAAATCCTCGTCAGAAAGACAACACAAAAGGGGTGCCCTCTGTGGAGGTCTTTCTAAGGGGTCCTAACCTGTATCTAGGCAAAGTTTTGGAGAGAACCACAGAAAACTCCAAACGGTTAGATCGACAGATGCGCAATGGGACCCGAACCCGGGACCTTCATACTTAGCCCGTCTACCATTTCTAGTTTTATAACCACTGTGCCATGGTGAGGCAACAATCCAATGTCCTAAGTCGTATTTCGGCAAAGTTTCGGAGAGAACCAAGGAAAACTCCGAACGGTTAGATCGACGGACGCGCAATGGGACCCGAACCCCATAGTTTTTTAACCACCGTGCCATGGTGAGGCAACAATCCAATGTCAAAGTGACAGATTTTCTTTTGGATTGGTACGTGTCTATTAGCTACCCCGATTTTTGTCACTTTTTCGGAAAGACATTTTTTTTACCAAGAGTGCGTTCGGAAAGATTATACCGTAAAAACCGGGAGAAGGGCCGCACCCTCGTAAGGGCCGCATTAGAAAAAAAGTAAATAAATGTAAAAATATACTCACAGAAGGGCCGCACCGGCGTATGAGCCGCACCATCGTAATTCATAAAAAATGAATGTAAACAAAAACAGTAATGTGTGCAATAAACAAAAACATAAAAATAAAGGAAGGAATTATATTTATATAGATTAAAGTGAAAAAAAAAAATATATACACACAAAATTATACATCAAAACCATCAAACTCTGAATGGTCGGAATCTGAATGAAATAACTGTAACAGGTGTTCATCAAGTTCTAGTCCATGGTCATCGTCGCCATCACTGTCGATAGCATTATCCTCCATAATGTCTGATTCATCGGCAGATTCTGGTAGTATCCCGGCTTTTCTAAACCCGGAAACAATAGTTTCTTTTTTTTACCGAGTTCCATGCGGTTTCCACCCACTTTGAAACTTCACTGTAGGACGCACGCTTCATGTGTCCACTTTTTGTATACGAGTGGAGACCTTTCGTCATCCAGGTCTCCCAGTTTCTCCGCATTTCAGCTTTAAATGCATGATTAATGGTTAGATCAAGCGGCTGAAGCTTTTTCGTCAAACCGCCTGGTATGACCGCTAGTGTGGCCGACACCTTTTTACATGCATCCTTGACAGAATCAAGAAGATGCGCTCGCATTGAGTCCAAAATGAGCAGACCATGCGGTTTGAAAAACGCACCACGTCTTTTTCTCCACACCTCTTGGATCCACTCCATCATAATGTTTTCACTCATCCATCCCTTTTCGTTGACTCGAATAACGATGTTATTGGAAAAATCCTCTTTGGGCATGGTTTTGCGCTTAAATATCAGCAGCGGCTTTAACTTCTCACCACTAGCTGTGCATGCTAGCACACACGTAAACGATGTTCTTTCATGCCCGGTTGTGCAAATGCTGACCGTTTTGTCCCCTTTCATGTGAACAGTTCTGTTCGGAGGACAATCGAAGCTCAGTGGGACTTTGTCCATGTTAATTATTTGACTAAGTTCATATTGCCTTTCCGCGATCTTCTTACTGACGTATTTCAAAAACGCAGCTGCTTTATCCTCCCAATCTGCTGGCAGGCTCTGGCCAACCGTTGTTCTATTCCTGACAGAAAGCCCGTACCGCCTTAGGAATCGGCAGCACCATGACTGGCTTCCAGCAAAATTTTCAATCTTTAGTTGTGCGGCAATCACTTTCGCCTTTAGGCGAATTTTCACCGTCGAAATTGGAATTCCCGCATCACGTTGGGTTTTCACCCAAACGGAAAGATCTTCTTCCAACTTTGGATACCGAACAATTCCACTTCTGTTGGCGCGTTTACTTTTAGGAATGCAGATCAGTTTCTCCTTATCTTTTATCCAACGGCGGACACATTTTTCATCTATGTCGTATTCCCGTGCTGCAGCACGATTGCCGATTTCTAGGGCTCTTTCTACCACTGTCAACTTGAAGCCAGCAGTATAGCTTCTTAATCGTTTGGGTGCCATAGCTTTCAAATAAACTACTGACAAATAACAATTAAATTTAACTCGCAAAAGGAAGACTCGAAAAAATGATTATGACTATAGCGCGATCGCATGCAAAGAACAAGATCAAGAATGAGCACAGAACATAGAATCTTAATCACGTGGAAAAATCGGTTGTAACCGGAAGGAGTAGAAACCGGTCAGTTGATTCAGATCGACTTCCTGCGCGCGTGCCTCCATGCGCACGTCCTCCCTTCACGGACTTTTCCGTGCCTGTTCCTCATTGGCTACTCCAGAGAAAACAGTGTTGGGAATAGTTCTTCTTATAGTGGTATGGACACGATGCTCGTCATTCCTGCGCGCGCATCATGTTTATTATTAAAAAATACACAATACTACAAGAGTCTATTGCTGTAATATCCTTAATTAATCATGCAGTTCATATAAAAACCTGTGTGTTTAAAAATGAAACGCTTCTCAGCCAATTAAATGTGTCATGTTGTGGTTTCTAGCCGCATGTACCTTTCTGGGTCTTCCAACTTAAATGCCCGAGAACGGATATCAAACAAGCATAGAAAAAACTCAAATGATTTCATTATTTGAGAAAAAGGAAAATAGGGCAGTCATACAATTAATTATATATAAGTTTTCTTTTTCTTTTAAATTAATGCATCAATATAGGAGTGAGTTAAAAATAGAAGAACATGTTTCAAAGTTGGGAGGGAAAAAAAAAAAATATCAGACGGGCCGCATCGGTAGATGGGCCGCACCCTCAAAAATTTTAACTTTTTTTTCGTATCAGCCGCGGCCCTTCTCCCGGTTTTTACGGTAATCTGTTCTATTCTCATGGATATGTTTTCACTACTGAAGTGTTTAAGAAACCCTTTCAATCCCATTTGTAAAGTCGATACAAACACTCAAAAGTTTCCTTTTGATTTTTATACCGATGTACTTGCTCTCGGGCGAACAAATAAAAAGTTAATTTCTTCACAGAATTAAAAAAAAAACCTTGTAAATGAGCGTCCCCCCTGAGAATAAAAAGTGGGGGGACGTTTGGGCTGAAGTGAAAGAGTAGAGGGACGGCGTCCCCCTTCCACTACACCACTGACCTAAGGTGACCATACGTCCTCGAAATTCGAGGACAGTCCCCAAATATAGATAGTATATTAAGTTTGACCCCAAATGTCCTCAAATTTGGAGATGTGTACTTTATATTCTTCAAAGTTACCGTTAATACTTTCTGGGGGGAAAAACTGAAGAAATAGAAAAAGAAAACAACAAAAACCGCCTTCTTCTTACAGAAACAACTAAACTCATCTCTGAAAAGGTTTGTTCTCATGCGCGATAGAATATGAATTAGGCTATAAATATGACTTTCCATATTTCTTTCACATATTACGTATTTCAAAAAATCAATTAATATTTGCAAATCTAAACTAGGAAATTTATCTCTTACTCGAATACTTTAGTGTCCCCAAGTTTTGTTTAGATTCGAGGACAATGGTTGATTTGTCCCCAAATTACCGTTTAGAAATATGGTCACCTTAATGTAACCCCCCCTCCCGTCCGTTGAAGGAAGTTCGCGTACGCTACTGCTGCTAGAGATGAGTTCGGGCTCATTTTTTGAAGCCCGCGCAATATTATTTAAGTCGGAGCCCAAGCCCGCCCGAGCCCGAAATTTCAGTTAAGATTTTTAAAAAATTCAATTACTTCATTGATAGAATACAATAAATTTTGCCATTTGTGCAAATTAAAGACAAATATAGTTGCAAACTCCGAATGCACTTTCTAATTTTTTGTATCCGTCCTTTATCAAAAAATGTCGGATCTGACTAATTAAGGAATATAAACCGCCGTTCTAAAATACCCAAAGAGCTTCTTGCACCTTCTAGGCGCCCGTGCCGCTATTTTTATTTGTTTATTTATTTTTCTTTTATAAGTACTTTTATTTTCCTCATGAATCACTTTTCAAAATCTATTTCAAGCAGTATGTTCAATAAAGGAGAAATTTTTCATGAGCCCGAGCCCGAACACAATTGTGAATTACAGAGCTTACCTCGGGCTTTCGGGCTCGGGCTGAGCCCGTCTCATCTCTAACTGCTGCACGTTAATACCTCTTTCTATCAGGAAATTTTTTTTGTGCCTCTTTTGTGTTTTGAGCTAACAGATGCTTCTCGTTTATATGTTGAGGGGAAGGGTGTAATTATTAATCTTTGTTGCAAATTAAAGAAATTGCTATAAATGAGAGAATTTATAAATAATTATTATTATCTAGTGAAAACAAACATTAGTTTGTTCAGGCTCGGGGGGGAAACAAAAGAAAAAGAAAAAAAAAATCGTTTAACATAGTTAACTGCACCCGATTGAACCGTACGTTGGCTTATATGAATCTGCATTATCACATTCACTTTTCTTCTATTATAGCTATTAATATAGCTATTATAACTAGTCAGGTACAAACGAAAATTTTGCTGGTACAAACGGGTACAAACGAGGTACAAACAATTGGCACCGTTCATTTTTGAAAATTCGTTGGTGGGGGGGCTGGCGAAATGCTTGCCCCCCCCCCAACACACAAAGAAACGCCTGTAGTTAAACTACTAGTGAGGTACAAACGAAAATTTTGCGGGTACAAACGAGGTACAAACGATTGGCACCGTTCATTTTTGAAAATTCGTTGGTGGGGGGCTAGCGAAATGCTTGTCCCCCCCCCAACACACAAAGAAACGCCTGTAGTTAAACTACTAGTGAGGTACAAACGAAAATTTTGCGGGTACAAACAGGTACAAACGAGGTACGAACGATTGGCACCGTTCATTTTTGAAAATTCGTTGGTGGGGGGGCTGGCGAAATGCTTGCCCCCCCACACACAAAGATGCGCCTGTAGTTAAACTACTAATGAGGTACAAACGAAAATTTTGCTGGTACAAACGGGTAGAAACGAGGTACAAACGATTGGCACCGTTCATTTTTGAAAATTCGTTAGTGGGGGGGCTGGCGAAATGCTTGCCCCCCCCACACACACAAAGATGCGCCTGTAGTTAAACTACTTGTGAGGTACAAACGAAAATTTTGCTGGTACAAACGGGTACAAACGATTGGCACCGTTCACCTTTGAAAATTCGTTGGTGGGGGGGGGCTACCGTTTCTCCAGCCCCCCCACAAGGATACGCTTATAGTTAAACTACCAGTGAGGTACAAACGAAAATTTTGTTGGTACAAATGGGTACAAACGAGGTACAAACGATTGGCACTGTTCATCTTTGAAAATTCGTTGGTGGGGGGGGGGGCTGGCGAAATGCTTGCCCCCCCCCCCCAACACACAAAGAAACGCCTGTAGTTAAACTACTAGTGAGGTACAAACGAAAATTTTGCTGGTACAAACGGGTACAAACGAGGTACAAACGATTGGCACCGTTCATCTTTGAAAATTCGTTGGTGGGGGGCTGCCGAAATGCTTGCCCCCCCCCCACACACACACACAAAGATACGCCTGTAGTTAAACTACTAGTCAGGTACAAACGAAAATTTTGCTGGAACAAACGGGTACAAACGAGGTACAAACGATTGGCACCGTTCATTTTTGAAAATTCGTTGGTGGGGGGGCTACCGTTTCTCCAGCCCCCCCACAAGGATACGCTTATAGTTAAACTACCAGTGAGGTACAAATGAAAATTTTGTTGGTACAAACGGGTACAAACGAGGTACAAACGATTGGCACCGTTCATTTTTGAAAATTCGTTGGTGGGGGGGCTACCGTTTCTCCAGCCCCCCACAAGGATACGCTTATAGTTAAACTACCAGTGAGGTACAAACGAAAATTTTGTTGGTACAAATGGGTACAAACGAGGTACAAACAATTGGCACCGTTCATTTTTGAAAATTCGTTGGTGGGGGGGCTACCGTTTCTCCAGCCCCCCCACAAGGATACGCTTATAGTTAAACTACCAGTGAGGTACAAACGAAAATTTTGTTGGTAAAAACGAGGTACAAACGATTGGCATCGTTCATTTTTGAAAATTCGTTGGTGGGGGGGGGCTAGGCATTTCGCCAGCCCCCCCACAAGGAAACGCTTATTGTGAAGATACCAATGAGGTACAAACGAAAAGTTTGCTTGTACAAACGGTACAAACGAGGTACAAATGATCTGAACCATTTTCATCGAAATCGGTTTTGGTGGGGGGGCTGGCGAAATGCACCTCAATTTTCTGCAGTTACGGAAGCTTGAAATTCGAATTGCAAGGAGTCGTGTACCAAGTTTGACGGTTGCTCCTCTAAATTTAATATGCCGTATAGCTCACGATTGAAAGTAGTTCAAACGAAACTTTTTGGAGTTCAAACGTCCTACTTTTACGCTCAATCGTACTGAGTTTACGGAATCTTGAAATTCCAAATGCAAGGGGTCGTATACAGAGGCGCCGACTTTACAAAATTTCTGTGGGTGCCCTAAAAGTCCGTGTGTGTGTGTGTGTGTGTGGGGTGTTAATAAAATGTTGAAAGTCGCACAAGGTTTGTAATTTTTGATAAAGGATCTCTAAGTTTGGTACCAAAACACGACAATTTAATTTAAAGGTGGAGTATAGTTGGAATGTACTTGGCTAAGATTGTAAAATAGTTTTAGTAGGTGATTTTAAGATAGATTTCGATTCCGAAGATGGGTTTTTATGGAACAAGGAAGAAAAATACGGCACACTCATGAATAACGATACACTTTCCAACTTTGTGAAATCTTTTCCAACTACCCTTCAATCTTTTCCTATTATTATTTGCTTCCTTGCTCGTAACTACTCAATCATTTGACTTTTCGTGCACATTTTTACCAATGGGAAATGGGTAATACAAATAATCATTTTAGCTCCACATAAAATATCCGATATCTGAGGGTATAGATCGAAGAAACGATATCTGTCTCACGGTTTTGGTACACAAATTAAAATAAACTAACTGCACCAAGGATTCGAAAAAATTCAGGAAGATTCTTTACAAGCTGCACTACATACTGCAATAAATTCGAAAACTTTCATGAAACTTTCAGAAAAAAATCTTACGTGGAACTGCACAGCAAAATATTTCTAAGAGTGGCCATTCTGCAAAAAATTTTCGTTTATTCCGGTGTCTAGTACAGCTTGTGAACCTACATCCTAAAAATTGTGAAGTGCTTGAGATAATTAGTTTTCTTTTTTGTATTTATATACCAAAATTGCGTGTTTTTTTCCCAGCGCTGAAGGTGACATCCAAAGTTTAATTTAAGTGAATAGTGTGAATTTTGGCATCCGATTATCTGTTACGGTGAAGCAACGCTGGGCATAGAATGAAAGTCTCCACCGTTGTGTCTTGGTAACAATAACAGCAAACCAGTTAAAATCAAGATTCTTTTTAAAGTAATTAAGTATTTCTGATGAAATGCCCTTCTTTTAGAAAAATCCGCTTGTGCTGGAGTCACCTTAAATTTGTTTGCCGTACGCAAATTCTCTGTCAAAATTCGAGAATTCCTGGGCGCACTCCCCCTTTGCCCTTGTAATAAATCAGACCCGAAAGAGGTGTATTACACTATTTCACTTTTTTATTTTACTTTTAGCGATAGAATTTTGATTGGTTTTAACTAATCATTATAAATTTCAAAGCAAAAGAAAGTGTATTACTCCGTTTATTTGGGGGGGGGGGGAAGACATGCAACAATAATATCACAATCAGTCAAATTTCTTGTCATGTAAATGGAAATTTTGTATAAAAAGGGATCCAGTTTTCGAATGTAGCAATTCATGATCAATGTTATTCTTGTTTAACCTATCTCATCCCTGTCTGAAATCCTCAGAGTTTTCAAAAAATGTTATTCATAGTATTGTTTCTCAGCTCATTCATTTCCTTTTTTTTTTTTTTTTTTTAAACATTTTTGTACCCCTATAAACAGCTGCAGCTAAGCCTTGACTATTTTCTTTTCTTTTTTTCCCCAACAAATTAAAAAAAATTACAAACATTATACCTTTAAAAATAAAACTAGATAATTTCCTCAGAATGAATTAATGCAACGTTTTCTATGTTGAAATGTGTGTAGGACCAAATAAAAAAGATTGGTAACTATTTAAATGCAAACAGAAAAATAAAGCAGAACAAAAAAAGTTGTTTATCTTAGTTAATAATTATTCACAAAATATTTTGAATTGTTGGCTTTATAACCTCCAGGCATGATTTTGAGCATCCTCCTGGAGTAGAGCTATTTTACCCTCTACCATTATGTGGTCAAATTTGCAAAGTTACGAGAGACATACATTTCAGTAATGTGTGTTTCATGCGCCCATGATTTCAGTATAATTTTACAAAAACAGCATTGGCTAGATCAAAGCAAATAGTACCTAATTCCGCTTTGTCAAACGAGAACAAAAATTGAACAAAATATTCGCAGAAAATGAAACGGAAGGCATCTCGAAATGTTAGTGTGGGCCACAGTCTGTTCCATCCTTTTCAATAAATAACTGAGCACTAAAATCATTCAAAAATAAGAAAAGGAAATTGAGACTTTAGAAGAAAGTGACACAAACCTTTATACCTTAGAAGCCTCACCTCAGTCTCATTCAATTAACACCAAAGCGCCGACACTTTTGATGAATGGGCATCTTCTTTTGTTCCAGAGACATACAAAGTGTTATATATTAGGTGCTTGTAAACAGACAGACCTTGATGTTCTCTATTTACAATAAAAACAATTAACCCTACTCACTTCGGAATCCTGAAGTAATATTTATTAGAACTATCTCAAAACATTTCCATAATGGGAATGAGTCTTTCACCCAAACTCCTGTGTTATCTTTCCCGCGTGAACTTCTGATTGTAGCCAGCGGCTTTGTCTCAAATTCTCCGTTTTCCGGTACTCTTGGGCTAACACAGTCTCATTGTATTCTACATTTCCCCATGGAGGACGAGGATTTTGGGATGAGGTCTGTGGGTCAGAAAGGGGGGGGGGCACTTAGGACTTCGGCTGCAGTGGACAAAGGCATTGCCTGTGGGGCTGTAGGGAGTCTCGCATCACATTGTGAAAAAGCTTTGAATTTAGAAAGACATTGTTTCCATGGGCGCCAGATAGGAAGGCAAGAGGCAGTGGGGGATTGAGATTTGAGCCCGCCTAGTATAGTAAACATTTTTACAGCATACTGAACTTCTAAGTATTATTTTTGTGCTAAAATGTCTGAAAGTTAAGATGACCCCCATGCACCTCTAAATTAGTACTCATATGAAAAACTATTATTATTTTAAGTAGACAAAAATATACCTGTTCGGATTCCTTTTTTTTCATGCAATTTTTTAAAATTTTAGAGTATGTGCTAAGTTACTACTTTATGGAATTTTATTATAATTACTCCAGTTCCGAGGCACATAAGGGTGTATGCCGAAGAAACAAATCTGCATAACGGTCTTTGTACACAAATTAAAGTAAACTATCACACCAACGATTCGAAAAAATTTAGTATGATTCTTTATAAGCTGCACTACATACCGAAATAAAGAATAACACTTCTTTAAAAATTTTGATTTTTAAGAATTTTTTCTAAAAGTTTCATAAATGATACAGATTTTATTGTTTATTTCAGTGTATAGTGCAGTTTCTAAACATACATCCTAAAAATTTGAAATATTTGACATAATTAATTTTTTTTTGAATTTGTGTACCAAAATTTCATGTTTTTTTTTCTTTTTTTTTTCCGAACTACAGCGATAAGCTGAAAGTAGCTGTCATTCAGTTGCCTTTAAACAGGGTTTAATTCTATCCAAAAAAGTGCAAGAGCCCTGATTTTTTTGTATTGCAATTTACAAAATTAATTACCTAATTTAAGGTATTATTAAGTTAATTTTTGTTACCTCTGTATTAGTTTGCGATGTGATAAAATTAATAACAACAGAAACAATTACGATGGTAATTAAAATTTTAAATTTAGTGTAAAATTTCACCGAGAAAAAAGAAGTAGTGGAGCTGAGATCCCATGCAAATTAAGCACTTCCTTTAAATACATGCAAGTATTTTGCACCCACGAAAACTTTTCTGTGGTGCTTGAGATCTGACATACACATACTACATAAAACAACCGTCCCTCACTAAATTTTATTTTTGAATTATGCAGTTGCAAAGCACTCGTCGTCATCAGCAGCGTGACTATACCGTTAGGACCCGTAATGAATTCATTGGATAGGGTCCTTCCTCATTGTACAGAATCTCACCAACATGTTGCAGTTCACTTTTTCGAGCTTTCATTTGGGAAAGGCTCCCCCTCCGGCCGGGGGACCGTGGATTTTGCCTGTTCTACCGCCCTATAGTTACGCCAGTGATTGTCTCATCGAAGTTCCTCATGGCGCATCTGAATTATAAAGGACATGGGTGCACATATAGGGAAGTAGGTGGGGGCTCGGGTCCCTCCCTCTAGCCATCGGTATAGTGAGCATTTTTATATTAGCTAACCTTTTTTTCACTATTTCAGTACTAAAATGTGTGAAAGCGCGATTGCGATGACCTTACAAATGCAAGAAAATAACCCCTCCCCCCCTTCGTCTTAAAGTACTCATATGGACGCTCCATGCCGAAAGCACACACATACATTTGGCCTCATTAAAGATTTTCTTTTAAACTTTTAAAATTATCACACCAACTAATAAGCAAATTAAAGCATTTTAGTACTGAAATAATGCAAAAAGTTCCGTATGCTTTACAAATATTCATATTACGGAAATGGCATAATTGGGGCAGGGGGGGGGGGTGAAACCCTCCTTGAGTGTACATCACTGTGTTGGGGTTATCAGACGATTGCTGGTGCTCAGCATCCAATGTAATTTTTTTACAAGCCTAAAGCACCCACATAAACGTCTTTTCCTAGCCCTTTCTGCGAACTTCAAATTATGACTTGGTACTAAAATTTCTGTGGGTGCGGAGCACCCACAGAATTTTTCAGTGGGTGCTTGAGCCCCGGAGCACCCACGTAGTCGGCGCCACTGGTCGTATACCAAGTGTGAAGTTGCCCCTCAAAATGTAATATGACATAGAACTCCTGATTTGAGTCGCTCAAACAAAACTTTTTGATGCTCAAACGTTCTCCTCCTAGGCTATATCCTACAGGCTTTACGGAATCTGAAATTCGAATTGCAAGGGTCATATACCAAGTGTGAAATTGTCCCCTCGAAATGTACTATACCCTATAACTCCCGATATAAAGTCGCTCAGACGAAACTTTTTGCGGTCAAATGCCCTCCTTCGACGCTCAATTCTATTGAGTGTATGGAAGCTTGAAATTCGAATTGAAGGCTTTCGTATACCAAGCATGAATTTGGCCCCGCGAAATGTTATATGCCCGATAACTCCCAATTTAAAGTAGCTCAAGTGAAAAGTTTTCACACTCAAATGCCCTCCTTCGACGCTCAATCTTACTGAGTTTACGGAAGCTTGAAATTCGAATTGCAAGGGGTCGTGTACCAAGTGTGAATTTGGCCCCGTGAAATTTAATATGCCCTATAACTGCCGATTTAAAGTAGCTCAAGTGAAACTCTTTCGTGCTCAAACGCCCTCTTTCGACGCTGAATCCTGGAGACTTTCCGGAATCTTCGAATTCGAATTGTAAGGTGTCGTATACTAGGTTTGTAGTGTGCTCCTCGAAATGTAATATGCCGTTAAACTTCCAATTTGAAGTCACTCAAACGAAACTTTTTGGCGCTCAAACGTCCTATAGCGACACTCAATCGTGCCGAATTTACGGAATCTTGAAATTCTAAATGCAAAAGTCGCTATACCAAGTATGAAAGTTGGCCCCTCGAAATGTAATTATGCCCTATAACTTCGATTTCAGTCGCTTAAACGAAACTTTTTAATTGCTCAAAACGACATCCTTGGATGCTCAATCAAGCCGACTTTACGGAATCTTGTAATGCAAATTGCAAGGGATTGTATAAAACAGCGTGAAGTTGGCCCTCTAAATGTAATATGCCCTATAACTCATGATATAAAGTCGCACAAACGAACTTTTTGGCACTCAAATGCCCTCGGTCGACGCCCCATCTTACTGAGTTACGGAATCTTCAAATTCGAATTGCAAGGGTCGTATATGAAGAGTGAAGCTGGCCCCTCGAAATGTAATATGCTTTATAACTCCCGATTTAAAGTCGCTCAAACGTTCTCCTTTGACGCTCAATGGTGCAGAGTTTATGAAATCTTGTAATTGAGTTGAAGGGGGTCGTATACCAGGTGTGAAGGTGGCCCCCTCAAAATGTAATATGTCCTATAACTCCGAATTAAAAATAGCTTAAAATAAATTTTTCGGTGCTCAATCATCCTCCTTCGACGCTCAGTCGTACTCAGTTTACTAAATCTTGAAATTTGAAATGCAAGGGGTCGTATACCAAGTGGGAAGATGCCCCCCCCAAAGTGTAATATGCTTTTTAACTCCCGATTTAAAGTCGCTGAACGTTCTTCTTCGGCGCTTAATAACACCGGTTAACAACAACAAAAAAAAAATTTCGTGGGGTTTCTGTTCTCATGCTTAAATTCTTATTCGAGAAATTGAAAAACACTTAAATTTTCATTTTTAGTTCTTAAGTTTGCTTTTGTCTGAGTCACGTCGATAAGTATATTTTAATTTATTTCATAAACGAAAGATGGCAGCACTTTGATTAACCGAAAGTAAACTGTTATTATTATTTGTAACTCTGTAGTATTGCTTGTAGTATTATTTGTAATATTATTATTTGTTTGTATTATTATTTGCTCATACGAACATAAAAGAAATACGAAAAATATTCACTTTTAGACATTAGTTTCTTATTATTTTACGTTTATATGTTATTGTTTATACAAGTCTTGAATAAAAAAGGCTTTTATATCAGCAAAAACTTTTCTGATCATAATTTAGAGTGGAATTATTAAAAAATATATAAAAAATCAGTGTTTTTTGCCAAAAAATTGAAAATTTGCTTTAATTTCTACAAAGGCAAACTTTCATTAAAAAAAAAATTATTTTCCTTAGTTTTGGCGTAAGAGAAACTAAAATTTAACATGTAGAAGTCAGACCCAAAAATCATGTTGGAACTGGTGTAATGCATAGTTAACAGAGTCTTGAAATTCGAATTGACAGGAGTCGTATACCAAGTGTGAAGTTTGCTCCACGAAATGTAATGTGCCTTATACTTCCGGATTTAAAGTTGCTTAATTTTTTTTTTTTTTTCCCGCTCACATGTCTTTATTGGACGCTCAAACTAGAGTTTAAAGAATCTTCAATTTATATTGCAATCGGCTGTATACGAAGTGAAAATTTAGGCCCTCGAAATGTAATCCCACTCGAACGACGCTCTATCACATTTCATTATCTGTTTCATTATTTTTAAAGTTGAGGGGCTGAGTGACTTTATCCCCTTCTCTCCATAAATATTTTAGTATAACTTTTATTGAAAAGGCGCTCAAACATAAGACGTTTTGGTTTTTCAGTCCTGTAAAGTCAGGGGCTAACTCATGGACGTTCCCCAGGAACGTCTATAGAAGTTAGCAATAACAACATACCGATAACTAAAAAAAAGACATCCCCATACCGTAAGAGATTTTCCGGGCCAAATGTATCCGTATGTGAACATAAGAATATATAGAGTTCCATTATTTGTCATGATCATATAATGAGAACTTGACTAAACTCATATGGGATACCCTATTAACCGCTTAAAAAAAAATAAAATATAATAATAATTTAAAAAAAAAAAAAAAAGGAAAAGAATATTTGAAATAGGTTTCACGTTGTAAAAACTTATCGCTGAATCATACACGAAGAAGACGTACTAATTTCTATAACAGTAGGATTTGGCAATTCTCACCGAAAACAGATGATATCGCCATGCTGGGTTCACTTTGGGAGCTTATTTCTTCCGCACCAATCAGTACGATAAAGTTCCAAAAATAGTTAATTTTGATGACATTTGACATACGACTACGATTGCCGCTAAAGGCAACATTTAAGCAAATAATGTGGGACGTGGTTGCCCAGTGTTTAAGGCGTTGGACTCGTTACCGGAAAGTTGGGGGTTTGATTCTTACGTACCATTAAAGACCACCGTGTTCATGCGCTGCTCGTACACATTAAAATCCGTCGTTTCGAAGTCCTCCCAGCGGTCGCAAGCAGTTTCCGAGGAATGGCGATATTCAGAAGTCCTCACCTTCTGATGAGTATCCAATTGTGGTGGGAAACTCTGGAGGTCGTAGGTAGCTCTAAACGACACATTCTGTGGCTGTCTCTCCGGGCAAGCAAGCTAATAATATGGGACCACATCTAGTGTACCCCCTTTACAATAAATAAAAAAATTATTGAAATCTGTCCACATGGTAAAATATTAGTACTGAAAAACACATTTAAAAAATTCCGACGACAAAGTTCCTGCTTTTTTCAGGTTGTTAAAAATTGACTAAATGATTAATATTTATTCACTCATAAATTAGTTTGACTAGTTGCTGTTTTAATTAATTGTTTGATTTAATTAATTGAGAGTGACTCAGTTAATTAAGTGTAACATTTGTTAATTAAATTTACCAGTACTTCATATCAAGTCATAATAAGTCAACAATCCCCTCCCCCCTTGAAAATTTTTTGGATCCACCCTTGGATTTTTCATGCTTTAATAAACTATTTTTCTTTAAAATTTCAGTGCAATTAAAAATATATTAGTATATAAAATTATATTTTAGTAAAGAATCCATTCTTTTTTCTTTTCTTTAAGGATGGTGAAAAGGTTAGTGAAATTCAGCATTCAAGTAATTCTCCAATTCGTGTTTGTGCATTTTCACCTGCATCAGCAATGTTTGCAACAGGAGGGGATGATGAAAATGTTATTTTATGGGGACTTAGCAAC